>OY757011.1:78899530-79462638 GCA_963580285.1 Lucinisca nassula
TTAACGTCGCTTTCAACAATTTTTCAGTCATATAACGACGGTGTCTGGTTGCGACAGGGAGCTCAATGCTCACGTTTATAGTGCTGCCTCACTGAAGTATCATGACCCAGACACATTACATGATACCACACCCAGTCACATTATCCTGACACTGGATCGACCAGTCCTAGCTCTACCCCGTAAATCTGAGTGCCAAACGAAGAGCAGCTAGTACCATTTTTAACGACTTTGGTATGTCGCGGCCCGGGATCGAACCCGAGACCTCCCGTTCCCCGGAGCGGACACTCTACCAACTGAGCTATCGGGGCCGGTGTCGCCCAATGAAACCAATAGGGTTTATAAGCATGGACGGGCCGACTCGCACAGCTTTGTCTGGACAGGCTTAGATCCTCTTTAGAAGCGGTTTACCAGTACTCGTGTTCGGGGGGGGGGGGGGGGGGGGGGGGGGGGCGTAATTTTTCATCTTAAAATTTTTAGGTTTTTGTTTTCGACGGTAAAGTTTACAATGTATTTGTATAGGCGTGTTTTCGTGATGCTGCATCACGTAAACATGTCCGTGAAATGTACACCACGTAAAGCCCACTTTATATAGGAAAAACTGGGGTTTACGGGGTAATCATACTTTTCTTATTTCTTCTCCAAGACATAGGTTTTGGGTACTCGTTAGAACAGCCTCATTGAGGCGGTTCTAACGAGCACCCACAACCTATGTTTGGAGTACAAATAAGAATAATTTCCCGGATTTTCACCAGAAAAGTAGCCATTTTGGAGATAAGAAAAAATGCACTATGTCGCACGGATGTGTTAGCGTTATGGGAGATAATTTATGGAATTTTATCATACTTTATCTTGTTAAAGTATGCCGCGTAAATTCATCAGAATCGCCTCGAAGTGGCGACTCTACAAACATACTTTAAAAATAAAATCAAAGCACTGACAGCACTGGTTGGTCGTCGGCTACAAAATCGTCCTGAAAGGGGAAAGACCGGTTTGTTTAACCCTCAAATTTATGTTCTGTAAGCAAACAGTGTACACCCTGATTAGACGCCGCGTCTGGGTCTATACTGTTTGGCAAACCCAACACACGATTCCAGTCCAGTTTCAATAGATAATCTTAGCAACAATGTGACCTCACAGCTATAAGAAAAGCACGGCTATTTTCTATAAATAACCATTGGAATCAATGATGGCCACGCTGACATCAACATAGAAAAGCTACAGTGTTAGTAACTTTGGGTCGATTGACACATAATCGACCCAAAAATATGAAAGACATCTCTAAATTACCCCCACTATATCACATTACTCTGCGCTTAGATGAACCAGGCCCCGAGATTAGGAAAGTGTTTCCATGCTCAACTGAAATGAGCATGAAATTTGTTTTGCTCATAACTATTAAAATATAAGCAAATCAGACAATTTTCAGCTGAGCATGAAATTTATCACGTTCGTAAATTTTAAAATGCCAACAATTGTTGGCATTTTAAAATTTATGAACAGGATAAATGTTGGCATTTTTAAATTTATGAAGAGGATAAATTTCATGCTCAGCTGAGTGGAGCACGAAAAAAAAAAGTATTATAAACTCGGGTCCTGGCTTGCTTGCATTATCTTAAAAAATCATAGCCTAAACGCTCTGCATGCTGGGTATATTTTCAGTAGACGATATTTTAATTTTTTTTTTTTTTTTAGTTTTCCCACAAAACAGGATTTGACATTTCAAACAAAGACAATTTGCATGAGATGCCAGTCCTGTTTTCTTGGATAGATAATAATAAAAAATATTAACAATTTGTCGTTAGCCCAGAGGGTGGTAAAGGTCAAAGATGTTCTGGATACTAAAGTTCATCTGTAGACTCAAGGTGGCGAAAACGCAATAAAACAACAACAACAAAAAAAAAAAAACAAAAAAAAAAAAACAATATGAATGAAGTACACATCTCGTGCTTATTTAAGCTGGCCATGAAAACTATAGACTCGCAGTAAGGTTAAGCGAGATTGCACCTTTTGCACAGACCGTTTAAGAGAATTGAAGAATTGCATTTTATTCAGAAGCATTTTTTTCATCATTATTTTAAAACAGTTTTAGATATTCAAGTAAAACCTGCTGTCGTTAGGGACAATACACACAGGTGTATTAAAAGGCAACAACTGTACTTTTAATAAATTATGACTTTTGCCACTTTAGCCGTACGTCTGTCCATCCTCATTTTTCAAGTTTTTCTTAACTTGCAAACCGTGCAGCACATCAGCTTCACACCCCGCCCATCGGGGCTTGAAGAAATATATGGGCTGAATGATGCTTCCACGCAGAGCTGAATCCGACTCGCACAAGAGTACTGGTAAACCGCTTAGAGGATCTAAGCCTAAACAGGCATGCCGTGGGAACGAGTCGGGCCGCCCATGCCTATAAACCCTATTGGTTTCATAGGGCGACAGGGCTTGAGATGTCATTTCATCTCAATGTCGGGTAAAAGTCCCACAAAATTGGAAGCAACGTCTCCAAAATGCCATTTACAGTGTTGACGGGGACGTTAAACCTCAAATCAAACAAACAAACAAAACTTTAAGCATACTGTCGCAACAGCAATACATGTACACAGTATTATATTAAGTTATGCTATTCTAGCTACATAATTGTTAGAGTTAGGCATTTTGTAAAATTCAAATTTTCAGCATTTTTCATCTTTTTCTTCTCATTATTTCAAAATCGTTATTGATAGTTCAATGAAACTTACTGTATGTATCAATAGTGGCAATAGTATCAATATACACATGCGTAGCAAGAGGCAAAAACTCTAGCTTTAATAAATTTTGACTTCTGTCCCTTTATCGACTTAACACTGGCTATAAAACCATACAATCAGTGTTCAAAAGCGTTATGGACAAAATCTTTAAGAGAGAGAGAGAGAGAAAGAGAGAGAGAGAGAGAGAGAGAGAGATAGAGAGAGAGAGAGAGAGAGAGAGAGAGAGAGAGAGAGAGAGAGAGAGAGAGAGAGAGAGAGAGAGAGAGAGAAAGAGAGACTTGTTTTCATTAAAAATCTTCAGAGCTGAAGAGAAGAAAAATACTGAATAAACAGAGTCACAAAGGTACGTGTAAGCAAATGGTGTAGATCCTGATCAGATGCCACGTGCTGAGAAACTTTGGGTCGATTGACAATTAATGGGCCAAAACAAATGTAGATATCTCTGAATTATCCCATAATATCGCCTTACCTTGCGCTATTATGAACTTTCTGACAACTGCTATCAATGTCTTAAAAGTTATAGCATTAACTCTCTGCATGCTGGGCATGGTTTAGTAGACAATATTTAAAATATTTTGCCTACTTTTCCCATGGAACAGGATTTGGCATTTCATGCAATTGTCTCTTATGGAGACAATTTGCATGAGATATCAAATCCTGTTTTCTAGGAAAAATAAAAATGATAAAAAACACAATCTGTTGTCTGCTGAATTAGCGCGTTAAAGTTGTTCATCTATAGACTCGACTCAAGGTGTCTAAGATGCAACAACAACACGGATGAAGTACACTTTTTGTGCTCATTTAAGTTGAGCATGAAAAATATTACTTCGCGGTAAGGTTAATCTTAGTGTTATTCTTTTGTACAGACAACGGAGATTAGACGTTAAATAGAATTGCATTTATTTTTGTTTCAGAAGCAGAACAAATAATATATCACTCAATGCATGAAAAGTTTTACCTTGCCCCGCATAAGCTGTTCTTTCCATTTTTACCAAATTGACTGAGTGTTCTTAAAAATTCAAACACGATTTGCTGAGCAAAGAAAAACACATCTTGTCGCTAGAACCGAAGCAAACTGTATAACGGCGTTGCTTTTAGCGACGACGTCGATAACAATCAGTTGACATTCCGCAAAGGCGTTATGGACTAAAACTTTTAAGAGAGAGAGAGAGAGAGAGAGAGAGAGAGAGAGAGAGAGAGAGAGAGAGAGAGAGAAGGGTGATGGCCAAATATGACCGACTCAGTATATGGAGAGAGAGAGAGAGAGAGAGAGAGAGAGAGAGAGAGAAGAGAGAGAGAGAGAGAGAGAGAGAGAGAGTGAGAGAGAGAGAGAGTGAGAGGAGAGAGAGAGAGAGAGAGTTGTTTTCAATAAAACTAAAACAAATACCTTCAGAGTTGAAGCAAAGTAAAAAAACTTAATAAACCGGATCACGACGGTACGTAGACCTTGATCGAACGTCGCGTGCTAAGTAACTAGTGCTGATTGACAAATCATCGTCCCCACCCCCATCCCCCCCAAAAAAAAGAAAGCTGGAGATATCTATTTGTTTATTTGCATTGGAGTTTAATGGCCCAGTAAACAATATTTTACGTCATTTTTGAGCCGGTCAGTTTAACCAGTACAGTGCACATTCTTTCGCCAGAAACTGACAACTGCCCTTTTTGAAGAAGAGAGAATGACCGTAGAAAAGATTTCATGATCAATCTCCACGAAAGAATGTTGCCGACCCCGGCAGGTATCGAACCCACGTCCTCCTGATCACCAGTCAGACGCGCATCGAAGCCGGCAATATATATATAGGGGGTAACTAATAAATCTCTGATTAACCCGTTTATATCACCTGACCTGGCGCTATTATGAACCTTCTGGCAAGTGCTATCAATGTCTTAAAAATTATAGCATTAAATCTCTGCATGCTGGGCATGGTTTAGCAAACGATGCATAAATATTTTGGGTACATTTCCCATGAAACAGGATTTGACATTTCATGCAAATTTCTGTTTTCTAATTATAGTTTGTTGTCTGTTGAGTGGTTCATTTATAGATTCTAGATGTCACAGAAGTAAAAACAACATGCATGAAGTACACATGTTGTGCTCATTTAAGTTGAGCATGGAAAATATTACTTCGCGGTAAGTTGATCGAGGTTATACTCTTTGCACAAACAATGAAGAATAGCCGCTGAAGAGAATTGCATTTTTTTTTCAGAAGCAGAACAAATAATATATCACTCAATGCATGAAAAGTTTTACCTTGCCCGCACAAGCTATTCTTTCCATCTTTTACCAAAAATTGACTGATTGTTCTTAATAATTCTGACACGATTTGCTGAGCAAAGAAAAACACGTCTTGTCGCTAGATCCGTAGCCGACTGTATAACGTCGTTGCTATTAGCGACGACGTCGATAACAATCGGTTGACGTTTCGTAAAGGCGTTATGGACTAAAGCTTTTAAAGGAGAGAGAGAGAGAGAGAGAGAGAGAGAGAGAGATGAGAGAGAGAGAGAGAGAGAGAGAGAGAGAGAGAGAGAGAGAGAGAGAGAGAGAGAGAGAGAGGAGGGAGACTTATTTTCATTAAAAAATCTTCAGAGCTGAAGCAAATTAAAATACTTAATAAACCGGACACGACGGTACGTGTAAGCAAATGGTTTAGATCCTGATCAGGCCCCCGTGCTGAGTAACTTTTGGTCAACTGACAATTAATCGCCCAAAGTGCTGGAGATACGAGGGGGGTTCAATAAGTTCGTAGAGCTCGGGATTTAACTCACAGATTGGAAGATGGTTTTTAGATTATTTTTTCAATATAACCGCACCACACACACACACACACACACACACACACACACACACACACCACACACACACACACACACACACACACACACACACACACACACACACACACACACACACACACATTTTACTTCAATGCATTTGGCCCAATTTTCTTTTAAGCAGTCTATGCTTTTGAAATAAATTTTGTCTATACACTGAGAAAAAAAAATAGTCATGCCGACTAAGGAACCTAGTCAATATGATTGTCCAAAAAAGCACTATGTAAAATAGTCGATGTGACTAGGAAGACCTAGTCAAGCATTTTGACTAGAAAAAACTAGTCAACTTGACTAGCTTTACTTAGCCTAGTACATTTGACTAGCTTCATCTAGTCAAAGTTCACTAGTTTAAGCTAGTCATATGTACTAGCTTAATAGTCAAATGTACTGGTGTGACTGTCAAAAGTACTAGCAAGCATGGTCAGGATTACTAGATTCTTAGTACTGATTACTAGTTGCTTTAGTCGTAGATTACTAGATTCTTAGTACTGATTACTAGTACTCAAAACACATATGGAAAAACATGCTGTGTAAAGGCGCTGTAACGTAAAAAAAGTGGACCGTGAAAAAATGAGACATTTCCGCCACTGCGCATGCGCAGCACATTTGCTCCGCCTACCTTAGATACGTTTTTTATCGGATTACTATTTGCTTAATTATCGTGTAGTCTGGCAGTTACCTCCCCTCATTCGCCCTGTTAGCGAGCTTTAAGGTGAGTTCTCCTTGTAACAGCGTTTGCAGATGGAACAGACACCACCACCAAGTCACTTTCAGTTTTAAAGTCTGTAACACATCAGTTTCTTTTGTATTCTTTTGCAGCATGTATTAGAAGAAGCATCATGTGTCAGGGACATGATACTTCAGTGAGGCAGCACTAAAAAAGTGAGCATTGAGCTCCCTGTCACAACCAGACACCGTCGTGATATGACTGAAAAATTGTTGAAAGCGACGTTATACCCGAATTCACACACACACACATACAACCACACACACACACGCACGCACGCACGCACGCACGCACACCTTCTTAACCTTTTGTACAACTGTACAACGACCCATCATTATTCTCACATTACGATGACACACCCGTGCAATTTCTTTTTCCATGCAAATTAGTGATATTTGTCTTGTTTTTACTCCTAAAATAGGTTGCGGGTGCTCGTACGAGTACCCATGACCTATGTCTTAGAACAGAATAAAGCAAAATAACTTATACCCCTGTAAACCCCAGTTTTATCTAAATAAAGTGAGGTATAGAGGGTTTTAATTTCACGGACTTGTTAACATGAAGAAAGGTGTTAGAGATATTGTGTTGCCAAGATTATATTCTCAGGGATGATAACTAAAATACCATGACACCCTGAGTTATGGCTCTTGCTCATAACACGTCTTTTTCCCTCATGTTTTCTTTGTTTGAATTAGTGTTTTACGTCCCCATCAACACTATTTAGGTTATTTTGGAGAGGTGGCTTCAGTTTTGTGGGACTTTAACCCAACATTGATATGAAATGACATCTCTAGCCCTGCCGCCTGAACAAGCCAGAAGGGTTTATATATAGGTGACGTTCCGATTTACAACACTTCGCGTAGTCAGGCTTAGATCCTCTTAGCGGTTTACCAGTAGTCCTGTGCGGTCGGTTTCAGCTATGCGTGCAAGCATGATGAACCCAATCTATTTCTCCAAGCCCAGATGGGCGGGGCGTTAATCTTCACCTCGTGTTGGTTGGTTGATTTGAGGTTTAACGTCTCCGTCAACACTGTATAGGTCACTTTGAAGACTTCGCTTCCAATTTTGTGGGACTTTTACCCGACATTGAGATGAAATGACTTCTCAAGCCCTGTCGTTCAATAAAACCGACTCGCATCGCTTTGCCTGGACAGGCTTAGAACCTCTAATCGGTTTACCAGTACTTGTGTAGGGCCTGTTTCAGCTCTGCGTGGAAACATCATGCAGCTCATCTATTTCCTGAAGCCCCGATGGGCGGGGGCCCTGGTCTTGAGATATAATGGTGATGAGAGGAGGATATCTTTGCAGTCTTCTCTAAGTTAACAGAAACCCTAAAACTGGTAACCTGGCAAACAGTGCAGGTCCAGATCAGAACGCGGCATCTGATCGGGGCCTACACTGTTTACAAAAAGCTCAGCCATCTTCCAAATAAATGTTGAAGAAAACACAACCTGCCACCCCTAAATTTGGAATGGACTCCTGCTATATATAAGGAGAAATATTCCATTTGTTACAATAATGGTTAAGGTTAAAGGAATACTGTGAGTACTCATTTAGGCGAATCTGGTGATTACACGCAACATACCTTTTTAGACAAAATGAACTATTCTTTATATATGGACAACCTAACGGAAGCTATAGGATTAATTCTTCTTTCTCGGACTGGTACCTTTTCAACCATTATCACGCACATCTTCCTTTTTCATTCCTTTATTTTGCATTTCTTTATGTCCACTTTTTTCACGGATGTCCACTTTTTTCACGGATTGTTGCCTTATCTATTTTTCTTTCACGTCAGTGTACATTTTTTTTCGTGATTATCCTTATCACGCACATCTTCTTTCGCGGACAGGTACCTTTTCAACCCTTTTCACGCACATCTTTTTTTTTTTCATTCCTTTTCTTTGTGTTTCTTTATGTCCACTTTTTTCACGGATGTCCACTTTTTTCACGGTTTGGTGCCTTATCTATTTTTCTTTCACGTCAGTGTACATTTTTCTTCAGGATTATCCTTTTCGCGCACTTCTTCTGCTTTCGCGGACTGGTACCTTTTCAACCCTTTTCACGCACATCCATCTTTTTTCATTGCTTTATTTTGCATTTCTTTATGTCCACTTTTTTCACGCATGTCGTCTTTTTTCACGGATTGTTGCATTATATGTTTTTCTTTCACGTCAGTGTACATTTTTCATCGTGATTATCCTTTTCACGCACATCTTCTGCTTTTACGGACTGGTACCTTTTAAACTCTTTTCACGCACATCATCCTTTTTTCATTCATTTTCTTTGTAGAAGCCTCCGTGGTGCTGTGGTTACACTTCTCGCCTTGTAAACCAGGGATCGCAGGATCGATCCCGGGCTTCACCAGCCTTTCGGATGAGTCTTTAAACCGAGGTCTCTTCTCCGTATCACATTGGCTGCTGGTGGGACGTAAAACTAAAACTCACTCAATCACTCCTTTTCTGTGTATTTCTTTATGTCCACTTTTTTCACGGGTGTCCACTTTTTTCACGGATTGTTGCCTTATCTATTTTTATTTCACGTCAGTGCACATTTTTCTTCGTGATTATCCTTATCACGCGCATCTTCTTCTTTCTCGGGTTGGTACCTTTTCAACCCTTTTCACGCACATCCATCTTTATTCATTCCTATATTTTGCATTTCTTTATGTTCATTTTTTTCACGGATGTCCACTTTTTTTCACGGATTGTTGCCTTATCTATTTATCTTTCACGTCAGTGTACATTTTTCTTCGTGATTATCCTTATCACGCACATTTTCTTCTTTCACGGAATGGTACCTCTTCAACCCTTTTCAAGCACATCTTCTTTTTTCATTCCTTTTCTTTGTATTTCTTTATGTCCATTTTTTTCACGGATGTCCACTTTTTTCACGGATTGGGGCCCTATTTATTTTTCTTTCCATCAGTGTACATTTTTTTTTTTGGGGGGGGGGGGGGATTATCCTTTTCACGCACATCTGCTTTCCTTGGATTGTTGCCTTATCTGTTTTTCTTTCACGTCAGTGTACATTTTTCTTCGTGATTATCCTTTTCACGCACTTTCGTGATTATCCTTTTCACGCACATCTCCTGCTTTCACGGACAGGTACCTTTTCAACCCTTTTCACGCACATCTTTTTTCTTCATTCCTTTTCTTTGTATTTCTTTATGTCCACTTTTTTCACGGATGTCCACTTTTTTCACGGATTATTGAATTATCTATTTTTCTTTCACGTCAGTGTACATTTTTCTTCGTGATTATCCTTATCACGCACATCTTCTTCTTTCACGGACAGGTACCGTTTCAACCCTTTTCACGCACATCTTCTTTTTTCATTCCTTTTCTTTGTTTTTCTTTATGTCCACTTTTTTCACGGCTGTCCACTTTTTTCACAGATTGGTGCCTTATCTATTTTTCTTTCACGTCAGTGTACATTTTTCTTCTGGATTGTCCTTTTCACGCACATCTTCTGCTTTCGCGGACTGGTACCTTTTCAACCCTTTTCACGTACACCCATCTTTTTCATTCCTTTATTTTGCATTTCTTTATGTCCACTTTTTCACGCATGTCCACTTTTTTTCACGTATTGCTGTCTTATCTGTTTTTTTTTTTTCACGCCAGTGTACATTTTTCTTCGTGATTATCCTTTTCACGCACATCTTCTGCTTTCACGGACTGGTACCTTTTCAACCCTTTCCACGCACATCTTCTTTTTTCATTCCTTTTCTTTGTAGGGGCCTCCGTGGTGCAGTGGTTTCCCTACTCGCCTTGTACACCAGGGATCGCAGGATCGATCCCGGGGCTTCTCCAGCCTTTCGGATGAGTCTTTAAACCGAGGTCCCGTCTCTGTATGACCTTAGCTGTTGGTGGAACGTAAAACTAAAACTCACTCACTCCTTTTCTTTGTATTTCCTTATGTCCACTTTTTCACGGATGTCCACTTTTTTCACGGATTTTTGCCCTATCTATTTTTCTTTCACGTCAGTGTACATTTTTCTTCGTGATTATCCTAATCACGCGCATCTTCTTCTTTCTCGGGTTGGTACCTTTTCAACCCTTTTCACGCCCATCTTCTTATTTCATTCCTTTATTTTGCATTTCTTTGTGTCCACTTTTTTCACGGATGTCCACTTTTTTCACGGATTGTTGCCTTATCTATTTATCTTTCACGTCAGTGTACATTTTTCTTCGTGATTATCCTAATCACGCGCATCTTCTTCTTTCTCGGGTTGGTACCTTTTCAACCCTTTTCACGCCCATCTTCTAATTTCATTCCTTTATTTGCATTTCTTTGTGTCCACTTTTTTCACGGATGTCCACTTTTTTCACGGATTGGGGCCTTATCTATTTTTCTTTCACGCCAGTATACATTTTTCTTTGGGATTATCCTTTTCACGCACATCTTCTGTTTTCACGGACTGGTACTTTTTCAACCCTTTTCACGCACGTCCATCTTTTTTCATTCCTTTATTTTGCATTTCTTTATGTCAACTTTTTTCACGGATGTCCCCTTTTTACACGGATTGTTGCCTTATCTGTTTTTCTTTCACGTCAGTGTACATTTTTCTTCGTGATTATCCTTTTCAGGCACATCTTCAGCTTTCACGGAATGGTACCTTTTCAACCCTTTTCACGCACCTTTTCTTTTTTCATTCCTTTCCTTTGTATTTCTTTATGTCCACTTTTTTCACGGATGTCCACTTTTTCTCACGGATTGTTACCTTAGCTATTTTTCTTTCACGTCGGTGTACATTTTTCTTCGTGATTAATAACTGATTATCCTTATCACGCACATCTTCTTCTTGAATGGACAGGTACCTTTTCAACCCTTTTCACGCACATCTTCTTATTTCATTCCTTTTCATTGTATTTCTTTATGTCCACTTTCTGCACGGATGTCCACTTTTTTTTCACGGATTATTGCCGTATCTATTTTTCTTTCACGTCAGTGTACATTTATCTTCGTGATTATCCTTTTCACGCACATCTTCTTCTTTCGCGGACTGGTACCTTTTCAACCCTTTTCACGCACATCTTCTTTTTCAGTCCTTTTCTTTGTATTTCTTTATGTCCACTTTTTTCACGCATGTCCACTTTTTTCACGGATTGTTGCCTTATCTGTTTTTTTTTTTTTTTTTTTTTTTTTTTTTCACGTCAGTCAACATTTTTCTTCGTGATTATCCTTATCACGCGCACCTTCTTCTTTCTCGGACTGGTACCTTTTCAACCCTTTTCACGCACATCTTCTTTTTGCATTCCTTTATTTTACATTTCTCTATGTCCAAGTTTTTCACGGATGTCCACTTTTTTCACGGATTGGTGCCTTATCTATTTTTCTTTCTCGTCAGTGTACATTTTTCTTGAGGATTATCCTTTTTACGCACATCTTCTGCTTTCACGGACTGGTACCTTTTCAATCCTTTTCACGCACATCCATCTTTTTTCATTCCTTTATTTTGCATTTCTTTATGTCTACTTTTTTTCACGCATGTCCACTTTTTTCACGGATTGATGCCTTATCTACTTTTTACACGTCTATCTCCTTTTCCACGCAGGCTGCAAATTTAGGGTTTCTCAAATGTACTGATCAATAGCTCGTCTACATAACTCAGAGTGAGGATGTTTCGTTTTACTTCAGCATATGCAGGATCTTCTCGTTGTTAATTTTACTTTTAAAATGCATCGATACTTTTTTTGGCACCTGTACACAATTTTCGAGGTAACAAAATCACAATTCCTCTCCCAGATGGATTAGAGAAATACTCAGAGAAGTGTAATACTAAACTAAACAGAAGGAGAGGTAGAGGTTTAATAAAAAAAAAAAGTTTTTTTTTTCTTTGTTTATAGCGGAGATTAACGGTCCAGTCAACACCAGTCAGGTCATTTTGAGCCGGCCTGTTTACCTATCCACACTTTTTCTTGACAGGCTTATACGTTAGCAGTTAACCAGCACACTGCACATTTTTACGCCAGAAATTGACAACTGCTGTTCAAGAGCAAAATGTCAGTAACAGTCACAGAGGTGAAACTTTCATTGCATGGTATATCATATACTTCCCAGCTATTACGCAATAGCCTGCCAATATGGGGCTGAGAGCGAATCGACGTTGATTCGTCGTATCGCTGTCGATCCGACGTTGGTCCGATGTTTTTGGCAGGCTGGGCAATAGTTCATTCAAGGAGGATTGAAAATGTGACTATTGATTTGTTTATCGTGTAAGCCCCGCCTTAAACAATCGGTTAACGCCCACTTAGCAACGCGCATGCGCAGTGGCGGAAATGTCGCATTTTTTCACGGTCCACTTTTTTTACGTTACAGCGCCTTTAGGAAGATAAGAGAAGAAATAAAAGAATATTTCTTACCTGCAGAGTTATATTTTCATATTGCAGAAAAGAAAATCCCCATTATTTATGCTTGGATTCACGGAAATGTCGACTTTAGAGCTTCTGGACGTATATTTGTATGTTGACATTGTTGTTGTTGTTGTTTATCTTGTAAGCATTATAACGCTGCTTATAACCACTAGGTGCTTAAGAAATAAAAGAATATTTCTTACCTGCAGAGTTACAAACAATAACAACAAAGTGCTCAAGGTGAGTACAACAACCCACTGTATGTTGGGTGAAATAATATCAGAATCAACCCACTGTATGTTGGAGCATGTTCTCCTAAACGTTAAGATGGCGTCTGGAACGCTTCCTCTACACATTCTGCAAGCTGTCAATCAACATTCGGCGGGAAAACTGTCTAGACACCCTAGTCATACTGACTAGAAAGGGTAGTCATACTGACCAGATGCCCTGTCAACGATTATTGATTTATGCTTACTAGAGAGACTAGTTAAATTGACTAAGAATGCTCAGTCAACCTACAGACGACTAGGTGACCCTCTGTGTTTACTACGTAAACTAGTCGAATGTACTAGTTATTTTTTTCAGCGATTTGGTCCTCAAACCAAGCCTCTGTAGCAGACTTGAAACGTCTCCCCGTACATCATCATAGTGCAGATTATATTTTCTGGTCCTTTGGAATTATTGAGTTCATTTGGTATCACTTTGAAAATAGAGTTCTGCTTAAGCCGGTGCTAGAGGGCGTGGCCGGTGTTGCACATTTCAGTACGGGTCATGAACAGACTCAATAAAACCGAGTCTGCTATTTTCGTTTATTTGGTGTATTCCTTGCTTCCAAAGGATCTAACTTCAGAACTTATTGAGCCAATAATCGTCCCAAATTCTCGTTCCACGCAAAAGGGACTTCAAATTTCGAAACGTAATAATCACTTTGAGTCAGATATGTTCTAGAAAGGGTCTGGGTTGTATGGCGGGTGATGTAACTGCTCGAACTTGCATGACGATCAACCGCTTGTGCAACTCTGGACTGGTGCACAAGGGCATTATCATGCAAAAGAAGGATACCAGCAGCTAGCTTCCCCCTCGTTTCTGCTTTTATAACAACCCTTATTTGTTTAATGACATTGGCATAGTATTCTCCTGCAACTGAAGTACCAGCAGGCTTGTAATCTATCAATATAATCCTTTTGGAGTTCCAAAACACCGGGGAAATTACCTTGCCGGCTGATGGTTGGGAACACAATTTCTGAGGTGGTGGTGAGCCATGGCGCTTCATTGCATGCACTCGTTTTTAGTATCTGGGTCCCAGTGGTGAAGCCAAGTTTCATCTCCTGTTAAAAGACGAGTGTGCAAGTCTTCTGGGTTCGCATTGTACCTCCTCAGAAGTTCTTGACTTGACTCTATCCTTTACTGATGAACTTGCATGTCCAAGTTACTGGTTACCCACCTAGCAGATACTTTTGACATGCCTAAATGTTCATGGAGTATAGTGTAAACACTTCCATTAGAAATACCATATTCTGAAGCAAGTTCGGCAACTTTGATTCGGCGATTGTTTAGCACAAGTCTCTCAACACGGTCGATCATCGCCTGGCTGATGACATCAGCAGGGCGACCTGGCCTTGGGTCATCTTCTAAGGAGATTCGCACACATTTAAATTAGGCTGTCCACTTAGCCACTTTGGAATACTTTGGGCTACTATCACCATACACATCAGCCATGCGCCGATGGGATTCTTTGGCCTTTGCACCCTCCATAGTGAGAACGTTTATGACTGCTCTGAACACAATATTCTGACTTACCAGTTCTGCCTAGGGGTATAGGTTTTCAAACAAAAAGTAAGAACAAAAATGTACGTGTTTTTATCATTCAACTGATGCACAAAAACTTAAAAAAAAAAGACATCTTGAATTGTTCAGGAAAATACCGAGTTCTACGAATTAATTGAACTCCCCTCTTATCTCTGAATTATCCAATAATATCGCCTTGTCTGGCGCTGTTCTGAACCTTCTGCAAGTACAATCAATGTCTTAAAAATTATAGCATTTACTCTCTGCATTCTGGGCATAGTTTTGCAGGCGATGTTTAAAATATTTTGCCTACATTTCCCTTGGAACAGGATTTGACATTTCATGCAAATTGTCTCTGGAACAGGATTTGACATTTCATGCAAATTGTCTCCATGAGAGACAATTTGCATAAAATGTCAAATTCTGTAGTCTTGGGAAATAATTTTTTGTCTGCTGAATTAGCATATTAAAGTTGTTCATCAATAGACCACAGGTGTCAATGAAGCAAAACAACATGAATGAAGTACACATTTTGTGCTCATTTAAGTTGAGCATGAAAAATATTACTTCACGGTAAGGTTAATCGAGATAATACACTTTGCACAGACAACGGAGTAAAGCCGTTGAAGAGAATTTCCATTTTTATTCAGAAGCAGAACAAATAATTTATCACTCAATACATGAAAGTTTTACCTTGTCCGCATAAACTATTCTTTCCATCTTTTACCAAATTGACTGATTGTCTTGAAATTTCTAACACGATTTGCTGCGCAAAGAAAAACACGTCTTGTCGCTAGAACCGTAGCCGACTGTATGACGTCGTTGCTATTAGCGACGACGTCGATAACAATCAGTTGGCGTTCCACAAAGGAATCTTTAAAACTTTTGAGAGATTGATTGATAGACTTGGGTTTAACGACACGTAAACCCTTGTGAGTGTTTTGTGTCGTCTCCCAGACAAAGGGAGTAAAGCGATAGAAGTGATAGTAGAGGAGATTAAAGTGGGGGCGGGGGAGTGTAGAAACAAGAAATAAAAACATAACCAATCTACCCCTACCTGCTGCAAGGACCGCAGACCTTGTCCAACTGAAAGCCAATATCAGTTGGACGACCCAGTGACGCAATATACACGTTACCTTTGCCTCACACAACCACTCTTTAATTTTCCGAGAGAGAGAGAGAGAGAGAGAGAGAGAGAGAGAGAGAGAGAGAGAGAGAGAGAGAGAGAGAGAGAGAGACTTGTGTTCACTAACAATCTTTAGAGATGAAGCAAATTAAACGCTTAAAAACCGGATCACGACGGTACATTTAAGCAAATAGCGTAGATCTTGATCAAACGCATCGTGTTAAATAACTTTGGATCAATTGACAATTGATAGGCAATAAAATAAACGCACACACACCCACACCCACACACACCCACACCCACACCCACACACACACACACACACACACACACACACAATGGGGAAATCTCTTAATTACCCCACAGCATCACCTAACCTGGCGCTATTATGAACCTTCTGTTTGTTTGTTTGTATTTGAGTTTAATGGCCTAGTCAACACTAATGAGGTCATTTTAGAGCCGGCCAGTTTACATATCCAAATTTTTCCTGGGCAGGCTTATAGTTTATACCAATTTATTTTAGTTCGATTGCGATGAAAGCTGCAAGCTTATTGAATCGCTCTCGAACACTCATTCCGGGTGTTTTCACGCGCGCGCGAGAGAGGCAGTGGCTTTTACACAACTGCTACCCATTTACACCTGGGTCGAGTGGAGCAGTGTCATGACGTGTCTTGCCCAAGGACACACCTCGATACCAGTGGCCGGTTCGAACGCACAACCTCTCGATCATAAGTCGAACGCGTTAACCACTGCGCTATCGAGGCTGACATTAGGGTCTACACCATTCAATGTGTCTGGAATCCTGTCTTGCCACATACAGTCGAACTTCGATTGCTCGAACCCCTTTGGGACCATGAAAATTTGTTCGAGACAGGGGATGTTCGAGCCACTGAGATTTCTTCCAGGAGGCATAACCAGATACTTTTGGACATACTTTCGGTGTTCTGTAATGAAAATGTATGCTGTGTGTACTCATTAGAATCGCCTCATCGATTCTAATGAATACACACAGCATACATTTGCAAGATAAAAAACGAAAATCTCCTTAATTATCTCGCACCATTTCTTATGTAGAGAACTTCCCTAGGGGGCTCAAGAACGGGTTCGACTCAGCCATGGTAAACGAGCCATCGGTGTTCGAGCCATCGAAGTTCTACTGTATTCTTCAAAAGTTCTCCTTCAACATCCTGTATGGTAAGTGGTTAACCAATACACACCCTGTCGCCAGAAACTGACAACTGTCCTTCTTGAATCAGCAGAAGGGAGAAAATGAGCGTAGAAAAGATTTCATGATCAATCTCCACGAAATAATGATGAAGACCCCGGCAGGTATCGAACCCTCGTCCTCCTGATCACCGGGCAGACGCGCATCCGACGGAGCTACCGAGGCCGGCATTATGAACCTTCTGCCTTCTGGAAAATGCTGTCAATTTCTTAAAAATTCGGAGCATTTACTATCTGCTTAGCAGACTCTGTTTAAAAATATTTTGCCTACTTTTCCCATGGAACAGGATTTGGCATTTAATGCAAATTGTCTCTTATGGGGACAATTTGCATGAGTTGTTAAGTTCTGTTTCCTTTGAAATATAAAAATGATAAAAATAACAATGCTGAATTAGCCTAGTGAGCGGTAAACGTTACAGTTGTCCATCTATAAACTCAAGGTGCATGTGCAAGAAGCAAGAGCAACATGAATGAAGTACATATTTTGTGCTCATTTAAGTTGAGCATGAAAAATATATTACTTCGCGGTAAGGTTAATCGAGATTATAGGGGAGACCGGGGCTAGTTGGTCCGTGCGCAATTTCACTGAACCCAGAAGGGTCACGGCAAAATGATATGGTTCAATGGAATGCTTGATAGTGGCACACTTTCTGAAGAAAATTAGATGGCGATCAAATTAGGCGTAACAATTTTAGAGAACAAAAACTGATTTTTGACTTAGTTCAGAACTTATTTGTACCACAAAAGTGACTTTATCATACTTGGAATCATTTGTTTGTCCTTTTTTGTGAAACAAATAACATGCAAATGTTATACTTTTCCTGAAAGCTCATTTTCTAAGGTATTCAAATGAGTGTATTTGGTGTTTCTAAATTCAATGACGTTCCTGTCATTTGTGAAGATCTACCAGGCGCTAGGGTCGGGGTAAGTTGGTCCATTCGCGACGGGGTAAATATGTTCTATAAAAGGGTTATCCTTTGGAAGCAAGGAATACACCAGAAGTGAAAAATATGGAGTGTACATGTTTTCTGGGCCAGACTAGCTAGTTTCGGCCAATTGGGCCCCATCAGTGACCCTCAGATATTTTCAAAATTCCACAATGGAATCAATGATCCAAAAGGACAAGAAAATATAATCTACACTATGCTGTAGGTAGGGCAGGTAAGTTGGTCCGTCGACAAAGCATTTGTATTTAACAGAAGCTGGCATTTTCTGAATGAAAAACAGCAGCAAATTATTGAACAAGTTAAATAGTACCAAAATGGTTCTGAGATACAGATATTAGCCCCAGCTGTTGAAGACAAATCATAATCCTAGGACCAACTAGCCCCGATCTACTCTTTGGTAAGCCATTTAAATGGGGGTTTCCAATCAAATCGGTGGTTTTTGAGAAAAATTACTAACAAAATGCACAGTTGGCTGATCATCTGAGGAATTTGTGGTAAGATTATCGCCCGGCAGTTCTACTGCATTGTTACTTAAGCCACGTATTTTCTCAGCTTGTTTGTCAAAAATTACTTTTATCGATCCACCATTACTTCTCGTTGAATCCCAGTCTGTCCAACTTACCCCGCGGCTCGGACCAACTTATCCCGATAGTGGGGTAAGTTGGTCCGTTTTACCTCGTCTTGGAAAACGGCAATATTTGTCAGACTTTTTCATTTTCTGGGCGTGAAACTATGAAAAAGGTGGAGAATGGATTATACTAGTTACATAATGTAAAAGTATTACAAGCTAATGAATATTCATGTCAGCATTTGAAAAAATGCAATTTTCGGACCAAGAGTACGGAACCCGGGAAGGGACATGATTTTTTTTATTTTATAAGTTGTGCGCACAAGATAATATCTTGTGTGGACAAGATATTATCTTGTGCGGACAAGATATTATCTTGTGCGGACAACATATTATCTTGTGCGGACAAGATAATATCTTGTCCGCACAAGATAATATCTTGTCCGCACAAGATATTATCTTGTGCGGACAACATATTATCTTGTGCAGATAAGATATTATCTTGTCCGCACAAGATATTAAGTTGTGCGAACAAGATATTATCTTGTCCGCACAAGATAATATCTTGTCTGCACAACATAGATCTTGTGCGGACAAGATATTATCTTGTTCCCACAAGATATTATCTTGTTCGCACAAGATAATATCTTGTCCGCACAAGATAATATCTTGTCCGCACAACTTCCCAAGATCTATGTTGAGCAAACAAGATAATATGTTGTCCGCACAAGATAACATCTTGTCCGCACAAGATAATATGTTGTCCGAACAAGATAATATCTTGTCCGCTCAAGATATTATCTTGTTCGCACAACATAATAAAAATAAAAAATCATGTCCCTTCCCGGGTTCCGTACAAGAGAGAGAGAGAGACTTGTTTTCACTAAAAAATCTTCAGAGCTGAAGCGAAGAAAAATACTGAATAAACCGGATTGCTGTTGTCTGGGAATGTGTCACGGCCGTAAAAAGTCTCCCTGACCTACATCATAGTGTAGTTATATTTTCTTGTCCTTTTGACATCATTGATTCCATTGTGGAATTTTAAAAATATTTGAGGGTCACCGATTAGGCCTGGATGGCCGAAACTAGCCAGTCTGTCCAGAAAACATGTACACTCCATGTTTTCCAGTTATTCCTTGCTTCCAAAGGATAACCCTTTCTAGAACATATTTACAAAGCTACTTGTCACTAAATGGTGTAGACCCTGATCAGACGCCGTGTGCTGATTAACGTTTTGTCAATTGACAATTAATCGGCCAAAAACTGGAGACATCTCTAAAATAACCCGTTAATATCACCTTATCTGGCGCTAATATGAACCTTCTGGCAAGTGCTATTAATGTCTTAAAATTTATATCTTTGACGCACAAACAGTTTTATTTATCTACTTGGTGAAGATGAATTAAATTTAAAGCATTAACTCTCTGCATGCTGGGCATGGTTGAGCAAACGATGTTTAAAATATTTTGCCTATTTTTCCTATGGAACAGGATTTGGCATTTCAGGTAAATTGTCTCTTATGGAGACAATTTGCATGAAATGCCAAATCCTGATTTCTTGGAAAAATAATAATGATAAAAAAATCACAATATGTTGTTTTCTGAATTAACTCGTTAAAGTTGTTCATCTAAAGACTCAAGGTGTTGAAGAAGGAAAAACAACACGAATGAAGTTCACATATTGTGCTCATTTAAGTTGAGCATGAAAATATTACTTCACGGTAATCTTAATCGAGATTGTACTCTTTGCACAGACAACGGAGAATAGCCGTTGAAGAGAATTGCATTTTTTTTTAGAAGCAGAACAAATAATATATCACTCAATGCATGAAAAGTTTTACCTTGCCTGCATAAGCTATTCTTTCCATCTTTTACCAAATTGACTGATTGTTCTTAAAAATTCTAACACGATTTACTGAGCAAAGAAAAACACGTCTTGTCGCTAGAACCGTAGCCGACTGTATAACGTCGTTGCTATTAGCGACGGCGTCGATAACAATCAGTTGATGTTCCGCAAAGGCGTTATGGACCTAGTGTTTATAAGCAGCGTTAAAATGCTTTGTAGATAAACAACAACAACAACTAAATATTTTCAGAGAGAGAGAGAGAGAGAGAGAGAGAGAGAGATTTGTTTTCAGAGAGAGAGAGAGAGAGAGAGAGAGAGAGAGAGAGAGAGAGAGAGAGAGAGAGAGAGAGAGAGAGAGAGAGAGAGAGAGCAGCTCTGTGATGCCTGAGCTCTGGATTTGCGCTGTATACGTTTCTGCCTAGCTTTGCTGTTTCGTTATGCCCCTTATTCACTATCATCCCTTCTGTGCGGCTTCGCCACTTTACTCGACCATGTACAGTTTGTTCCTACGATTCTGGTTGTGTCTGGAATCCTGTCTTGCCACATATTCTTCAAAAGTTCTTCTACAACATTCTGTATGGAAGTGGCCCAGTCTTTTATACTGTTCACGTTTCGCATGCATATAATAATGTTGGCAGCACCATAGCTGTGTAAAATTTGAGCTATGTATCAAACATGATTCCACTTTGATCCCAAACACTACCACGTAGTCGGCCATATGGCAATCCTGGCATTGAGTTAATCATCAATGTGCACGACTCTTGACAATGCGCTTCCAAGGTATAAAAAAGTAGTCGCAGATAAAATTGACTAGGCGGAGCTTTTCGAGTGTTGTCAATATATGTCTTTGTTTTTTTTTGTTTGATTTGAGGTTTAAAGTCCCCGTCAACACTGTAAATGTCATTTTGGAGACGTTGCTTCCAATGTTTGGGACTTTTACCCGACATTGAGATGAAATGACATCTCAAGCACTGCCGCCAAAAGAAACCAATAGGGTTTATAAGCATGGGCGGTCCGACTCGCACCGCTTTGCCTTGACAGTCTTAGATCCTCAAAGGGTTTACCAGTACTCGTGTGAGGGTCGTTTTCAGCTCTGCGTGGAAGCATCATGCAGCCCATTTATTTATTCAAGCCCCAATGGGCGGGGGCCGTGTCAATATATGTCAAATTCGCTGAGTCCAACAGAAGATTCGGTAGAGTGCCTTCCGCACATGCTTTCTTCAAGCGGACCAAATAGCCATATACACCACAGTTTTTGGGCGACAGGGCTTGAGATGTCATTTCATCTCAATGTCGGGTAAAAGTCCCACAAAATTGGAAACAACGTCTCCAAAATGACCTTTACAGTGTTGACGGGGACGTTAAACCTCAAATCAAACAAACAAACACCACAGCTTTGTTTGCGTTACAGTCGGCCGACTTGGTTTACCTCTTTGTTAATAGAACATTCCAAAGGCAGGTCCAAACGATAGGCTCCGCTAGTCAATCTTATCTGCGACTACTATAGGTGAACTCGTCTACCACGTGGAAGCGGGTAGAACGACGACAACTAGAGAAAATGTTTAAAAACGTTTTTTTTTTATTCAAAATGAAGGAAATCTAATTAGAAATTTTAAACATACGAGAAAACGTTTTACCTTTTCTTGAAGAGCTATTCTTTCCATTTTTTTTAACCAAACTAGCTGGTTGTTTTGACAAATTCTAACCGTTTTTGCAGAGCAAAGAAATACACGTCTTGTCGCTAGAGCCGTAGCTGATTGTATTACGTCGTCGCTAATAGGGACGACGTTGATAAAATCAGTTGACGCTGCGTCCTGGCGTTACGGTCTTTGTCATGAATTATAATTCTGTTTTGAGTTCAAGCAAGGAAAATTTGCTGAATGAGCAGGGGACCCTGGTGAATGAATTCCATTTGAGTGACACCAGTAACAATTCTTATCATCACGTGAACAAGTTCATGAAATGAAGACCCCCCTGAACCCCACTTTATATAGAGAAAACTGTGGTTTACGGGGGTAAACATTATTTTTCTTATTTCTATTCAAAGACATAGGTTGTGGGTACCCGTTAGAACCGCCTCATTGAGGCGGTTCTAACGAGCTCCCACAACGTATGTTTTGAGTATTTATAAGAAAAATATCACGGATTTTCATCACACAAGTAGCCATTTTGGAGATGTTTTAAAATGCCCTATGCCGCACGGCTGCGTTATCGTAATGTTCTGATTCTGATATAACCCATCAAGAAATCACGCCTGTATATATTTGTGAACCCTTTCAACCCCACCTTTATATAGTGAGTCAGGGATTTGGAGGGGTTGTCATTATTTGTCTTATATCTACTTTAGATTATAGATTGTGAGTACACATTAGGACCGCCTCGCTGACAATGTTTTAAGCAGATGTACAACAAATATCAGATTTTATATCTGAATTTAAATCTTTTTTGCTGGAAAAATTTTCAATATATTTGAATAGGTCTTTTTTTATTTTTGTATTTTTATTCTTTTATCTTTTTTTTTTTTTTTTTTTTTTTTTTTGAAAGGTGGGGGGGTGGCTAAATAGGCGTTTTTTTTTTTTTTGTTTGTTTTTTTTTTGGTAAAAGCTTACAAAAAAGAAGTGAATGTTATGATCAGGAATCGATAAAATCAACCAACACTCCATCAGTCTGATCAGTGTCTATAGACTATTTGCATGAACCTTCTTTGCTACCCAAAAAGCGGTATGCAAAGACTAAGCAGCTGCTTTGTAGGTGAGGCTAGCACGTCATCATCTCTGTTCTTATGTGCCAAGGTTCCAATGTCATGGCATTTTTTTAAAACTGAGCAGAACCAATTACATCAAAATTCCTAAATTACGACCACCATGGGGACTGTTCAAAAGTGGTCTGAAAGACCACTTTTGAACAGTCCCAAAGGTGGTCTCTGGCCAGAGGACACTGTATGCACAAAAATACAAGAAAGAATAACTGCAACCTACTATATATACTCGGTAAAAAAAGTTTTGTCCCTATGTATACAATCGGCTGTAAAATATCACAGGGTCGGTCGATTCTCATATGGCATATACCAAACTCTTCAGCAGCCACTGCTCGTCAATACTGATTAGGTTTAGGTAAGAAGGACGCGATCGTAAATGCTCCAGAGGCTGCGGAGTGCGACTGGGGTCAACTTTCAAAACGTGCAAATCGTAACAAAGGACTAGCCACGTATCGGCATACGACAAACATGAAATATCGACTCATCGAGACCACCGCATCCTTTGATTGAAACATTGTCATATCGAATCAACGTTGATACGACATTATTCCATTTTATGCATATACTGATACGTGGCACTGGTCTTAAACAAAGCAAGAAGATCAGCAACTTTATTTCACTATTCTGACATTTGAAATTCATTTGACATGTGAAACACTATTCAATAAGTTTGAACTTTGTCTTTCTTTAGTAGTGGGTATAACCTCCGCGATTGTCTCTGCACTCAATCAGTCGTTTTCTGGTAGAGAAGACCATCTTCCGGATGGTGGCTTGAGGGATTGGATGCCATTCCTCTCCAAGGAAGCGCCGAAGATCTGCCATAGTGCTGTGCTCTGTTATCCTCGTTTGGACGGCTCTGCCGAGGACATCCCAGACATGTTCAATGCAGCTTAAGTCAGGCGACATTGCTGGCCAGTCTAACCGTCTGACGTTGTTGGCTTGCAGATAGGCGTCTACAATTCTTGCCCGATGTGGTCTGGCATTATCATCTTGAAAGATGGCGTTGTTTCCCATTTGCTGAAGGAAAGGCACAACATGGGGACGTAGGATCTCGTCGATGTAGCGTTGACCGGTAAGAATTCCTGGAACCACAACGAGGTTGGTACGCCTATCTGCCGTCACACCAGCCCAGACCATGACACTTCCTCCATTGTAAGCATGGCGTGGCTGCACGTTGGCTTCCGCGTGACGCTCCCCATTCCGACGCCAGACACGTAGACGTCCGTCAATATGATGTAGGCAAAACCGACTCTCATCTGAGAACACGACAGTTCGCCACTGCTGTCTATTCCATCGCACATGATTCCGAGCAAACTGAAGACGAGCTGCTCTGTGCCTCGGTAAAAGAATGGGCTTCTTCGCAGGAACACGTGATTTCAGCCCAGCAGCATGGATTCTGTTCCGAATGGTTTGAACAGAGACGGCTATGCCCCCAGCACCTCGTAGTCGTCGAATCCGCATAGTCGTCATTTTGGCATTGGTAAAGCGGCTTCTTAGAGTGCTGTTGGTGATCAGTCGATCCTCGGCATGGGTTGTTGCCCTGGGTCTTCCTGAGCGCGGGAGGTCCTTGACATCCCCAGAAGCTGCATAGCGTTGCCTTATCCTGTCGATAGTCTTGCGATTTGTGTTAAACGCTATGGCAACACGTCGACTAGATTGCCCTGCCTGGAGCTGCCCAAGTGCCCTAGCCCGGTCTAAGTTTGACAGTTTTCGGTAACGAGGTGGCATCGTGATCAAAGTCTATGGTGTTTCTACGGTAACAAGTTTATCAAATCTGTTTTAAAGCGATGCTCACAAAAGTGCACGATTAAAAAAAACATTGATGAACTCAACATTTTGAAAAATCACAAAAAGCATGCAAGTGAAATTTTAATGAGTTTGTCGGTAAAACTGACCTTTTTGAGAAATGAATGAATAAATAAACGAACAGACGAACGGACCAACGAATAGACGAACGAAAGAACAAACAAACAAACGAACGAACGAACGAACGAACGAATGAACGAACGAGCGAGCGAGCGAACGAACGAACGAATACCGCATGAATGAATGCGGTAAACAATATCAAGCCGCCTCTCAAAACGATTGTCATTTTTGCCGGCGTTTTTAACCCCCTCCGCCATTTTGCAGCATCTGTACCAGCCGTTAAGGTCTAAAAGGGGCTAATGGTTTCGTGCCCTTTTCAAGTACAGACTGTGCATCAAAATGATACAAATTACACAAAAATCTGATCATTAGCTATTGAGTTATACCCAATTACAGCCATTTTTTTCACCTTTTTGACAACGTCTTCTGGGGGTCTGCAGCCTCTGTATCAGGAGTTAAGGTCCAAAAGACAAAACACCTTTCTGATCCCTTTTTGGCATAGTCTTGCAATATCAACAATGAAAATTTCACAAAAATCTGCCCAGCAATTACTGAGTTAGACCCCGTTGTTTACAATAGTCATTAACGCTTAAATTACGATTTGCACGTTTTGAAAGCTGACCCTTACAACATTTGGCAGCCTCTGTAGCATTTTCTGACAGGTTCATAAGACTCAAACCTAATCAGTATTGACGGGCTGTGGCTGCTGAAGAGGCTGGTATATACTATATGAAAATCGATCGTTCCTGTGATATTTTACAGCCCATTCTCTGCCTAGGGACAAAACTTTTTTTACCGAGTATATAAGCTGTTTAAAGCAGAATTAACCCTTAATTTTAGGTGTTCCTAATAGCGGAATTTCACAGTACTTTCTATGCTGATCTTAGCAGGAATAGTGTTACAATTTATGTTTCTGATCATTGAAAATTACATGCTCAGTTGAGTTGAGCATGACAAAATTTAATGATCTCGGGTCCAGGTTTGGGCTCAAATCTGTGAGATCAGGCTTGGGGAAATAAGAGGGTTATGTATAGAATCTGGACTTGAATCATGTGTTTGGTTTGGCAGTGTAGACCAAGATCAGACGCAGTTGAATGTGGTGTCTGTTCAAGGTCTACACTGTTTGTCTAAGGTACGGGATATTAAATGGTTAAAAGAAACAGTCTGAGTCCCCATTCAAGACCATTTTTCCAGCCCACACTCAGAGACAGTCGACCCACCAGTACTGTCAGTGTTTTGATTTCTTTTGGAAGCAAGCAACACACCATACAAAATTAAAATGCGAAAGATAAAAATAAATAAATAAAGTGTACTTAAGAGGAATGGGGACACCTTCAGGGGAGGCAACTCATGCAAAAGTATTTTTGTCTCCCATGTCAGTAGGGGCCAACTCTTAAAGGAAAGAATTTGCTCCTGAGGAGCAAATTCTTTCCTTTAAGAGTAGACCACATGGCTTCTAGAAAAGCGAACAGTAAGTCTCGAAAGTGGTCTCCCTTTGAGAAATGTCTGAAAAATCTGTCAGTTGTTCCTATTCCCTTTAATAGGCATGTATAGTAGTCGCAGATAAGATTGACTAGGCGGATCTTTCGTTTGTATATACCTGCCTTTGGAATGCTCTATTAACAAAAAGGTAAAACAAGTCACCAGGTTGTGTGAATTCAACTGTAACACAAACAAGGCTGTGGAGTATTTGGTCATTTGGTCTGCTTGAATAAAGCATGCAAAAGGCACTCTACCAAATCTTCTGGTGGACTCATCGAATTTGACATATATTGAAAACACCTGAATAGCTCCGCCTAGTCAATTTTATCTGCGACTACTATAAATAAGTATCAAAAGTATCTTTCATGCTCATCAGAGGAGAGGATGAAAAGTAAGATTAGCCCATATATGACAATGGCATCATCCACTTTACAAGTTTGGAGTGATCCATTTTCAAATATAGGGGTGTCAGGTGTATTTCGTTTAATGTAAGATGTACAAAAATGTATATTCTTTGAGCAAACAGTGTGGACTCAGATAAGACGCCGCGTAATGCGGCGTCTAATCTGAGTCTACAATGTTTGCCAATATCACCAAAAAGGACCGCTTGGCATATATGGATTAACTTTGACAATACCGGCTGGACAGTCAACAAACAGTAATTCTAAATAGAAGTGGAGGCAATGATCAGGAATCGATACAATCAACCCACAGCTCCCAACAGAGACACCAAAGGGAAAGAAACGCAAACATGAAACAACAGACCCTAGTGGAAATATCAATAACGGAAAGCCAAAAGGACAGTTACTTTCCCACAAAATGGCCAGTAGGCTATCCAAAATAAATAATATAAGCGACACAAACACCCAAAGACAAACCATAACAAAAATAAGCCGCGACAGAAGAACCGCCTTGGAACTATCAGCGGAAACGAATTCCACTGGGCGGCTTAAATCGATTTTACGTGGCCACAATCCTCGCCCTTACTTCCGTCGCGATTAAGACAAATAATTTGTTCAGTCCGTATGAAGGCCTCCTGGGTAGCTCATCAGTGCAACATCTCCGTGAACACAAAAATCCAACAATCACAGAGATGAAGCAACGGCGAGGACTCGACAGCAAGAAACCACTGAAATGCTGGAGCAGAAGAAAACCAACAGTTAGACTCCAATGGGCCCGACCAGAGACAGAGCATCATGCACCAACCAAGCCGTCATAGATTTTTTTCAGATGAAAATACAATTCTTTCTTTCTTTCTACTGATACTGCGATCGGTCAAATTCTGAGAAAAAGATTTACCTTTAAATCTGGACGAGTTGTTCTTTCCATCTTTTAATGTATTGACTGATAATTTTTGAGGAAAAATAACAATTTTTTGAGAGCAATGAAAAACACGTCTTGCCACTTTAGCCGTATCTGACTGTATAACGTCGTTGCCAGTAGCGACGACGTCAATAAAATGAATTGACGTTGCACCATGATGTTACGGTATTGTCGTTGTATTCGCTGTATTCGCATGCTCGAGTATAGGGTAAAAGCGCATAAGCCATCAGAACCGGGGCGGGGAAAAAGTGCTCAAATAATTTCAGTACCACACAGTCTACCACAGTATCAGTGGGTCTAGCGCTTGCACTGATATATACAGTATGTTAGACTATGCTCTGTTCGCATCTTAAGATTATAAAACTTTTTTGCTCATCTCAATTCAGCGTGAACATTTCAATATGTTCTATGAAAAGGCAATCCTTTTGACAGGTCTATTTAGAAGCCTCCGTGGTGTAGTGGTTATGCTACTGGCCTTGTAAACCAGGGGTCGCAAGATCGAACCTGGGCTTCTCCAGACTTTCGGATGAGTCTGTAAACCGAGGGCCCGTCTCCGTATGACCTTAGCTGTTGGTGAGACGTAAAAACCGAAACACACCCTCACTTGGACAGGTCTAAGAAAGTTGTTTTATTTCAAGACCGTCTATAAATTTAAAGACTGTCTATAAGTTTAAAGACTTTTTGGACTGCAGATTTAAAGGCAAGGAAAATCCTGTAAATGATGAAATAAATCGCATTCTAATACGCTGCCACAGTCTTCATCTCATTAAAAATACGTTGCTAAAGACTGCATGTACTATTTTATTTTTAATGATAGAAAATATTGCCTCCGCCCAACGAGGCTTGAAGAAATAGATGGGCTGCATGATGCTCCCATGCAGAGCTGAAACTGACCGCACACGAGTACTGGTAAAGTGCTTAGAGGATCTAAGCCTGCCCAGGCAAAGCGGTGCGAGTCGGACCGTCCATGCTTATAAACCCTTTTGGTTTTATTGGACGACAGGGCTTGAGATGTAATTTCATCTCAGTGTCGGGTAAAAATTGCACAAAATTGGAAGCAACGTCTCCAAAATGACCTATATAGTGTTGACAGGGACGTTAAACCACAAATCAAACAAACAAACAATGATAGAATAAAACAACATAGTTTCTTCCCTTAGACCACATCCGTCGAACATAAGATGAGATTCGTACTGACATCATTTCCTTTTCGGACATTTTACTGTTCTAGCAGTGTGTTTTAGTTGTCAGGAAAACTGTCTGTCGAAGCGAGTGGTCAGTATGTTAACAAAATGACAAAAGCGTATACACTTTCATTCCTTAGCTGATTTTACATATGGATCTTACTGAAAACCTGTTTTTCTGAGAAATCTTCAATTATGGTTGAAGGAATTTAATTAAGTAAAGACAATTATATAATTTGCAGTTACACATGATTAAATATTCCACAGAAAACGAACAAATTACTATAAATAGCAAAGTGCGATTTTTTCGTTTTACACCATTTTCGTGATTTTATTTTTGTCAGTCTTTAAATTTACAGACAAAAAGATCTCTAAATTTACAGACCGTCATTAAATTTATAGACTGTCTTTAAATAAAACAACTTTCTTAGACCTGTTGGAAGCAAGAAATGCACCACAAAAAAGTGTGAAACAGCTGTATGAAAAAAAAAAAAAAAAAAAAAAAAAACTTGAATGCCACATGTACGAAAGAACATGATTCGACCGGGACACGAACCCCGGGACGCTCGCTTACCGTGCGAACAATCTACCAGCTGAGATCCAACAACAAAAACATCCATTCCTTGCACGCATATAGAGAAATGATATTTCTTCTGCTCATAAACGGTGATAAATATTCAAATATAGTCTATTTATGAGCATGCTGGCAAATTTATAATAGTTTTTCTCCATTTCAAAAAGACTTATTCAAAGTATGAAAAATAGTTCTTCAACATGAACACGATGGAAAAATAGTCTTATTCTTAAATCTATTCTATTTTTTTTTCAGTTAAGAAATAGATCAGCTCTAGCTGTGATTTGTTGAGTAATAAATCACAGTCTGGAGGTCAGTTGTAAAGTAGACAAATCACGAGCGCGTAGCGCGCGTAATTTGTCTACTTACAACTGACCGACAAACTGTGATTTATTACCTAACAAATCACTGGCTAGAGCTGATCTATTTCGATTCTAACACGCTGAAAATCAGCAACAATGTTGTTGTTTCCTTCAAAATCTCAAAACTTTTCGCCATTGTTAGAAGAAATCCCGCTAAAATTATCGACTGAAACACATGCATTGATATCCTTATCTAACGTTTTCGATGCGAGAAAATGACGTTACACCGTCTAACGTCAAGTAAATCGACTAGTGACGTCATAAAATTGCACTTTTTAATGACGTCACTCGTCACGCTCTTCCGAGCTGTGATTTGTTGCAGAATAAAACATAGTAATTTTCCATTGCCTATATAGGCGCGCTATGTTAGAATCTTGGTTATGACTGGTTAAACCCGACTTTATGATGCTAACTCTATATGCTGAGTATTTTTTCAGCAAACGACAATTTGAAATAGTTTACTTATTTTTCCTAGATAACAATATTTGACATTTCAAACAACTTGTCTCCTACTGTGCATGAGATGTAAAATTATGTTTTGTAGGAGACAATTTGCATGAAATGTCAAGTTCTATTTTCTAGAACATATAGTAGAATACAAACACTATCTGGTCTGCTGAATTAGCCTAGAGAGTGGTAAATGTTAAACTGCTTTAAAATGTGCGTGCGCGCGCGCGCGTGTGTGTGTGTTTCTTTCGTAGTGTGGCAGCAAACCTCAATTAAGCATTACATTCAACTTGTGCACATTACATTATGTTCTAATTTGTTAACAATAATAATTTCACTTAATAGAGTTGAGTATTGAAAAAGCATTCAAAATCTAGGACCAGGAATCAGCCCCCTGTCCTCGGCGTAGACGCTGGCGGGAGGTCTTGTCAATGACTGTTAGACAATGCCCGCGTAAAGAAAGAGTTCGTACCGGGCTTAAGAAAAAAATTGAAAGACCCATGAAAGAAGGATCCTTATCTATTTTTCAATTTACGATCTTCATTTGGCCCCCGCCACCCCCCCCCCCCACCACCACACACACACACACACACCTCCCCCACGACCATTGTACAGCCGTCTTGGTTGATTCATTGATGTACGCAGAAATCCCAACATCCCTTCTTGATAGTCTGGCCATATGACTTGTAGATTGGAGCTCAATAGCCAGGTATATGGTAGAGTTGTCCGTAGCCAACACATGCCCCTTCAAAGTGTTATCCCTTGTAGTTGGCTTCTGATAGTGCTACACTTGTCTGGGTGGAAGGTTAACCCCACCCCCTCCACAGACCCCCCCCCCACCCTAACACACACACACACTTCATTTTCCAGGCCGCAAGTTGATTCAGGTCATCCTGCAGGGTGTCACAATCCTTCTGTACAGGAAACCGTTTCAGACAAATGATGCCAATGGAGCGTGTTCTGACACCGAAATCGTCACACAAAAATCGTATTAATCTCTCTTCTTATATAGATAAAAAAAATATGAACAGGAAAAGTTTTAGTACATTACGATAACACACCCGTGCGACATAGTGCTTTTTCACATCTCCAAAAATGGCTACTTTTCTGATGCAAATCCCTGATATTTTTCTTATTTATACCGCAAACATAGGTTTTGGGTGCTCGTTAGAACCGCCTCATTGAGGCGGTTCTAACGAGTACCCACAACCTATGTCTTGGAGCAGAAATAAGGAAAATAATGTTTACCGCCGTAAACCCCGGTTTTCTCTATAAATGGGGTTTAGGGGGGGGGGGGGGGTCTTTATTTCGCGGACTTGTTCACGTGATGATATTTAGCGTTGTTTCAACATATACATGCATTTGGAGACTTGCTTAAGGGAGGGTCACTATTTCTATTCCGTTAGTGATTTGTCTGGCTAATATTGCTGGAAACATGCAATCAACTTGTGTGGTTGTTTTTTATGTATCTTGCGTCACTCTGGGTACTCCGGTTTTCGCCCACCTCTGATTAACGATCGGCTCGATATGAGTGAAATAATCTTGAAAGGGCCGTAACCCCACCCCCCCCCCCCCCCCCCCCAAAAAAAAAAAAAAATCTTGCGTCACTGGGGCATCCAATACAGTTTGGCAAGGCCTGCTGTTCTTGCAGCAGGTATCGGTAGAGGAGGAAATTTCTTCTGTTTCTACACTTCCATTTTTTTCCCTTTTCTCCTCTGTTCTTACTTTCATCTCGACTAATGCGTCTATCTTTTTCTTCCTTTCTCTAGGAGACGACACAAAATGACCCGCAATAGCTGGCTTGACGTTAAACACCAAGATGGCATGTTTCGAGGGCAACCTGCGTATGTCATCGCGTCCAAGGGTTGTGTCATGGAATGCTTAACAATTTCACCCTTGTGTTTTTGAAGTGGACTCCTCAATCTTGGAATTTGGACATGTCCATTCTTATTATATGGGGGGGGGGGGCGGTTTAGTCAAGGTCATAACCAGAATGATAGCAAACAGTATAGCCGGCCTCGGTAGCTCAGTCGGATGCGCGTCTGACTGATGATCAGGAGGACGCGAGTTCGATACCTGCCGGGGTCGGCAATATTCTTTCGTGGAGATTGACCATGAAATCTTTTCTACGGTCATTCTCTCCCTTACGCTGTTTCAAGAAGACCTGTTGCCAGTTTCTGGCGAAAGAATGTGCACTGTACTGGTTAACCGCTTACGTATAAGCCTGCCCAGGTAAATTGTTGATAGGTAAACTGGCCGGCTCAAAAATGATCTAAACAGTGTTGACTGGACCGTTAAACTCCCAAAACAAACAAACAGTAACCAGAATGATAGCAAACAGTGTAGATTCAGATGAGACGGCAGATGAGACGGTTCTCATCTGAATCTACACTGTTTGCAGGTCGACAGGGTTGAAAGAGTTAAACTAAGTAACCCACGGTTCAATCATTTTAATTCCAATTGAAAATACCAATATCATGTGAAGTGCTGACTAATTAAATATTTCAACAATAACTCGAGGGCGTTGTGAACCTGTGTGAAAATCTCACTGTATAGTGGACAAATATAGTCCCACGCAACCTTGAGACGAATGAATACACCGTTGTATATTCTTCCATTTTTGTACCATTTAGTACCAGAAACCCCAAAACGGGTACCCGGGCAAACAGTGCAGGTCAAGATCAGACGTCGCAGAACGCGGCGTCTGATCAGGGCCTCCACTGTTTGCTAAAAGTTCAGTTATTATCCAAATAAATTTTCATGAAAACACAACCTGACACCCCTAAGTTGTGAAATGAACTCCTGTTATATATAAGGAGGAAGAGTCCATTTGGTACAAAAAGGGTTAAACATATTTTGTTTTCTTGAATATAGCAATGGAGCTGGGCTACTATTAGTTATGTTGTGTCGGGGTTTAACGACACGTAAATCCTTGTGTGTCATTCCAGAAAAAGGGTGAAAAAGATAGAAGAGAAAGTAAAGGGGGCAAATGAGAAAGAGGAAAATAAATAAACTCATTTGGGGTTGGTTACAGCTCTGCGCGAAAGCACCATGCATGGATGCAGCCCAAGCTATTTCTCCAAATACAATATACAATATCATGTGAAGTGCTGACTAATTAAATACTGAGGGCGTTGTGAGCCTCTGTGAAAATCCCATTGTAGTGGACAAATATAGTCCCACGCAACCTTGAGGCGAATGAATACACCATTTTTGTAAGCTTTTGTAGTCCTGGGGCCAGTTGTTCAAAACTAGCGACGTCGTTAGTCAACGTATCGTTAAACTTTGATCATTAAATACGGCAAATATGCTGAAATTTTTGCTGAAAAAATGTGAGCAGCTTTTGCGGAAGCAAAAGTTGCTCACTTTTTTCAGCAAAAATACCAAAGTTTTCGATTTTGTACTTGCTAGAAGAGTTACCAATATGCCAACTAACGAGCTCGTTAAGCTAACGATGCTTTGAACAACTGGCCCCAGAAATATAGCAATGGAGCTGGGCTATAAATTCTCGCAATATAAGTTGTGTTGTGTTGGGTCAACGACACGTTAAACCTTGTGTGTCTTTGTTTGATTCGAGGTTTAACGTCCCTTGTGTGACATTCAGGAGAAAGGGGAAAACACAGGGACCAGTTTCAAGCTGTGGGGAAAAAGAGATACATGTAGAAGAGGAAGTAAAGGAGATGAAACAGAAGGAACAAAGGAGAAAGAGGAAAATGAATGAAAAGGAAAAAAAAAAACAACATAAGAAATAACAGCCCCTCCCTCTTCCCTGCCTATCCCCATTACCCCTAACCTGCTGCGAGAACAGCAAGCCTCGCCCTGTCGGTGGGACGCCCAGGTAACGTACACGACCATTTCTCTTACCCGAGACAACTTACTTGAAATTCGTACACCAGTGGAATTGAGTGTGTGAACTTGGCTTGGGATTCGCGGCTTTGAATATATATTGCACGACCCGCAGAATAAGCGACCGACTGAAGTCGGTTGATTTTCTAGAGTGCCCTAAAATCACTGTGTCAGTCTGTCAGTCTGTCTGTCCGTCCGTAACCCGTTTGTGAAAATTGGTGATAGTGACTTAACCGCTTGGAATATTTAAACAATTTTTGGCATACTGATAGATATCAATGAGATCTAACCAATGAACTTGCGAAATATAACATTCCATTTAGTATAGCCTCGCCGAGGCGAAAAATGTGAAAATTTTCGAACTGCTTCTCCTCGGAAACCGTTGGGCCGATTGAAGTCAAATTTCATATGGAGCCTCTATGGGAAGGGGGAACCAAAATTTGCTCATTGAGTCCAGGTCACATGACCAAAATGGCCGCCAAGCCATATATGGTCTGTCTGTCTGTCCGTCCGTTACCCGTTTGTGAAAATTGGTGATAGTGACTTAACCGCTTGGAATATTTAAACAATTTTTGGCATACTGATAGATATCAATGAGATCTAACCAATGAACTTGCGAAATATTACATTCCATTTAGTATAGCCTCGCCGAGGCGAAAAATGTGAAAATTTTCGAACTGCTTCTCCTCGGAAACCGTTCGGCCGATTGAAGTCAAATTTCATATGGAGCCTCTATGGGATGGGGGAAACCAAAATTTGCTCAGGGGTCTAGGTCACATGACCAAAATGGCCGCCAAGCCATATATGGTAAAAACACTTCAAAAATAGCTTCTCCAGAACCACTGGGCAGATTTCCACGAAACTTGATAAATAGCATCTGGGACGTAGGCCCATCATAAATTGCTAAAATGGTGACCCTGGGTTGACCTTGACCTTCTTTGTGCCTAGGTCAAACTTTGACACATATGCTTTTGTATTGGAAAAGTGAGAATTCATTTTACCCTGCAAAGGATTCAGAATACAGTACTAAAGTAATGAAATCTAACCAATGATCTTGCGAAGTATTACATTCCATTTAGTATAGCCTCGCCGAGGCGAAAAATGTGAAAATTTTCGAACTGCTTCTCCTCGGAAACCGTTGGGCCGATTGAAGTCAAATTTCATATGGAGCCTCTATGGGATGAGGGAAACCAAATTTTTCTCATGGGGTCCAGGTCACATGTCCAAAATGGCCACCAAGCCATATATTGTCTGTCTGTCTGTCCGTCCGTAACCCGTTTGTGAAAATTGGTGATAGTGACTTAACCGCATGGAATATTTAAACAATTTTTGGCATACTGATAGATATCAATGAGATCTAACCAATGAACTTGCGAAATATTACATTCCATTTAGTATAGCCTCGCCGAGGCGAAAAATGTGAAAATTTTCGAACTGCTTCTCCTCGGACACCGTTCGGCCGATTGAAGTCAAATTTCATATGGAGCCTCTATGGGATGGGGGAAACCAAAATTTGCTCATGGGGTCTAGGTCACATGACCAAAGTGGCCGCCAAGCCATATATGGTAAAAACACTTCAAAAATAGTCTTCTCCAGAACCAATGAGCAGATTTCCACGAAACTTGATAAATAGCATCGGGGACGTAGGCCCATCATAATTGCTAAAATCGTGACCCTGGGTTGACCTTGACCTTCTTTGTGCCTAGGTCAAACTTTGACACAAATGCTTTTGTATTGGAAAAGTGAGAATTCATTTTATCCTGCAAAGGATTCAGAATACAGTACTAAAGTAATGAGATCTAACCAATGAACTTGCGAAATATTACATTCCATTTAGTATAGCCCCACCGAGGCGAAAAATGTGAAAATTTTCGAACTGCTTCTCCTCGGAAACCGTTGGGCCGATTGAAGTCAAATTTTATATGGAGCCTCTATGGGATGGGGGAAACCAAAATTTGCTCATGGGGTCCAGGGTACATGTCCAAAATGGCCGCCAAGCCATGTATGGTCTGTCTGTCCGTCCGTGACCCGTTTGTGAAAATTGGTGATAGTGACTTTACCGCTTGGAATATTTAAACAATTTTTGGCATACTGATAGATATCAATGAGATCTAACCAATGAACTTGCGAAATATTACATTCCATTTAGTATAGCCTCGCCGAGGCGAAAAATGTGAAAATTTTCGAACTGCTTCTCCTCGGAAACCGTTGGGCCGATTGTAGTCAAATTTCATATGGAGCCTCTATGGGATTGGGGAAACCAAAATTTGCTCATGGGGTCTAGGTCACATGACCAAAATGGCCGCCAAGCCATATATGGTAAAAACCCTTCAAAAATAGTCTTCTCCAGAACCACTGGGCAGATTTCCACGAAACTTGATAAATAGCATCTGGGACGTAGGCCCATCATAAATTGCTAAAATGGTGACCCTGGGTTGACCTTGACCTTCTTTGTGCCTAGGTCAAACTTTGACACATATGCTTTTGTATTGGAAAAGTGAGAATGCATTTTATCCTGCAAACGATTCAGAATACAGTACTAAAGTATAAGATATATTTTTGCTCCTTACGATAAGGCGCATTTATTGGGGGAACCGTTTTAGGTCCAGGTCACATGACCAAAATTGCCGCCTTACCCATATATGGTAACACCCATAAAGCTAAAAGCATCCGGCGGGTCGTGCACTTCAGCTGAAGCACTGGTTTTGCCTAACACTCACCAATATTTTACTTTACTTTACTGCTACGGAATAAATCGAATTCCAAACTCTACACTCCAAACTCCAAGCCAACTTCATACACTTGGTGGAATTGGGCAATACAGGTTCTCTCAACATTAGTTACACCCATTCCTTAACAAGGAGAATGCAATCAGAATAGACTGACGAAAGCATGAAGAAACACAGAGAGAAAACAATGATAGGAAAGTAAAATGTGCGAGTTGCGACCTCAAATATTCTACAGTACCCTACTCCAAATATTTGTCTCGTGAAGAAGCTAAGAAGCGATGCATAGATATGAGAACATGTACAGTTTTTGAACATGTGTTTGTTTGTTTGTTTGATTTGAGGTTTAACGTCCCCGTCAACACTGTAAAGGTCATTTTGGAGACTACCTCCAATTTTGTTGGACTTTTACCCGACATTGTGATGAAAGGACTTCTCAAGCCCTGCCGCCCAATGAAACCAATAGGGTTTATAAGCATGAACGGTCCGACTCTATCTATCTATCTCTATATAATCCTCAACCCTCTTCCGAGTGTTATTAGGATGGCTGCGCATGGTGTGTTAGTAAGAGAAGTAAAAGTGTGATAGTGCAGAGTTAAAAGAATAAAAGAAAGGTGAGCATAGATGAAAGATTTTGGGTGTTAGTAAGGAGAGTTTAAAAGCAGGATAAAAACAGTATTACCTTAAGGGAGCCTGTGGTTTATCGAACTGACCCTTAACTTGAAAGAGTCAAGATCAGAAACCAGGACGAGATCAGCTGGTAGCCTGTTCCAAAGAACAACCGACATAGGGAAAAATGAATAATAATAATACGAGACAGAGGTGTGTATCTGCCTGTAAGCCAGAGAGTGGTGACGCGTGTTTGTCGTTAGGCGTTCGAACTGTGACGGAACTGGTATAGCGACCAAACCATAAACGATTTTATAAAACATTGTAAGGCGCGTATCATAGCGTCTGAGCTCAAGTGACCGCCATCCAAGCTCACCCATCATGTCTGTAACACTGCTATAGGGGGAGAAATCATTTGTGACCCAACGGGCTGCCCTACGCTGCAACATTTCAATCTTGTTAATATTTTCTTTTGTATAGGGGCTCCAAACGGTCGAGGCATATTCTACCTGTGGCCTAACCAAGGTGTTATATGCCAACGTTTTTATTTCCTGACTTTTTGTTTTAACATTTCTTTTGACGAAGCCGAGGGTCCTGTTTGCACTGGCTGTAATATGTGATATGTGTGAATTCCAGCTAAGGTCTTTGCTGATGGTCACCCCAAGGTACTTGGCTGAGTCCACACTTTCCAGTTCCTGACCATGCATGAAGTATTGGGTCTTAATTGGCTTTTTAGATCTAGAGACATGGAGTACCTGACACTTGCTAGGATTAAACTCCATGTCCCAGGTTCGCTCCCAATGCTGGAGTTTTTCAAGGTCAGATTGTAGAACTTGTGCATCTGCTGGGCCGGACACAGCCAAGTAAACCGCGGTATCATCAGCAAAGAGCCTAACTTGTGACTGAATATTATCCGGTAGGTCATTTATGTACAGTAGAAAGAGGAGCGGGCCCAGCACTGACCCCTGGGGCACCCCAGAGGTGACCGGTACCTCATTTGAAAACTCCCCATCTAGTACAACAGTTTGCGAACGTCCAATTAAGAAGGATTCAATCCATTTTAGTGTTTTACCGGTTATGCCAAAATTTAAAAGTTTATACAATAATTTTAGATGGTTAACTTTGTCAAAGGCTTTACTGAAGTCCAAAAGTACTAAGTCGGTTTGTTTGCCCAAAGTCAGCTGCCTTGCAAGATCTTCCACAAGCTGAATAAGCTGAGTTTCGCAGGAGCGTTTTTCACGAAACCCATGTTGCAATTCGTAAAGAACATTGTGCTGAGCTAAATGTTTGGAAATATTGGATGCAATTATATGCTCCATCACCTTGCATACTATGCATGTCAAGGAGATAGGCCTATAATTGGCAGGGTCAGTTTTATCACCCTTTTTAAAAAGGGGACAAACTTGAGCTTTTGTCCAATCTGCAGGTAGTTGACCAGTTTCTAGAGATTTTTCAAACAGCAGGCAGATAACAGGAGCGATTTCTACCCTCAGTTCTTTTAAAACAAGTGGTTTGATTGAATCAGGCCCTGCAGCCTTATCCGGTCTAAGGTTTGCCAAAAGTTTCAGAACACCATTTAGATCAATATTGATTTCCGGCATGGAAGGGCACTGAGGTTGTAAATTTTCTGGTAAATTTTCTTGAAACAGATTTAGAATTGTCTGTGTACATAACTGCCCTAGCCTGAGTGGGGATAAGCGAGTAAAAACAGATTGGAACTGGCGATTCAAAAGGTTTGCCTTAACAGTATTCTCACTATGGAGTGTTCCATCTGTATTGTCTTTCAGTGTAGATATGCCCCGTGAGTCCTGTCTGCTGTTTTTGATAAGTGAAAAAAGTTTTTTTGTTGAAAATCCAGAATTTTTGCCCTCCCCATCTAAACCCGCCCCAAGTATGTCTGCCAAATAATTGTTGTATGCCTGTCTTATTTTGCCCTGAACAAGGTGTTTGACCTGCTTGAAGTGATACCTATCTTTTGTTGTCCCTGTCTTTTGTTTTTGATACAATTTATCCCTTTTTCTTATAAGTCTTCGAATTTCTTGAGTAATCCATGGAAGACTACTTTTATTACTGATCTTTTTAATTGGTACAAATTTTTCAATTCCAGAATTTAGGATACTTTTGAAAGCATTCCAGATTTCCTCAGTTGTACTATCTTGGAAGCTGCCCAAAATTTCAAAACATTTTTCTTGCATAAAAGTTTTAAAACCATCCCAATTAGCTTTTTTAAATAAAGGGACTGATCTCGGTTTTTGCCAGTTCAATTTTGGTTTGACGCTAATAGTTGAAGAAATAATGTCATGATCAGAGATGCCTGGAAGAATTTCGATTGTGTTTACCAAAGTGTGATTTGATGTCAGGAACAAGTCGAGAATGTTATCACCCCTAGTAGGCTTACTTACCATCTGAATAAGACCAAAATCGTCCAAGCAGGAAAGGAAGTCTTTATATGCAGAGAGCAGTCTGCATCCTGGTTTGATGGATGCCATATGGTCGGAGTCCCAGGACAATTTGGGGAAGTTGAAGTCTCCAAGTATCCATATGTTGCCCTTCTTTATACTTACCAATTCCAGAGACTTTCTGAATTCCTCTAGGCTTTGTGTGTCACTCTCTCTAGGTCGATAGTATGCTGCAATATAAAGGGGTTTTGCTGCAACAATGCTCAGTTTAATCCAAATTATCTCACAGTTGGTCTTAAACTGCTTTTGTTCGGTTGCATACAGTGAGTCCTTTACAAGTATAAAGACACCACCTCCCTTTGTGTCTGTAACCCTATCTTCTCTAAACGGAGTGTAACCCAAAGCTGCAGGAAAGAATTCACTGTCATGGTGTTCTGGGGTGAGCCAAGACTCTGTACCGACCACAAGATCTGGTTTGTGCAAGTCAAGTAAGGCTTGGAACTCTGCTTTCTTGTTGACCAGTGATTGACAATTGATGTTTAGTACTTTAAGGTTGTAAATTTTGTTAGATGAGGGCCCATGATGAGCAACCTTGGGTGTCGGTGCTTGCGGAAGCGGTCCGTCGGGTTCGGAATCTTCATCTGTCAAAATACTGAAATTATTCGGCGAGACATACGACGCGATGGAAGATGCGAAGGATGAATTCGGAAACTCGCACCGCTTTGCCTGGGCAAACTTAGATCCTCTAAGTGGTTTACCAGTACCGTGTGCGGGTCGGTTTCAGCTCTGCGTGGAAGCATCATGCAGCCCATCTATTTCTTCAAGTCCCGATGGGCGGGGCCGATTATGAACATGTATAACTTTTTCTTGGTGTCTTTGGTGAACTATGAACAACATGAAAAAGAAGAGAATTTCGCTCGTTGGTTCAACATTGTTTACGATAGAATAAAGTACAATAAAATTCGGCTATTAAGACCACCTAAAATTAAGACTAATTCTGCTTTAAAAATCTTAATTAACAGGCTGTAGTTATTCCTTCTTTGTATTTTCTGCATACAGTGTCCTCTGGTCAGAGACCACCTTTGGGACTGTTCAAAAGTGGTCTTAAAGACCACTTTTGAACAGTCCCAAAGGTGGTTTTAAAATATGAATTTTACTGTATCAAGACTAATTTTAAGTGGATGAAAAGAGCGAGTTTGTCTGAACATACACATGTGGACACAAAAGCGTTCAAACTCCAGTGAAATAACTTTCAATGAATCTCTTTGCATCAAGTTAGTTTGACATGCAAATGTCATTCATCAAATAATTCTAAAACTTAATCAAGCAATTGATTGGTCTCATTTTGGCAAACACTTTCTGATTGACATTTGAGATGTATTTTGATTGGACAGTGCAAGAGTCAGCAATGAAATGTACACCACCTTGTGTTTTGAATTTATTTCTGTCCATAGGATACGGAACCCGGGAAGGGACATGATTTTTTATTTTTATTATGTTGTGCGAACAAGATAATATCTTGAGCAGACAAGATATTATCTTGTTCGGACAACATATTATCTTGTGCGGACAAGATATGATCTTGTTCGCACAACATATTATCTTGTCCGCACAAGATATTATCTTGTTCGCACAACATATTATCTTGTTTGCACAACATAGATCTTGGGAAGTTTTTCGGACAAGATATTATCTTGTGCGGACAAGATAGTATCTTGTGCGGACAAGATAATATCTTGTGCGGACAAGATAATAACTTGTGCGCACAAGATCTATGTTGTGCAGACAAGATATTATCTTGTGCGGACAAGATAATATCTTGTTCGCACAACTTAATATCTTGTGCGGACAAGATCATATCTTGTCTGCACAAGATAATATGTTGTCTGCACAAGATAATATCTTGTTCGGACAAGATATTATGTTGTTCGGACAAGATATTATCTTGTGCGCACAAGATAATATCTTGTCTGCACAAGATAATATCTTGTCCGCACAAGATATTATCTTGTGCGCACAACTTATAAAATAAAAAAAAATCATGTCCCTTCCCGGGTTCCGTAATAGGATGTTATGATATATTGATTGATTTTCAAGTCAAAATGAAATGAAGCCCATCAAAGTTTGCAAGCTTTTGTGTCCACAGGTGTACATATTCTCTGAATTATTAATTGATTGTGTTGAGATTTAACCCTTATGGGTCATTTTGTGTCGTCTACCAGAGAAAGGAAGAAAAATGATAGAAGAGACAGTAGAGGAGATGAAAGAGGGAGATGGGGTGGGGGCCAAATTAATGGAAGTGCTGAAACTGAAGAAATAACAATACTCCCCCTCTACCCTTAATTGCTGCAATGACAAGAGGCATTGCTCATCTGTAAACCAATAACAGTTGGACGCCCCATTGACGCAAGATACACAACACCGCCTCACACAGCTACTCCAAGTGCGCCCCCCTCCCATCGGGGCTTGAAGAAATATCATGATGGGCTGCATGATGCTTCCACACAGAGCTGAAACCGACCCGCAAACGAGTACTTGTAAACCGCTTAAAGCGGTGCGAGTCGGCCCGTCCATGCTTATAAACCATATTTGTTTCATGGGGCGACAGGGCTTGAGATGTCATTTCATCTCAATGTCTGGTAAAAGTCCCACAAAATTGGAAGCAACGTCTCAAAAATGACCTTTACAGTGTTGACGGGGACGTTAAACCTCAAATCAAACAAACAAAGCTTCCAAGTGGCTTTCTGATTGCTTTTTAGCAACCCGAGTTCCTAAAAAAGGCCTGATAACTGTAGCAAATAATAGCTGAATTTCACTTTACTTTTCTCATCCCTATTTTGTCTTCCGGCATCCCTCCGTTGCTGATGCACAAGAGTTGCGCATACGGAAAAACAACACATGCGAACACGAACTAGGAAACTAAGTCTCGTTGACGACCACTGTGCAGAAATCTTAGCCCTTCTCTTGCTGAATATTCATTTTAGCCACACCCATTTCTGACTTTGAACCAATCAGATTACTGGATGTAATTTATTGCTACAAATTCATAAATTGAATGTCAAACAGTGTAGATCCTGATCAGATGGCTTCTTCAGAAGCCATCTGATCTGGATCTACACTGTTTGCAAAGAAAAGGGTTGTCGTGAACAGCAGGATAAGAGTTAGTAACCGCTTTTGGAAGACTATGTCATTTTAAGCATGGGATGCGCGCCAGTAGATTAATCTTGCGAACAGGCAAAGACTAGTCTGATCTGAGCCTTCGCTGTTCGCACGCACCACCCACGAGGCTTTGCCATATTCGGGCTCAATCATCGTCCAAATCGCTCTTCTTCAAAGAGGATTGTCACAGCAAGAAATGACCTTGATCCGCGAAAATTGCCAGCAAAGCGAAAAGATCCTCTCAATACCTTAGGGGTTGTTATGACACAAATTATGACACCGCACTTATACAATGGTTCAGTACAAAGGGAGGTGTGGACAATAGATAATACTTTTAGGAATTTTAATTTTAATACAATGTACCGTTGACCATTGACCACGAATATGATCGTAGATGTTCATAAAATATATGTCCACATAGACACTTCCAGCAAGCAAAGATCGCGACAGCATTGAAACGGTGTCACCGTAACATTGTACTCTAAAATGTCAATGACTCGCACCCCGATGGCTCGTTCACCAAGGCTGGTTCGAAGTTGTCCATGAGTCCCCAGGAAATTCCCTGGATAAGAAATACATGTAGTTAGAGATAATTTCGGAAGATATTGTTTTTTTTTTTTTTTTTTTTTTTTTACATTACGATAACACAACCGTGCTATATAGTGCATTTTTCACATCTCCAAAATGGCTACTTTGCTGACGAAAATCCATGATATTTTTCTTATTTGGAATCCAAACATAGGTTGTGGGTGCTCGTTAGAACCGCCTCATTGATGCGGTTCTACCTATGTCTTGGAGCAGAAATAAGATAAAATATCTTGAACCCCCCGCAAACCCGAGTTTTCTCTATGAAAAGTAGGATATAAGGGGGTTTTCATTGCACGGACTTGTTATCGTGGTGTTTTGTCTTCGGATGAGGCGATTCTAGTACGTATAAACAGATATATTTATTTCAAAGACGATCGAATTGGATTTTGTGGGGCTTTTACCCGACACTCAGATGAAATAACATCTCAAGCCCTGCCGCCGAATGAAACCAATAGGGTTTATATGCATGGACCGACTCACACCACATCCCCTAGACAGGCTTAGACCCTCGGAGCGGTTTACCAGAATTCATGTGGGGGCGGTTTCAGCTCTGCGTGAAAGCACATTGCAGCCCGATGTATTTCTCCAAGCCCCGATGGTCGGGGGCTATCCTGTGCTCTAGCCAGTGCAGATTTTGATCAGACGCCGCGTTCTGATGCGTCTGATCTGGGTCTACACTATTTGCCAAATCCAACACAAGATTCCTGTCCAGATTCTATAGATAGCCCTCTTACGCAAACACTGACCTCACAGAGGGCTATTTTCTATAAATAACCGTTACCCGAATGTCCAATACGTCAGTGACAGCCACGTGTACTTCTGCAGTGAAAAGCTAAAGCGCTTTTTAACTTGGCCAATTGACAAACATTCGACCCAAAAGGTAAGACACAAAAGTGGTCTCCCTTGTTTAACTTGACGACCGCGGTGACAAGCGAATGCATTCGCCTTATGGCGGCCCTTGAAATGATGTTGATAGTTCCTAATGGGGAAGAAAATCCATTTTGTTCTGAATGTTATATTCCACCTTAAAATATAGTGCGGGCACCCTTAGAAATTTAGAGTTTCTGGCTGACTTTTTTTTTTGCTGGAAATTGTTTTAGAGAAAAAATGGAAGAATGTTTTGCAAACAGTGAAGGCCCGGATCAGACGCCGCAGAACGCGGCGTCTGGTCTGGGCCTCCACAGTTTGTCAGTACCCCTTTTGGAGGTTTCCCGTAAAAATGAGTTGGATGAAGTGGTGACGGGTTCTAATTATACGATACAGAGAGCATCGAGGCTGAAAATTGGCGGGCATGTGCATATGTTCGTGTGTGCTTGCTTGTGTGTGCGTATATGGAGGGAGGCGCTTTAAAAGAAATACTTATACAAGTGAATCACTTAAACTGAAACGAAAATACTCGTACAGTAAAATTCCGCTATTAACCCTTCTCTTGCTGAATATTCATTTAAGCCACACACATTTCTGACTTTGAACCAATCAGATTACTTTATGTAATTTATTCTTACAAATCCATAAACTTCATGTCAAACAGTGTAGATCCTGATCATATGGCTTCTTTAGAAGTCATCTGATCTGGATCTACACTGTTTCCAAAGATAGTGGTTGTTGTGAACAGCAAGATAAGGGTTAAGACCACCTAAAATTAAGACTAGATCTGCTTTCAGAAGCTTATTTAGTAAGTTGCAGATATTCTTTCTTTGTCTTATCTGCATACAGTGTCCTCTGGTCAGGGACCACCTTTGGGACTGTTCAAAAGTGGTCTTCAAGACCACTTTTGAACAGTCCCAAATGTGGTCTTAATATAGGAATTTTACTGTACAATGGTAGAATGGGTGCAACCCCTTAAAATTAGCTGATATCATCAGGCTCACATGAATTGGTCAGAAACTGTGAAATATCCAAGGGGCATTTATACTTTTGAAAAGAAGTGTCGAGACGATGTAATTATTACCTCTGCAGCGGTCACCTTTGTCCAAGACCTTGAACAGCCGACCTGTAATTATAAAATAGAGTGAACACACACACTTCCAGGGGAGGCAACTCTTTCAAAATTATTTTGTCTCCCTTAGCAATTGGGGTCTACTCTGAAAGGAAAGAATTTGCTCCAGCGGAGATATTCTTTCCTTTAAGAGTAGACCTCTTTTTAAGAGTGTACCTTTCGGTGGTTCAGTCGGTTGCGCGTACGTCTGTGACTCAGGAGGTCGTGGGTTCGTAACTTGGCAGGTTGGCAATATTGTTTCGTGGAGATTAATCATGGAATCTTTTCTACGGTCATTCTCTCCCTTCCGCTGATTCAACAAGGGCAGTTTCTAGCGAATGCATGTGTACGTTGCTGGTTAAGGAGAAGTGTGGTTAGGTAAACTGAACGGCTCAGTATGACCTCAAAAGTTTTGACCATTCAAACCGCCCTCTTCAGAGGGGGGGTCCATTTATAGGAGCCGTGAAAATTTGCCCCCACTTCCTCCTTCAATTACGAAAACATGCATGTTCAAATATATTGAAACTTTTACCACCAAAAATGAAAATTTTCCCATGAAAAATTCAGATATTTTTCTTATTTCTGCACAAAATATAGAATGTGGGTACTCGTTAGAACCGTCTCGTTGAGGCGGTTCTAACGCGTAACCACATCATATGTTTTGAGCAGAAATAAGAAAAATAATACATACCCCTGTAAACTCCAGTTTTACTATATATAAGTGGGGTTTAAGGGGGTGTTTTCGCGATGCCCTTGCGAAAGCTGTATTTATCTCCCATCAGAAGATAATAGTAATCGCTGAATACACCTGTATAAATTTTATGGCAAAGGGGATTTATTTCATCAAATTGTTCATTACAGCGAAAACTATTTACAATCACTTCTGTAGCTCTAATACCATTTACTATGCGTCGAAGGTTGCACTTGTTTATCCATGTTACGCCTGGGCCATCGCCCTGAGAGTACAGATGCATTTTATGGTTGTTATGTTGAACTTGGAAGTTAACTGCTAAACTTCTTAATCAGGGTTATCGGTATCATAAACTACGCAAAGCCTTTTCAAAATTTTATAGATGTCATTCCGATTTAATTTCAAAATTCAATGTTAGACTTAAAACGTCTATCGGAACCCGAATTTTATGGTGACTTAGTATATAAGTTCAGAAAAATATATAATTGCAATGACTTCAGTACCCAATTTCTTAAGAGCATTCTTCGATATAAAAAGATTGGGTACAACATAAATGTTATACGACAAACTGCATGCGTGGTAGTTAACCCAATCACGGTTGACAACTTTGCTTCCCTCTTTAATTGCATGCCGGTGGGTCAGGCCTCAGATTCTATGACGGTTCCAGCGTAAAGGCTTACTGAGAATTAGAACTTAAGTTTATGTAATATTGGTTGGTGCCTGATGCTCTGTTTCTCGTTGGGCCCATCGGACTCTAACTTTTGGTTTTCTTTTGCTCCAGCATTTCAGTGGTTTCTTGCTGTCGAGTCCTCACCGTTGTTTCATCTCTGTGATTGATTGATTTTTGTGTTCACTGAGGTGTTGCACTGATGAGTTAGGAGGCCTTCGTGCGGACTGAACAACTTATTTGTCTAAATCGCGACGGAACACACCGGTTACCGCGGTACAACGTGACGCGACTGAGTACAACAAACGCTACCGTCTTTTTTTTTGGACAGGAGAAGTGTGAGTTCAATATTTCCTCTATTTTGTCGAACATATCACGATTTACGTTTTTCTGTTGGTTTTGCGATGACAACAGATTGTGTTTTTGTAGTTTTGTCCGAATTTTAAGTTATGACACGGTCAGAGAAGGGAAATCAAAGCCATAAATTAGGCCAAAATAGGTAGAAAAACAAAACTTCAAGTTTTAAGGGTCTATCAATTAGAAATAAATGACATATACACGAGCATTCTTGGGTTTTTCATGCCTCTAGGCATCGAAGTAAGTATACTATTTTTAATAATTCATAAAAACATTTAGAATAAGAATCGTACCGATTTTTCTTGGCTCACTACCTTGAAACACGGGTACACCTTACCACGGATCATGTGTTGAGTCTGAGTACACTAAACACGGAACAAATGGAACAACAAACACGGATATGAAAAACCGAATCTGGACGTTTTTACCAATTATAAGCGCCATTTTTCAAGAAACAGCCAAGAGGAACGATACATATTTGCCCTTTAACTGAAAAATTACAATATGTACGGTGTCCGCTTGGCCATTCCTAAAACAAAAAAGTGTTTTGGGTTGTAAGTTGTGTTTATGACATAGAGACAACTTTTTACAACAGATGCACAATAAACAGTCGCTATAATCCATCAAAAATGTCACAAAATAACCTGTTGTTTGTTTGAACTGAGCTTTAACGTCCCCGCCAACACTATTAAGGTCATTTCGGAATTGTTTCCAATTTTGCAAGCCTTTTTATCCGTCATTGAGATTTAACGACATCTCAAATCTACCGCCCAAGGAGACTAATAGGGTTCACATGTATATGCAGGAATGGTCGGACTCGCACCACTTTGCCTGGGAAGACTAAGACCTTCTAAGTGGTTAACCAGTAGTCCTGTGCGAAGGGTTTCAGCTCTGTGTGGAAGTATCAGGCAGCCCATTGATTTCCACAAGCAGCGGTGGATGGGGCCCAAGATTAACTTGTACATAAACATGTAAACAATATAAAACTACAGAGGGACCGTTCAGATAGCCAACAGTGAGCTATACTGAGCAAAACCAACTTCAATGAGACAACACTTACAGTGCAACCACAAGAAGCTGCAAAATAATTTGTTAGTACAGATGTTGCGCATGCACATAGTCTGATCGCTGAAAGCGATCAAATTCTGCGAGCAACGAAATACTAGCCCCGTTTTACAAGTTCTTGCACACCAGACGAGAAAATCCTAGATTTTACCCTAGGATAGAAACTTTTATCCTACCCGGGTGTTCTACGAAGGGCTGGCATTGAAGTCGAGAATTCTGAGGTGTTTAACTCAAAGGGTGTCTGATGTGCGCTATCTGTATAGAAAGTCGTGTACGCTGCCCGTAATGCGACGTAACTAAACGTCACAACGGACGTTAGCAGTCGAAGTGACCGCATATTCAAAATCTATGTTTTAAGATTTAAGTAATGCAAGAAAAAGAATCTGAAATGGGTCTGCCATGAAATGTTCTCTTTGTTAATCATTCTGTTTTACTCACCTCATAAACCAGGAGTCCTGGGTTCGATTTTTGGCTTCTTCAAACTTTCTGACGAGTCGTTAAATGAGGCCCCCTCTCTGTATAACCTTAGCGGGTTGCTGAGACGTATAACTCAAAATACACACACGGTCATTCTCTCCCTTTCACTGACTCAAGAAGGGTGGTTGTCAAATTCTGGCGTAAGAATATGCACTGTGCTGGTTTTATAAGCCTTCAATGTAAACTAACTGGCTCGATGTGACCTAAATAGTGCTTGCTGGGCTGTTAAACTCCCAACCAAACGAAGAAACAAGCCAGCCAAAGAAATCAGTGTGAGGGATAGATAGGAAAGTTTGTCCATGATACTCAGGGACGTAGCTACCTGTACGCAGATACGCACTTGCGTACACATTACAAACGTAAAAAATAGACGTAGAAAAAAAAGAAGAAGACGAACAAGAGGAAGGAGAAGAAGAAGAAAAATAAGCAGAAAAAGAAAAAAAGAAGAAAAAGAAGAAGAAAAAGGAGAAGAAGAAGATGAAAAAGAAGAAGAAAAAGTAGAAAAAAAGGAGAGGAAGAAAAAAAAAGAAGCAGAGAGAAGAAGTAAGAAGAAAAAGAAGAAGAAGAAGAAGAAGAAGAAGAAGAAGAAAAACTGTATTTGTCTAGGATATACGCAACACTATTTATTAGCTAGCTGGGGACGGGCCTCCGTGGCCTAGTGGTTAAGAGCGCTGACTCTTGATCATTAGGTCTCTCACCGCTGTGGTTCGAGCCTCGCTCGGGTCAAATGTGAGACGCCAAGTTCTGCAACGGAAGGCCAGGTGGTTTTTCACCGGGTACTCTGGTTTTCGCCCACCTCTGATTAACGATAGGCTCGATATGAGTGAAATAATCTTGAAAGGGCCGTAAAACCAAAGCCAAAAAAATATTAGCTAGCATAGTTTCCTCCTCTGCCACGGAGACCGCACTTACAGGATAGAATTTGCTCCCTGATGGGAGCAAATTCTTTCCTGTAAGAGTGGTCCCCATTTGGTAAACGGATTTATTATTTGTAGTATTTTCTTTGGTTTGCGTACAAATGATTTTCTTCCAGCTACGCCCCTGATACTGTTACGACCCACAAGTTCTAATCCTGAATTTTCTTCCTTGGCTTACAGGTTTATAACCTATGACAACTGCGTCATGGATACGACGCTTTCGCACAGAGTCGATAATTTTTTTCAGCTATGCTCCATTCCTTCATTATGGCTGTCATGTCGGAAGATGGTGGCTCGCCCGGGATTTGACTTTCTTCGCAAAAATGACCTCGCGTCAACATACGGACTTGAAGAAAAGGGGTGAGGTGTTACGGCCCGCAGCACCTAACCTACATTATACCTGCCTTGGTTGATTATGCGGAAAACAATTGAGGAAAACAGTTGAATCTTTGGCTTGGTGCTTAGAGCAGTTGATTTTACCCGATTGTCCCAGGTTCAAATCTCACAATAAGCAATCCCCCCCCCCCTTTTTAGAAGGTGATGACCTTTCAGGTCTCACCTTCTTATGGCAACACTCAGAGAATTCCCTTGATACCGCATCACTCCTCTGTTTCAAGAAAAATAGGTCCTCATAAATCAGTGAAGAGACGCGCCTGTATCATTTGATATGTGAAAATAATATGCAGATTGAAAAATAAACTGTAGATGCAAAATATACAAACAATGAACTTCAGTGTTAAATGTCATAAAATTGATCTAGATTTGAAATTGGTCTCGTTTCGCAGCTGACCTGGCCTAGTTATTAAGAGCGAGTTCGATTGACTTTTTAGAGTTAACTATAGTTACACCAAAACACGCGTGCCGCACTGCTAGAGTTAACTTGAGTTCAATCAAGCTTGCTTTGGGAGTTGGGAGTTCTGTCTAGCAAGAACAAGAAATACGACGGCAGGTGGATAATCATAGGTTAATTAAGAAATGAATGTAAACTTATTAGAAGTTGATGGCCCTTCAGGTCTCACCTTCTTATGCCAATCGACACTGAAGCCCCTCGATGACGAATCACTCCTATGCTTCAAGAAAAATAAGCCTCCATATATTTATCAATAGACGCGCATGTATCATTTGACAAGTGAAAATGATATGCAGATTGTCAAACTGAGGAAGCCAACTACACAAACAACTAACTTCAGAGTAAAATGCCATAAAATTAACGCTATGGTTTAAATTGGTCTCGATTCGCAGCTTTGTTATAACCTAGTTTGCTTTGAGCGAGTTCAGTTGACCAACTAAAGTTAACTCAAGAAAAGTAGGGGAGGCCGTAGGCTTACTCTTTTTTTCTTTTTTTTTTAAAAAAAAATCTTGCTCATTTTATTTTCTATAATCCCGTTACAAAGTTCTCTCAGAGATCCGGGCAATCTCTGGGAGGTATACATATGACATATAAGTACATTTTATATTAGGTTATTAGCTTTCATTCTTCAGCTCCGGCTGTCCATCAAAATCAATGATACTTAGTTTTGAAACCTCTATCCTGTACAACGTATTGGTTAAGCTAAACCCATCACCGGCCAATAGCCAGTCGGACCAAATGATATACACCACAACCCCCTTATAACACGGTTCATTATAACACTGTTTTGGATATAACACATTTTCCAGATGGATCCCAAAAAATGCAGAGATTATACAGAAATAAATGGTCATTTTTCTATATAATCTATACATTCCTGCTTGGACATAACACGACTATTTAACTGACATGGTAACTGCCTTGAACCCCATCAATAGGGTTATAAAGAGTGAGTGAGTGAGTTTTAGTTTTACGTCCCACCAACAGCTAAGGTCATACGGAGACAGGACCTCGGTTTAAAGACTCATCCGAAAGTCTGGAGAAGCCCGGGATGGGTTATAAAGAGGCTGTGATATACTATATTCATTCAGTTCACCAAATGCTTGATCAGATGGCCACTTCAAAAGCCAGCCTATCTTGGTCTGCACTGCCCACAAAGGCGGATGTGGCTGTGAACAACAGGACAAAGGTTAATAATTGTACGTATTCAGTAAATCATCATGAGATCTTCAATTTGAATGTTAGGATGTATCAAGCAAGATTTAGAAAAGGCAAAAGAGAGAGAAAGAGAAAAAAAATAAAAGAAAGAAGACAGATTTTTACTATTTTGACCTGGCAAGACATTTCAATTCTGGAGGTTTTTCATTTTTAAACTGTGAAAAAGGGGGTAGACAACAGACATATTCTGATGGAAAAATGTATTTTCATTTTTAAGAAACTCTCACTTCAGTCTTTCAAAGATTTAAATTATACTGTTTATCAATGAAAGATATGGGTTCCAATCCTTTTTAAAATCTGGCAGTTTGTTATTTGTTATAGCTATTTCCATATGTATCTTGTATATCTGAAGTAGTTTTTTCTTGAAAACCTCAAAATACAAGACTTGTTGGTTACACCAAGTAATGAATATGAAGTATTTTGCATATAACAGTATAAAGCTCAGTATTGTAGCAGTATTAGTATTGGTATTTTCATCTATTCCAAAAATAAAGCTTTCTTCTTTTATGTCACAATTTATTTGATGCATGTTAAGCCACCTAGTCAAGTCTTTTAAAAACTGCCGAATCTTGTTACATTGCCAAAATAAGTGTATGATTGATTCTTCTTCTAATTGACAAAAATAGCAAAGTGGATCATTTCTAAGTTTAATTTTGTAAAGATAGCTATTTGTTGCCAAAATGTTGTGGTTAATACAGGTTTGAAACCATTGTATTGCAGGGTATTTGGTTATTTTAAAAGGAAAGCATATATCCTCTTCCAATTGTCTATACTAATTGCATACGTTTTGTTCCAAGACACCATTCCAGTCGGGTTGTCATCATTCTTATTTAAAATGTTATATATAACTTGAGCACAGTAGGCTTACTCTTGTACAAAGTTGTACAATGACTTTATCACCCCCCCCCCCCCACCCCATCGCCCTACTTCACGATCCCCGGCCCCAATTAGAAGCGAAGTGAAGCATCAAATAGCATTTGATGCGCCACCAGTAACGATTCAGATTCAGATTCAGAACTCTACTGACGTCAAGAAAATGTCATGGTTTGCCCTCGAGTAAATGGAAAGTATAAAAATGTTTTCAAGTTGGACGTGATTTTTTCCAACACGTGACCAAAATTTCAAAAAGTTGGAAATAATCGATTTTCGGATTGCATTTAACTTACAATTTCCCACCTTCCACCGTATTCGTTGTTACTAGGCAAGGCTTCCAACTATCATACCAAGCTAACACTACACGGCGCGTTTTGGAGCAAGTAAACTCGTGTTAACTCTAGTACGTCAACTGAACTCGCTCAAAATCTAGATCGCGGATTAATAATTCAATGAATGTGTTGACAGTATAAATGGAATACTACGACTTGCTATACTAAAGATACAGCGACGTTTTGTTTGTTTGTTTGATTTGAGGTTTAACGTCCACCTCAGCACTGTAAAGGTCATTTTGGAGACGTTGCTTCCAATTTTGTGGGACTTTTACCCGACATTGAGATGAAATGACATCTCAAGCCCTGTCACCCAATGAAACCAATATGGTTTATTAGCATGGGCGGTTGTGAGACGCCAAGTTCTGCAACGGAAGGTCAGGTGGTTTTTCTCCGGGTACTCCGGTTTTCGCCCACCTCTGCTTAACGATCGGCTCGATATGAGTGAAATAATCTTGAAAGGGCCGTAAAACACAAACCAAAAAAAAAAAAAAAAAAAGCATGGGCGGTCCGCCTCGCACCGCGGTTCCTGGACAGCCTTAGATCCTCTAAGCGGTTTACCAGTACTAGTGTGCGGGCCGGTTTCAGCTCTGCGTGGAAGCATCATGCAGCCCATATGTTTCTTCAAGCCCCCATGGGCGGGGACGGATAGAGTGAAATAACCTTCACTGTTGCATTTGTTTGATTTGAGGTTTAAAGTCCCCGTCAACACTGTAAAGGTTATTTTGGAGACGTTGCTTCCAATTTTGTGGGACTTTTTTCCCGACATTGAGATGAAATGACATCTCCAGCCCTTTCGCCCAATGAAACCAATAGGGTTTATAAGCATGGACGGTTCGACCCGTGCGCACCGCTTTGAATGGGCAGGCTTAGATCCTCTAAGCGGTTTATCAGTACTCGTGTGCGGGTCGGATTCAGCTCTGCGTGGAAGCATCATGCAGCCCATATATTTCTTCAAGCCCCGATAAGCGGGGGCCGATTCACTGTTGCATGGATATATATTTCTGTGAACTATCAGGAAAATATGACTCCTTAATGTTAACGTTTATAGTACGGGGTAATACATATTTATTCCGGGCGGTGGGTTCTTGTTTTTTTTTTTTTTTTTTTTTTTTGAGCCGAGGTCAGAATATATCAGATTTTGTTTCCTCTTCTTCTGTATCTGAATATTTCCCTTTCTTTACTGAAGTGTATTTGATTTGTTTGATTTGACGTTTAACGTCCCCGTCAAGACTGTATAACGGCCCCGCCCACCGGGGCTTGAGGAAACAGAATGGGCTGCATGATGCTTCCACGCAGAGCTGAAATTGACCGAACATGAGTACAAGTAGACAGCTAAAAAGGTTCCGATTCTAAGCCTGCCCAGGAAAAGTAGTGCGAGTTGGACCATCCATGCATATAAACTATATTGGTTGCATTGTGCGACAGAGGCTGAGTTGCCATTTCATCTCAATGTCGTGTAAAAGTCCGACAAAATTGGAAGCGACGTCTCCAAAATGACCTATAAAGTTTTGACGGGGCGTTAAACATCGAATCAAACAAATAAACAAAACTGTGTAGACGTGCTTCGAATTTCGTTGGATTCTTACCTAACACTGTGATGAAATGGCGTTTAAAGCCTTGCCACACTATGAGACCATTGGACTTTCCGACTTCAAATTATAGCCCTGGGACCAAAAATGCCCCCGCCCCGGGGCACGTTGGTTTTACATTGACTTATATAGGGAAACCCTTTGAAAATCTTCTTGTCAGTAACCAGGAGGGTTGTTTTACAGAGGCATCTCGCTGGAAAATCTTCAAAAGTCTTCTTGTCTGAAACCATAAGCCTCAGATCTCAGATATTTGATATTTGGTATGTAGCTTCGTCTTGTGGACCTATATCAAGATTTTCAAATTGTAGTCCTTGTGCCAAAACTGCACCCCCCCCCCCCCCCCCCCCGGGTTGCCCTTTGGTCTTACATTGGGATATATAGGGAACATCTAAAAAAACTTCTCTGAAAATACAAGGACCAGGTCTTTCATATTTGGTGTGAAGATTCATCTAGCAGACCTCTACCAAGATTGTTCAAGTTATAGCCCTTGGGTCAAAAATGCCCCTGCCCTGGGGTCCACTGGTTTTATTTTGACTTATATATGGAAAACCTTTAAAAAGCTTCTTGTCTGAAACCAGAAGGCCTAGGTCTTTGATATTTGGTATGATGCTTCATCTGGTTGTCCTCTACTATGCTGTGCAAATTATAGCCCTGGGGTCAAAAGCTGCCCCGCCACAGGCCCCACCGGTTTTACATAGCCATATATGGAAAACCTTAAAAATGTTCTTCTAAAAAACCCCAAGGCGCAGGTCTTTGACATTTTGCTGTAAGTTTCATGCGGGTGACCTCTACCAAGATTATCCAAGTCAAAGCCCTGGAGTAAAAAATGACCCCGCCTCAGGGCCCACTGGTTTCACATAGACTTACGTACTGAAAACCTTTAAATACCTTCTCGATTGAAACCAGAAGGTCCAAGTCTTTGAACTTTGAAAAGACTTCATCCTTATGCAGAAAGAGAATAATTTGGAAGGAATGTTCCATGGGTGACCCTCTGACAAAGTTTCTCAAAATAGTTTCGCTCCACTGAACATAAAAGCCACCAAACGAAACAATAAGACTTCTCATTACGATAACACACCCATGCGATATAGTGCATTTTTAACATCCCAAAAATGGCTACTTTTCTGATGAAAATCCGTGATATTTTTCTTAACAATGGTCAAAACATAGGTTATGGGTGCTCGTTAGAACCGCCTTAATGAGGCGGTTCTAACGAGTACCAACAACCTGTCTTTGAGCAGACATATGAAAAATAATGTATACCCCAGCCCATAACCCCACTTTTCTCTATATGAATTGGGGTTTAGAGGGGTCTTCATTTCACGGACTTGTTCACGTGATGTACTACTAAATAGGTAGACTGATTTTGAAATAATTTCACAGGAATGTTCTTTTGGTCACTCTAAACCAAAATGGCTTAAACCATCCACTCCACCTTATATTACCTACCACTTTATCTGTACAATAAGAATCAGGTGAGCGTTCCAAGGCCATTATGCCCCTCTTGTTTAATCCAGGTTTCACTGGGTCGACCACTTGACAAAACATAGCAACCAACAAACTTTTAAACTTGTGATCGAAGCCTCGGATAAAAACCAGCCAGTGTCCCGGAATATTGGTGTAAGAAAGCCATTTGCTAGCACGTATAGAGTGTTGAGTAAATTATTTTGTTTGCTAGAGTCTATGTATGTAATTGTCTCCAGAATTATTCTCATTGACACAAGAAGGGATTCACAACATTTACCGTTCGATCCTCAGTTTTGTTTTTGACATTTCATTTGTCTGCTCCTCGCATAACTACAATCATACAAAACCATTGACTGTTTTAAAAATTAAAAAAAACAACAACAAAAAAAAAAAAAAAAAGATAATGAAATGAAATGGCCCAATGTTAAAACTAACAATTATCTATTATGATGCAAAATTTTGGTATTTTGCAATAAATCTGAATGCGTAATTTAGATTATCATGTTTGGTATCAAAATGTTCCTTATAAAAAGCAGATTCTGAAATTGTCATTTTTACCTTTAAAATTTTGGTATTTTGCAATAAATCTGAATGCGTAATTTAGATTATCATGTTTGGTATCAAAATGTTCCTTATAAAAAGCAGATTCTGAAATTGTCATTTTTACCTTTAAAATATAAAATTTTAGTCAAAATTGTTCATTTTGTTCATTTTTGCATTTTTGAAACAAAGAAACAAGTCTCAACCTTTAGACTAATCGGACTAGCTTTTAGCATGTTTTGATGTATGATTAGTTAATCTTGGTTTCGCGTCCTGACGGAAGCCGTGCATTGAATTGTAGAATAAGCCGGTTAAGTTCTCACTTTGTTAAGCAAACACGTTTTTGAGACTGAGATGTTAATCTTGCTAAAAATGCCAGTTTGGCAGCGGAAACCATTTTTGTTGTTTGTAGTTTTCACAGTTTATGTGAACTGAGCATCTAAGTTTAATGCGTAAAAGTTATTGGTTGATAAGAGTTTGTTTGTTTGATTAGTGGGCGTTTCTTTTTTAGTTGTGTGTGAATTTGTAGATTTTTGAAAATTGTAGAATCAGTTAGGAATTTCCAACTAAACAGTAAAGGCGTAAAATAATAGTTAAAATTGACGCTTGGAGTTTACCAGCAAAATATTGTTGAAATTGTTAAGTTGCTAAATTGAACTTTGAATGTACATGTAATTTGGATGTTGCCAATTACTGTATTGTGTTGATATGATGAACTGTTGAAAATAATTAAAAGTGGAAAATAGAACTTTATACTGTCTCCTGTGTTTTGGACTAATTCCCCATATTTTAGAAGAACATTTAAGAACTGGATTTTACCAGCCCTTAATAACTTGGTGTGAGAAATCCGGAGTAGCATCTTTTAAGCTTGCTACGCGATCTCGTGAAAATCATGGATTATAAAAGGAGACAGAACGTGAACTTTGTAAATTTCTACGGTGGCTTAGGTAGGCCATACTGGCTGCCTTATGGACAGTTGCGACAGCCTCCAGTACTGGTGATCCATGTTCCAGTAACAACACGAACGCCGTTCAGGGATCAACAGCCGACTTTCAACAGGGCTGATCAGGAACACTTCGTGAAAAGAAAAAGTAAGTCAACGAGAACTAGGGACTTCAAACGTAGACAAACATTTCTCGAAAATAAAACAATTTGTTCGGGACTGCCTTTCTTTGTACTTGACAATCTAGAACTTCAGCAAGAAAGTAACACGGTGTTTCAGGAAAGGCAGTCTTATTCAAAATCTAAACCAGAGGAGAGGAAAGCGGTATGTTCTTTACTACCGGGTGCCGACTTGCCAGATAAGCAATTTTGTAAAGTTTTCTCTAGACTAGACGACCATCATAGAGTGGTAAACAATGCATTAGTTCGCAGTCTAGAACTATCAGACACTCGCATTTCCGAGCTTCAACTCGAACTTGAAAAGGTGAATTCGGTGCAGTGTACTCTGCAACAACGACACTCGACAGAAATGGAACAAATGATGGAGACACTTAACTGCTACAAATTCGATGCCGAACTTTGTCGCCTGAAGAATGCAGACCTCGAGGAGAGGAACAGACAACTGAAGGAGAGTTTCAACTTGGTAAACTCTGCATGCGAGAAACTACATGACGATAAGACTAAGTTATCGAATGCAGTGCGACAATGCTTCGAAAATCTACAAGCATACAAAGATGTGAACAATCAGACGAATAGTGAGGATTTGAACTGTGAGTGGTGTAGCATTGTTGAGGCATTTTACAGAGTGTGCTCGCCCGAATAAATTTATGAACAGTTTAGAAGAACATAAATTTAATATAAAGACTTGAGTAGGATGAAGTTAATGGCATTATTTTCAATTTTTTTTCTTTGTTGTTGAGTTAAAATGTTTTCATATTTACGTTCGTGATGATATCATTTTTTATTTTTGTCTTTTTTAGACCTCAGTTATATTTTAGAACATGTTTGCTAACACGTTTTACTTGACACATTAGAGTTTTATGGGGAATGTATAATAGAGTATTTAAGTTGTATGTTTTGATTTCAACGTAAATGTAGATGTACACCAATATGCAACTGAAAATATAATACCCTTGATATTTATTTAAGGCGAAAAACCTATGAAAAATGTTTTTTTTTTCATACTTCATGTGACATAAGTATGCATTTTTGACACCTTCATATGGACACAACATTGGAACGCACACTGCTGTCTCGATATTTACTTGGTCAAAATTTCTTGATTTCAATACAACCGGAAATTAAAAAAGGAGGTGCGTTGTTCAAAATATTTTTATAAAGATATGTTTACTAGTCCGTAATTTGTTTAGCACTTTCCTAAAAGCGGTATTAGATATGTCATTGTTGTCATTCTGAACAAAACGCAAATTCACGGTATTGCGCTCGTATAATAGAGGACGTAGGTTCGTTCGGAAATGTTTTTTTTTCTTTTTTAAATAATATTAAAGTCCCTGCTTCGAGCCTTGCTTGGCGTGTAGGTATTAATCAAGTTTTAATATGGGAAATGAAATGAGGAATCTGACCTGTGTAGAAAAGATTAAGACTGTCGTGTGCCCAGAGACAACCTGTTCTATGGCACAGACGAATTTAATGCTTATAGCTGGGTAGATTTCGTTGATGCACACTCGCTATCAAGAGTCGTGATAGCTGGAGTCGACTATAATTGTTGCGAGTAGCAACTGAGTATTTCTAATGATATTTTGTACATGTACATGTAGTTATTCCGCTGGGAATTTTCTGATATGTGTCTATGCGGTAAACATAGGACGTGCCAATAATAGAGCATATGCAGACTGGTAGGCCTACAGGTAATTTTAGGACAAGTTCGCTAGACGGAATAGCATTGATTGGGGTAACTGGCAGCTGTCCCTGCAAACCCGAGCCCAGCAGTCGCTCGTCGACATTTGCTTTTGGCTTCGCAGGTCAGTTGTCCAAACATGCCAAAACTAAATTGCAGTGTTGTTCGTTAGCGGGACTGTGTCATTTAGAATTTCCACACGCACGAGTGAATTGGAATTTACTGTGGTGTGAAGACATCTACTGGACGGAACAATAATACCGGTAATTGAGAACTGGTACCGTAAGTCGGAGCCTCGAGGACGTCGTTTATTCGACATCTGCTCCGTCGGTCTAAGTTTTCCAAACCATACCAAAACGTAGTGCTGTTCGTCAGATAGATTGTAATGTAATTTAAAGATGTTGCAACATATTTTATTGTAATGTATTGAAGATACATTCTGCATTTTTGTTTAAGGACATTGTTGCTTAAAGTGGAAAATAGAACTTTATACTGTCTCCTGTGTTTTGGACTAATTCCCCATATTTAGAAGAACATTTAAGAACTGGATTTTACCAGCCCTTAATATACTATTAGTACTTTCAGTACTTTGATTTTTTACGGCGTAGCCGTTATGGTTTTGCTTTTGTCCTACATTTTTCGTTATTCCATTGGTCAATAAAACCACATGTCCAAGGAGATGACCATTTCATTGGTCAATGATTTGCATAAATAAATCTACTCAAAAGTACGACAGTTTACTGAAGTTTTAACCTAGGAAATGTTTCGTTTTTTTTATGTGAGACATGAATGAAAAATATACACAGTTTCGGCTTGCTCACCGTCTTGTCCTTTGATCACCATACGTCATATGTATAATTGTGTTTCTAGTGAATTCTGTAACTGCTGCGGTGAATAGCTATTTTGACCTAATTTCACGTGGGTGGTTTGTATAGCGAAAGGAACCATTTCGCGAAAGGAAGGTTCCTTTCGCGAAAGGAAGAATTTTCTGCGAAAGGAATTGTTTGTTTGATTTGAGGTTTAACGTCCCCATCAACACTGTGTAGGTCATTTTGGAGACGTTGCTTCCAAGTTTGTGGGACTTTTACCCGACATTGAGATGAAATGACACCCAAGCCCTGTTGCCCAATGAATCCAATAAAGAGATATAGCATGACAAAAACATGTAATAATCGCATTACAAATTGGTAACAAGACGTTTCGCCCCCTGGTCGTTTCCCCCCCTGGTCGTTTCCCCCCTAGTCGTTTCGCCCCCCTTTTTGGCCCCTAGTCGTTTCGCCCCCAAACCCTAGTCGATTCGCCCCCAAACCCTAGTCGTTTCGCCCCCAAACTATTTTACTATATTTTATATATAAAAAATCATATGAGAGAGAGAGAGAGAGAGAGAGAGAGAGAGAGAGAGAGAGAGAGAGAAGAACCTGTTCTTGAATGAAAATGTTAATTAGGAATTATAATAAGTATTACCTGTTTTGATCAATACCGTTAATCACATTGTTTATTTGATTTGACACATTATTCACGCAATTAATGCCCTTAATGATAAGGTGTGAAAACATGCGCTCTTTGCAAACTTAAACGTCTTTAATTATCGCTTAAGCACCTTTACCACTTTTGTTTTGAATTGGTCGGTTGGTTCGTTAACAGAGTCGGCCAGTAAATCATTGTTGAATATTGCCGCAAAGCCGTCTACGCAACATTGCGTCAACGCCGATGCAACGTAATAAAGTTGCATCGGCGTTGATACGACGTTGCATACACATTGTGTGCCTAATAGGTAATACACGGTTGAGTATTGCCGCAAATGTCGTCTACGCAACGACGCGTCAACGCCGATGCAACGTAATAAATAGAAGTGGAAGCAATGATAAAGTCGATTCCTTTCACCAATGTTCTGTCAGCAATTTGTGTATACTCTGATCAGATTTGCGGCGTCCGGCGTCCAGTTTCTTTTTTTTTTTTTTTTTTAGCTAAATTCTAAATTTAGCTACGCACCCAACTGAGGTAATGGCCAAATATGACCGACTCAGCATATGAAGATAGATAGATAGACCCAGTAATTCCTGAACTGTAAGCAAATAGTGCAGACCCTGATCAGGCAACGCGGTTAGCTTGATACATTCAAGTACAGCTTCTTCCCTAGTACTTTATCCGATTGGAATTCTTTACCAGCATCTGTTTCTGAGGCCCCTAACTTGGTATCCTTCAAGCAGGGACCGTCTACTCTCTCGTTTTAACAGTTAGGTAGGGGCCGGTCTGTAAGTAAAGTCTGAGGGATTTTTGAACCTGTGCCGGTTGGGCGACGCTTCTGTAGCCGGAGAGGTCTGGTTTCCAATGATGATTTGAAAAAGCAGGCAGGAATCTTTCTTTTCTTTTCTTTCTTGTCTATCCACTATTTCTCTTTCTTTCCAATATTTCCCACTTTCTCTTTTTCACGCGCCATCAGAGACATACTGTTCAAGTATGAATGAAGTCCCTTAACGAACAGATACAGATACTTAGGCTGACGTGTCAGGGCAATGATGCTACTTGAATATTTGCCTCTTCTCACCTCTAATAAAAGTTCAACATTTAAAATTAGCCTTAGAGTGAAAAGTGGGCGAAACGACTAGGGGGACGAAACGACTAGGGGGACGAATCGACTAGGGGGGCGAAACGACTAGGGAGGAAACGACCAGGGAGGAAACGTCTTGGGGGCGAATCGACTAGGGGAGGAAACGGTTTGGGGGCGAAACGTCCCGGATTCTTACAAATTGACAGATGTTTAATTTACAATATATGCTAAATAAAAGTTGCAGTGTATCATTTGTCTTCAGCATACTTTATGTCCTCCATTTTAACACAAAATGGACATTTTCGAATATCATTAATGTTATATAAATTCTGAAAAGGAATAAGTGTAATTTGAGTTTTAATTAGGTGCACATAAGATCAAGTTTCCGTCCGTTTGTCTGCTCGTCCGTTTGTTCGTCCGCCTATGCGTTTACGTTCACCATAGCGACAACCCGAAATGTTAACCCTAGAATTTGTGTTCAAAAACAGTAAATGATAACGTTTTCTTATTTGTTGTGCATATACTTGAGATCATATGCTCTTGAAATGAGGTCATGTTTTTAACCTTGACCTTTTACATTGACCTTAGCTCAAACAGGCGGGACATCGCCCTCTGCAAAGCTATTTTTCCTCGCGTGACATCTGAATTGTTTGAATACAGTAAACCAGTTCATAGCTAGACAAGTGTTGCTGTCACTATTGTAGCTCATATTGCACGACCCGCAGAAAAAGCGACCGACTGAAGTCGGTTGATTTTCTAAGAGTGCCCTAAAATCACCGTGTCATTCTGTCAGTCTGTCTGTCCGTCCGTAACCCGTTTGTGAAAATTGGTGATAGTGACTTAACCGCTTGGAATATTTAAACAATTTTTGGCATACTGATAGATATCAATGAGATCTAACAAATGAACTTACGAAATATTATATTCCATTTAGTATAGGCCCGCCGAGGCGAAAAAATGTGAAAATTTTCGAACTGCTTCTCCTCGGAAACCGTTGGGCCGATTGAAGTCAAATTTCATATGGAGCCTCTATGGGATGGGGGAAACCAAAATTTGCCCATGGGGTCCAGGTCACATGACCCAAATGGCCGCCAAGCCATATATGGTCTGTCTGTCTGTCCGTCCGTAACCCGTTTGTGAAAATTGGGGATAGTGACTTAACCGCTTGGAATATTTAAACAATTTTTGGCATACTGATAGTATCAATGAGGTCTAACCAATGAACTTGCGAAATATTATATTCCATTTAGTATAGCCTCGCCGAGGCGAAAATGTGAAAATTTTCGAACTGCTTCTCCTCGGAAACCGTTGGGCCGATTAAGGTCAAATTTCATATGGAGCCTCTATGGGATGGAGGAAACCAAAATTTGCTCATGGGGCCCAGGTCACATGACCAAAATGGCCGCCAAGCCATATATGGTAAAAACCCTTCAAAATAGTCTTCTCCAGAACCACTTGGCAGATTTCCACGAAACTTGATAAATAACATCTGGGACGCAGGCCCATCATAAATTGCTAAAATGGTGACCCTGGGTTGACCTTGACCTTCTTTGTGCCTAGGTCAAACTTTGACACATATGCTTTTGTATTGGAAAAGTGAGAATTCATTTTATCCTGCAAACGATTCAGAATACAGTACTAAAGTATTAGATATATTTTTGCTCCTTACGATAAGGCGCATTTATTGGGGGAACCGTTTTAGGTCCAGGTCACATGACCAAAATGGCCGCCATACCCATATATGGTAACACTCATAAAGCTAAAAGCATCCGGCGGGTCGTGCACTTCAGCTGCAGCACTGGTTTCTAAACAACCTTCCAATTAAATCTACGCCGCATATCTTTTTTAAAGATATTTCTTGTTACAACTATGCTTCTCTCCATTGTTACGACATTCATGTCGTAAGAATACCCAAGTCTTTTATTTCAGAAAGATAGATTGTGGCTGAGTTTGAGTTTAGCGATGCTGGTCATCCAGGTGACCCCAATACCATGTATACTATTGCCGAACCTAACAGTGAAACTTAGGATTGGGCTCAAGTTTTGTCTGGTGTCTCACAAGGTGCCGTTTTCGGTCCAGTTTTGTTCTTCGTGGACATTAATGAAATTTTTACTGACATTGTGTAACAGATGACAAAAATGCTACACACCTTTGGCCCGGCCGGGGTTCGAACCCGGGCCGCCGGCTTGGTAAGCAAATCTACCACGTTGCTGCAAAAGCCGGCTTGTACCGAAAGGCAGTACAAGTGTGCTATATACCTATACGCTATGACATTCTCCCCCTCCACATTGAAATTCGCCCTCGAATTTCTGGGAGTCCGAGAATCATGTGAAATGATACTCAAGGAGTTCTAATGCACGAACCCTCAATTTCATTGGTTCTCTGCCTAGTTGTCTGCTTAATATATTGCATTAAACGGCCTGAAAACTCACTCCGGTAACACACCCGTGCAACATAGTGTATTTTATCACATCTCCTAAATGGCTATTTCTCTGATAAAAATCCGTGATATGTTTCTTATTTATACTGCAAACATAGGTTGTGGGTGCTCGTCAGAATCGTCTCAAGGAGGCGGTGCTAACGTGTACCCACAACCTATGTCTTATAGCAGATATAATAAAAAGTATGTATATCCCCTCAAATCACAGTTTTCTCTATATAAAGTAAGGGGTGTTCATTTCACGGACTTGTTCGCATGTTGTCATGCCACATTTTCATGCCCAACATCTTAGTCTATCCATTTGGTTCCGAAGTTTACGTTTGTCCTCTGTAACTCTAAGTTCCCGGCAGTATACCCAGTCGTCTGCGAACAGTCTTATTTCTGAGTCAATGTCGGTGGAAATATGATTAATATACAGGAAGTGTAACAGAAGACTAAGAACAATCCAATTCGGGACCCAGACAAAACTGGAACACACTCAATATACTCGCCATTAACTCATATTGGGTCCATATCATTTACAACAAGAGCTGAAACTATAGGTGACCAATGACCCCGTGGGAGCCAATTTCTGAGTTTTTGCAAAATTTCAAGGGGAGATAATTCAGTCAAAAATGAAACAGAGTTATGGCCCTTGGTCAGAATGGGCAAATACTTTATGCCCCCCCCCCCCCCCCCCCCCCACCGAATCAAAAATTATCGGGGGCGGGGGATGGCATAAAAACATAATATATTCAGTAGCAAAGAAAGGAATCTATAAATTCAAGAGTCTCCCCTCCCCAACAATGCCGAAACTAAATAAGTTGGGTTTCAGTTGTTCATAAGTGGGGGATGCGTTAAAAACGTGCTGGAAAGCCAGAATAAATGTGTTCACCCGTCCCCTTTGTCCAAGATTTTTACCCAACCCTTTAAATTCGCACATGTATAAGTTCGTAGATCATAATGAGAATCAAACAGGCATTAAAGAGTATGTAACTGCAAAATGGTCGGGGCTTGAGAAATAAATTGGGCTGCATGGTGCTTCCACGCAGAGCTGAATCTGATTTGTTTGTTTGATTTGAGGTTTAACGTCCCCGTCAACACTGTAAAGGTCATTTTGGAGACGTTGCTTCCAATTTTGTGGGACTTTTACCCGACATTGAGATGAAATGACATCTCAAGCCCTGTCGCCCAATGAAACCAATAGGGTTTATTAGCATGGACGGTCCGCCTCGCACCGCGGTTCCTGGACAGGCTTAGATCCTCTAAGCGGTTTACCAGTACTAGTGTGCGGGCCGGATTCAGCTCTGCGTGGAAGCACCATGCAGCCCATATATTTCTTCAAGCCCCTATGGGCGGGTCCGAGCTGAATCTGACCACAAACGAGTACTTGTAAACCGCTTAGAAGGACTAAGCCTGCCCAGGCAAGGCGGTGTGAGCCATATCGTCCAATGCATATAAGCCTTCTGGTTTCACTGCGCGGCAAGGCTTGAGATGTAATTTCATCTCAATGTCGGTTTAAAGTCCCACAGAATTGTAAGCAACGTCTCCAAAATGACCTAAATAGTGTTTACGGGGACGTTAAATCCCAATTCAAACAAATATTTCAATTTATGAAGAATATAATCCGTGTTTGTTGTACCCAAATTGTGGTGACTTACCGCGTTATGGTGTATCATAACCCGTGGTAAGGTGTACCCTAACAAAAAATCAACCCTTGAACCTTCCACGGATTCAGTGGGTATTGACATGAACTGGGGCTCAAGCAAATGGATCAATGGATGCTCTGAAATCGCAATAACATATAAATCACAAAATCATGTGCACAAAAGATGTGTTACTGTCAAAAATCATTTACCGAAGTATGCTGGGGTTGGTGAAAACACACTAGACGAACGAAAATTGTTTGTGTTTTCGTTTATAATGAACAGAATTCTCTGCAACTGTATCAGTAAATGGTAATACCATTACTCTGCAGCTATGCAAAATAACCACCCAAAAAGATTAGGATCTGGGCTAAAATAAACCTTTTTCTTACCGAAAATACTGCTGTGACGTCATGATTTTTGTAGCGTTCGTTGTATTCTGTCGCGTTCGTTGTACTGCGGTAACCGGTGTGCGGAAGTAAGGGCGAGGATTGTGGCCACGTAAAATCGATTTAAGCTCCCAGTGGAATTCGTTGTACTGACCGTTCTAAGGGGGTTATTCTGTCGTGGTTTATTTTTGTTATGGTTTGTCTTTGAGTGTGTGTATCGCTTATATTATTTTGCTTTGGATAGCCAATTGGCCATTTTGTGGGAAAGTAACTGTCCTTTTGGCTTTCCGCTAGTGATGTTTCCATTAGGGTCTAGTTGTTTCATGTTTGTGTTTCTTTCCCGTGGTGTCTCTGATTGGAGCTGTGGGTTAATTGCATCGATTCCTGATCATTGCCTTCACTTCTATTTTGATTAAGTCATTACTTGTACATGTAGCAGAAATATACTATACTGACCGACCATTGCCGGCCTCGGTAGCTCAGTCGGATGCGCGTCTGACTGGTGATCAGGAGGACGCGGGTTCGATGCCTGCTGGGGTCTGCAACATTCTTACGTGGAGATTGGTCATGAAATCTTTTCTACGATCATTCTTTCCCTTCCGCTGATTCAAGAAGGGTAGTTGTCAGTTTCTGGCATCTGACTGGTGATCAGGAGGATGCTGGTTAAATACCTGTGGCAACATTCTTTCGTTGAGATTGATCATGAGATCTTTTCTACGGTCATTCTCTCGCTTCCACTGATTCAAGAAGGATAGTTGTCAGTTTCTGGCTCACTCGATGAAATGTTTTTGGTATCCATCTCAAAACCGTGGTAAATATCCTCTATCTAATCCACTTGCGTATGTAACGCGATGTTAGCCGGTGCACGGCAAAATTTGCAATAGGACCGTTGCGATCTGCAAAGACTCAGATCAGCCTGCGCATCCGCACAGTCTGATAAGAGTTTTTGCTGTTCGCATGAGTCTTGCAAGGCGTCCGGGTTATCCAGAGAGCAACAAGCAAAGACTGGCCGGACTGACTGTATGCAGAGGTTGATCTGAGTCTTCACTGGTTGCACTGATCTTACCGTAGGTTTTGTTATGCGCATGCTCATATTATACTGTCGGGAAACACGACGTCATCATGTAACGTCGCTTTGGGTAGCATGTGGTTTTACGCAGCTCACAGCGCTTGCAGCTTTGAGAAAAATAGTACAATTTTTAGCCAAACATAAGAATGTGGATAACTTTATTGAACGGCCCCCGCCCATCGGGGCTTAAAGAAATAGATGGGCTGCATGATGCTTCCACGCAGAGCTGAAATCCGACCGCACACAAGTACTGGTAAACCACTTAGAGGATCAAAGCCTGCCCAGGCAAAGCAGTGCGAGTCGGACCGTCCATGCGTATAAACCCTATTGGTTTCATTAGGCGACAGGGCTTCCCTGTCGCGTCGCCTTTATACGAAATTCCCGACCGTAAAACCGCCGATTTACCTCCCCAAATGACAATTTTGAATACATTAATTGACTAACAGGAATGCCACCATAACTGCATTTGCATTTGTAGTTATAGTTATTGCTTGAACGGCACCAAGAGTTATCTCCAGCAATATGATATACTTTCGCAGGCGAATAAGCTATAGGGTTTTTTTTAAGCAAAATAAGAAAACTATTGTTTACCCAGGAGGTGTAAACACCAGTTTTACCATATAAAAGTGGTTTATGGGGGTCACAATTATATAGATCTAGGCATGTTTTTGTGATGAAGAGTCAACCAAGTCATTTCTACCATGACATTGTTTATTTTCTTATTTCTGCTTCAAACATTGTTGATACTCGTTTGAACGGCACACAGTGGTGCGGTAAGAAAGAGCACCTCCAATTTACCCTGCTGAACAAAATTAAAGCAAATACTGTTTGCATTATAAGCCAATTTTTCTCTGTAGAAATTTTGGTTTAGTTTACGAGGACATTTATAGCACAGACTTGTTATATCGCTGGCAAATGTATATATAAAATAGAAGTGAAGGCAATGATCAGGAATCGATACAACCTCAGAGACACCAAAGGAAAACACGAACATGAAATAACTAGACCCTAATGGAAACATCAATAGCGCATAGCCAAAAGGACAGTTACTTTCCCACAAAATGGCCAATTGGCTATCAAAAAAAAAATATATTAGCGATACACACACTCAAAGACAAACCATAACGAAAATAAACCGCGACAGAAGAACCTACATCGTACAGCCACATACAAATATACCCTACATTGAACAGTGACACACGGGAATACGACAGCAACACTGCACTAACACCAGTTGTGGAGAAAGTAGGCAACTGATGGCAGCACACACACACACACACACACACACACACACACACACACACACACACACACACACACACACACACACACACACACACACGCTGACCACGATGTCTAGACCAGACTAGTCAGTTATGTTTAGTTTCTTTACATGCTTTGCCAATTAAAGTCATTACTTGGCGCTAATCCTGAAAGTCCAAGGGCTTGAAAATCAATGGCTCACTTCATTCTTATTTAATCTTGCAAATGCACATGTTTGTTGTGTGAACGAATAAGTACAAATAACATATACTGAATGTATTATCTACAGGAGGTACCTAAATTTTTCCCATAATGCCCTCTGATCGTGTAATGATAAAACGTCTGTGGATCGAACTAACCCTGTCTCGAAACTTTTTTCATCGTGCACGGGACATTGGAATTCAACTGTATGTGTTCGAAGATCACCAATAATCTTGGGGTGGTGGTGGTGGGGGGTGGGGGGGGGGGGGGGGCATCTGGTATATGCTTAGGTCTATCCCTGAAATATATGGGCCTAAGCATGAAAATACCTACAGGAAGACTGTGCAACCAGGGAAGACACAGATCAGTCTGCGCATTCGCTTATGGCCAGAGTTGCCTCTCCTGAAGGTGCATCAGTTCGCGATATTGAGAGGTTAAAGTTGTTCACACTAAATCTTAGCTCTTAGCATAATACACGTAAAAGCGCTAAAACTTCGGACACCTTGAGGCCTTGCTGTAATTCTCCTAAAATTTAAACAATTTTCTTTTACGATCTTTAGCAAGGCGTCCAAAAAAGTGCAGACGAAATGGCAGTGTAGACCCTGATCAGACTGCTCCTTCAAGGACACCCTCAAAGCCTCCCTCAGGGTCTTCAACATTCCAACAGAATCACGGGAACAAATTGCACAGGACAGAGCAAAGTGGCGAGGTCTCATCCGAAGGGGTGCCAGTGAATACAAGGCAAGCTGAGTAGAAACGCACACAGCGCAAAGCCAGAACGAGGGAGCAGTCTGATCTGGGCCTGCACTGTTTGTTTAAGCCTATCTGTCCCAATGCTCAGGATCAGTACGGCAGTATGCAGATGAAGAATGGTTAATGTGTGGGTTCTAGTTATGCAGGTTTAAACTGTCCGTTTCAAAATCAAACAGATTATTATTTACTTTTTAATTTAATATTTCAGTGTAAATATTGAGCAAAGAAATGTTGAGAATGGTTTCTATTCATTAAATCCTGGCCGCGGGTGTGTGTCAAAAAGTGCGGACGTCTCCATTACACCCGAATATATATACAGTAAAATTCCTATGTTAAGACCACCTTTGGAACTGTTCAAACGTGGTCTTTAAGATGTCAAAAAGTGCGGACGTCTCCATTACACCCGAATATATATACAGTAAAATTCCTATATTAAGACCACCTTTGGAACTGTTGAAAAGTGGTCTTTAAGACCACTTTTGAACAGTCCCAAGTGTGGTCGCTGACCAGAGACCATTGTGTGCAGAAAACATGAAGAAAGAATAACTGCACCCCTTTAAATAAGATTTTTGAAGCAGAATTAGTTCTAATTTTAGGTGGTCTTAATAGCATAATTTTACTGTATATAGTCGGAGACTTTTTTTTCTATCGACTGTTGATCAATCGACCTAAAGTTACTACATGAATCTGAGTTTCGCGTTTATTGCCAACGTGACTATCACCGACCTTACAAATAGTATGTGTTCAATTGCATTATGATAACAAATCCGCGTTACATGGTGCATTCTCTCATTAATTTTCTGATGAATATTTGTGATATTTTTTCTTACTTATACTGCCAACATAGGTCGTGGGTGCTCGTTAGAACCGCCTCGTTGAGGCGGTTCTAACGAGTACCCCGGCCCTCGCCTATTGGGGCTTTAAGACGGGCCTCCGTGGCCTAGTGGTTAAGAGCGCTGACTCTTAATCATTAGGTCTCTCACCACTGTGGTTCGAGCCTCGCTCGGGTCACATGTGAGACGCCAAGTTCTGCAACGGAAGGTCAGGTGGTTTTTCTCCGGGTACTCCGGTTTTCGCCCACCTCTGATTAACGATCGGCTCGATATGAGTGAAATAATCTTGAAAGGGCCGTACAACCAAACCCCCCCCCCCCCCCAAAAAAAAAAAATGGGGCTTTAAGAAATAGATGGGCTGCGTGATGCCCCCACGCAGAGCTGAAACCGACCGCACACGAGTACTCGTTCGGGGCTGTTTTCCTAGCCTACACTCAGAGACATTTGACCCAAAAGTGTCTTAGTACCTTGATTTCTAACAGTGCACTTGAGTCTCTTGAGGCTTTGATAGGACATGGGCCAATGACGTTTGTTTGTTTGTTTGAATTGAGGTTTTACGTCCCCGTCAACACTATTTAGGTCAGTTTGCTTTCAATTTTGTGGGACTTTTACCCGACATTGAGATGAAATGATATATCAATCCCTGCCGACCAAACAAACCAAAATGGTTAATACGTAGGGACGGTCCGACTCGCACTACTTTGCCTGGGCAGGCTTAGCCACTAAGCGGTTTACCAGTACTCATAGGCGGACGGTTTCAGCTCTGCGTGGGAGCATCATGCAGCCCATTTATTTCTTCAAGCCCCGATGGGCGGGGGCCGAACCAATGACGTTTACGTAAGTGCGCAACGCCGTACAGGTAAATGAGAAACATAGCAACAGGTAAGGTATTTTGTGTTTTTGTCAGTTCTTAAGCCTATGTTGTGGGTATTCATTAGAACCGCCTCACTGAGGCGGTTCTAATGAGTACCCACAACATATGTTTATATGAAGATATAGAAAACTATCCTTGAATTGTTACAAAATATTTACCTCGTCTATTGCTATGGAGGAGGCTGTAATGTGAGCGCCGATTACCAACCGTGGCCCAGTCTGATCAGCACCGGGGCTTGGAGAAGTAGATTGGGCTACATGATACTTCTGTGCAGAGCCCAAACCTACCGAACTTGAGCACGGGTAAACTGCTTACGAGTCCGACCGTTCCTTAAACCCGGGCGGTATGGCTTGAGGTGTTATTTCATCTCAGTGTGGATAAAAGTCCCACGAAATCGGAAGAAACTTCTCCAAAATGCCCTAAATAGTGTTGACGGGGACGTAAAAGCTCAACAAAAGCAAACGCAGTTTGATATGAACTTTAAAATGGTCGTTCACTAGAACGACCTTTGCCATATATCTGATACATCATAAAATGAAAATGGGTCTGTCCGAAGCTTTTCATATTCATCACGTTAATTCGATGTAATGAACACCCCTTAAACCCCACTTTAAACTGGGGTTTACAGGAGTACACATCATTTTTCTTTCTTCTACTCCAAGACAGGTTGTTGGTACTCGTGAGAATCATCTCAAAGAGGCGCTTCTAACGAGCACCCACAGGCTATGTTTTGCGTATAAATAAGAATAATATTTCACGTTTCATCGCACGGATGTGTCATCGTCAGAAAACGACTGCAGTTACATGAAAAGCAGTGAAATTCCTGTATTAGGACCACCTTTGGAACTGTTCAAAAGTGGTCTTTAAGACCACTTTTGAACAGTCCCAAAGATGGTCCCTGACCAGGGGACTCTGTGTGCAGAAAACACAAAGAAAGAATAACTGATACTTTTTAAAGCAGAATAAGTCTTAATTTTAGGTGGTCTAAATAGCGGAATTTTACTGTACAGTGAAATTCCGCTGTTAAGACCACCAAAAGTTGAGATTAATTTTGCTTTAAAAAGCTTATTTAGAAAGTTGTAGTTATTCTTTCTTTGTGTTTTCTGCATACAATGTAAAAGCCTTCGTGGTGTAGTGGTCATGCCACTCGCCTTGTAAACCAGGGGTCGCAAGATCGATCCCGGGCTTCTCCAGACTTTTGGATGAGTCTTTAAACCAAGGTTCCGTCTCCGTATGACCTTAGCTATTGGTGAGACGTAAAATTCAAACACTCACTCACTCTGCATACTGTGTCCTCTGGTGAGAGACCACCTTTGGGACTGTTCAAAAGTGGTCTTAAAGACCACTTTTGAACAGTCCCAAAGATGGTCTTAATCTAGGAATTTTACTGTGTATCGATTCGCGTTAAAAGCAAACAAAATAGGCAAAACTTGTTTGGACGCCTGTTTGGACCACAGGTACTTGGGGTCAGTAGAGCTTTCTTGCGGTTAGTAGAACGGATGGTCCAAAACTGATCGCTTAGATTTTTTTCTATTTATTTTTGCATGTAAGCGTACTTGAACAACACCTTAATCCATACAAATGGTTGTGTCACGTCTAGAAAAATCGTTTGAAAATAATGATATTTTACGGATAGGATAAAATTACGTTATCCGTAAAATATCATTATTTTCAAACGATTTTCTACACGTGACACAACCATTTGTATGGATTAAGGTGTTGTTCAAGTGCGCTAAAATGCAAAAATAAAGAAAAAAATCCAAGAGATCAGTTTTGGACCATCCGCTCTATTAACCGCAAGAAAGCTCTACTGACCCCAAGTACCGGCCCCGGTAGCTCAGTTGGTAGAGTGTCCGCTCCGGGGAACGGGAGGTCACGGGTTCGATCCCGGGCCGCGACATACCAAAGTCGTTATAAATGGTACTAGCTGCTCCTCGCTTGGCACTCAGATTTACGGGGTAGAGCTAGGACTGGTCGACCCAGTGTCCGGATAATGTGACTGGGTGTGGTATCATGTAATGTGTCTGGGACATGATACTTCAGTGAGGCAGCACTATAAAAGTGAGCATTGAGCTCCCTGTCGCAGCCAGACCCCGTCGTGATATGACTGAAAAATTGTTGAAAGCGACGTAAACCCGTATTCACACACACACACTGACCCCAAGTATCTGTGGTTTGGACAGGCCTAAAAGACCTGCGCATGCACAAGCGCAAGTAAGTCCGGGCATGCGCAATACACTTTGATAAAGCGTCAGCCAAACACGCATGCTCCACTTCTAGTAACTGCCCAGAGATATTATGCAAAATCATGAAACGCAGGGCATAGGATAAGAATCAGGATCTGAGATAAATAAAATAAATAAATAAATAAATAAATAAGCAATCAAATAAATAAAGCGAAGTGTATTTTGAACAAATGCCGTTGTAAGCATTGAGATTAAACACCATTAATTCTATTCGCATTCAAAAAATGGGCGTATTTGTTACTTTGAAGAATTCTGTGAGATCAATAAGCTTTCGATTTTGAATTAACCAAGGTTTTAAACTAAATGGCCAAGGATTAATCTTCGCCCTCTAATCACATGCTTATGGCCAATTTCAAAAAAATATTGTTTTAATGAAGTAACCATCCAGTGTCCTGAGTCATTCAGGTATAAGTATTGACCATTTTCGGCTGACATAACCTTTGAATAGAGTGGACACAATTAACGCAAGAACCGGTTTTTCAGCTCACTTGTGTTCCAAAATCAAATATACCTCATATCCCGAGAAAAATATCTTGCGTCAAACGGGTACAACAACTGTTCTGATCGATCAAGCTTCCCGCGCAGTCCGATCTGATGCTTTAGCTTAAACTGCGTACATTCCCAAAGATCCAAAGTTTTTTCATGTTGGCAGCGAAAGTTAGATCATCCTGCGCGCAATTTAACTTTCGCTGCCCATGTGACGAGCAAGGCAATTTTTTCATGAAATGACTGAAAAGGCTTGGGAATAACGCGATATTTTCTTGTGAATGGCGGATTTCTCGGGTATATAAGCACGGGTGGCATAAGATTCTGTTCGCTAGGTGTGGCATAGTAAATCGTAAAAGGACTGCTTCCAAAAAGGAAGGGAGTTTAAAAAAATTGGACAATAAAAAGCAGGTATTGCGTTTTTATTTACTGTTGATTACTATAGGAAGCAATACATTAGTCTTATATTAAATTATACATGTAAATAATTTAATTTGCAGAATTGTATTGTAAAAAGGATTTTATTGCCAAAAATTTCGGAAAAATATTCGAACATCACGAAAATAGTTTACAGGGGGTAAACCTTATTTTTCTTATTTCTGCTTTAACAATCTATATTGTGAGCAGAAATAAGAAAAAATCACAATTTTTCATATTAAAAATTTCTACTATCGGTAATAAAAGTTACATGGTATATGTATAATCCTGTTTTCGTAATGTATTCACCTTATTTGCATTATCTGCTGGTTCCTAGTCTGAAGGTTATCAGTGTTGGAAAAACAGGTAACCAGACCCCCCTGACCTTAAAAGGTCAGGGGGGTCTGGTTACCTGTTTTTCCTATATTGACAGTGTGCAAGCTGGGAGCCAGCAAATAATGCAAATATGGTGAATGCCGGTGCGCCGGCTGATAGTAACCGGCTGTGTAAATCCTTACTCTGATTTTTGGTCAAGTTGAAGAAATCTGAATACTCCACAACCTCATTATAACACGGTTCGTTATAACACTGTGTGGATATAACACGGTTCCAAGATGGATCTCAAAAATTTTTGTTTGGATATAACACGGTCGTTACCTAACACGGTGTCTGCTTTGCACTATAAAGAGGTTGTGGTGGAAGACGCCTCGGAAGATGTTCTCATATGTTAAATTTAGGCAAGCTGCCTAGCATTCTGCGACGATGACGAAGAAACGTCCGACTACGATATTATTCCCCACATCGCCAGTGATCGTTGCGACGTCACCGATTTACGACCGTGTTACTCAGGCTGGAATATGAAGATTACATCATGAGGAGCAGGAAATCAGAATTGTTACTGGTGACACGTCAAATAACATGGTCAAATAAGATTGGTTCACTAGGAAGTGGACCTTCAGCTGGTGAAATGGATCGACTCGACTCGTGAAGGGCATTCCAATCTCTAACGGTCAGAAGGAAGAAGGAACCTTTGTGAATGCCAGTTCTTGCTGTATGGATCTGAAATGCCAATGAATGATGATTTCAACAGCGCCAGATCATCTGATGGAATTTGTTTGATTTGGGGTTTAACGTCCCCGTCGATACTGTATAGGTCATTTGGAGACGTCGCTTCCAAATTTGTGGGACTTTGAGATGAAATGACATCTCAAACCCTGTCGCCCAATGAAACCAATAGGGTTTATAAGCATGGACGGTCCGACTCGCACGGCTCTGCCTGGGCAGGCTTAGATCCTCTAAGCGGTTGCTTAGATCCTCTAAGCGGTTTACCAGTACTCGTGCACATGTGCTGTCGGATTCAGTTCTGTGTGGAAGCATCATGCAGCCCATCTATTTCTTCAAGCCCCGATGGGCGCGGGCCATTGATGGAATTCGTTTTTTTTTCTTTCTACTGATACTGCATCGGTCACATTTGACCAGTACCGTAGGTGTACATTACATACACTCAAGGTTTGCAGGATGAAAGCCTACACAGTAATCATGTAATTTCAGTAGGAATATTTAACCTGCACAGGGGATGGTTCTCCCTCCACAGGGGGCCTCCGGTTACCGTCCCGATCCGAAGAGCGCGCAGTCGATGGCACGCCATCGCAAATCCCTACGCTATTGGCAGAGCCAAATACAACGCTGTTCTTGCACGCCTTCATGTGCCAAATTTGTTTGCATTCTGGCCAGTGGTTAAGGAGAGGATAGCGTGGATTAATGGTCAGATTCACAATATCCTAACACTTTTTAAAAGCATGGAGATAATGAATATATATGTTTTAGGGGCGGGGATCTGAACCATGTCTCAGATATTAGCCCTTTTATGAAGTGGAGGGGGTGGGGCATGGCCCCGGAGGGCCCAAAGTCGGCGTCTCTGGATGCTTCTAATCATGAGGAACAAGAATATATATTGTTTAGGGGTGGGATCTGAACAGTTTCACAGATATTTATGAAGCGGGGGTGTGTGGCATGGCCCCGGCGCACCCCGGGGATCCCAAGACTGGTGTCACTAAATGCATCGTATCATAGGAAATAAGAATATTTATGGTTATGGGGTGGGGATCTGAAAGTTTTAAATGAAGGGGTGGGCATGGCCGCGGCGCACCCCGGGGGACCTCCAGGTTGGTATCACTGAAAGCGTCTTATCATAAGGAACAAAAAGTACTACACGTACATGATTTAGGGGCGGGGATCTGAACAGTTTCTCAGATATGTTTTATTCCAAAGTGGAGGGGGTGGGGCATGGCCCGGGCTCACCCAAATTTAACGCTGCTCTCGCACGCCCTCGTCATTTAAGGAAGCTAGATACCAAATCCGGTTGCATTCCGGCTAGTGGTTAAGGATGAGATAGCGTGACGGACGGACGGACGGAGGCGTTCACAGGATAAATATTTAGCCACGTCATGAGACAACGTGCCTCTGTCATTTGCGAACAAAAGCTATGCATAATCAACATAAATTCATCGATAATACACCCGTGTGACAAAGTGGAATCTTTCATATCTCAAAAACGGTTATATCCGACATTTTTTTCTTATTTGTATTCCAAACACAGGTTGAGGGTGCTCGTTAGAACCGCCTCAATGAGGCGGTCCTAACGAGTACACACAACCTATGTCTTTGAACAGAAATAAGGAAAATAGTGTATATCCCTGTAACCACATTTTCCTCCATATAAAGATGGGAATTAGATGTATTGATTACACGGGCTTGTTAACTTGCTCTAAATATGTTGGGCATTCCCTTAATCCAGCCTCTGGGCTAATTCAGCCGACCACAAATTGTTGCTATCATCACGAAAACACGCCTATAAAATTTTGACCCCTTGAACCCCACTTTTATATGGTAAAACTGGGGTTTCTGGGGGTATACCTTATTTTTCTTATTTCTGCTCAAAATATAGATTGTGGGTACTCGTTAAAACCGCCTCGATAAAATATCACAATTTTTCATCATAAAATTTTCATTTTTTCGGCGATAAAGGTGACAATGTATTTGTATAGGCGTGTTTGCGTAATGTCTTTTTTTCCCAGAAAACCGGATTTGACATCTCTGTAGGAGACACGAAATGTCGAATCTGTTTTCTAGGAAAGATATTTCAAAATTCTTCAAAATATCGTCTGCTGAAAAAATACCCGGCATGCAGAGCGTCAATCATTGGTAATGGTAGGTCAGAAAATGTGCCGACGGCAACGACAGCAGTGTTAGACCTAGAGGTAGACGCTTCGTGCAGACAACGAATATTCAGACCAGACTGTGGATGCGCAGGCAGATTTGAGTCATTGCTGGGTGCCTGTGTTATCAATCATTTTATTTTTCTCCTGAATCGGCTCAATTATATAGGGCTCGCTGTTTTCGTGCCACGCGGTTTCGCTGATGAACAGGGTCACGATTTTCTGGTATTTGCTTTACGGCACGTGATTTTAGTGCACTGTGTAACTACAATAACGCACTAAGAACACCGAAAAAGGTATGAACGAAAATCTACTAGGGCTAGATAATATTCTGTAAATCAGACATATTGCCTTTCACCGCACAAAAGTCACATAAAAAGTAACCCCTTGCCCAAAATTGTTGGTGATGCGTTTCCTGTTGCGTGCGCTTGTTTAGTACAACTGCATTTGTTTACAACACGTCCTCTCCTGCACAGGTAATTCCGAAGTTTATAGAGAGAGAGAGAGAGAGAGAGAGAGCAGGTTTGCTGATGTAAAGCCTTCAATGTCAAGCTGATTTCTCTTGCTCCTGTCTCAGTGACACATGAATAACAAACACGTCCCAGCAGGCACTCAAAGTTGAACTACGTTTGTTCAACGTTGAGTCAACGTTTTGTGCCTGCAGGGTTGTCATCTCTTGAACAATGAAAGATATCAGAATCGTTTGAATGGGCTTGTTCGTATGGTTTGCATGAATGGGAGTTAAAAAGATGCGTGGAATTCCGAAATGTCTCTGACATTCACCCTTTCACAAATAGGCGTCGAAGACCTTTGACCAGTGATCACATAGAGAAGCAGATACGTCTTTTGAACCATAGGGGCTTGAATCATGAAAAAAAAAATGAAAAAAAAAAAAAAATTTTTTTTTTTTTTTTTTTAATTTTTTCATGATTCAAGCCCCTATGTTTGAACCAGTCATGAGGAAATTGCAGTTCGGCTTGTGGATGGTCTGCAGAATATTGAAGCGTCAAGCGGGCATCGATCGCTCTGCTGCGTAGTCTCATCCGACTCTTTGCTGCTCATTGCTGTTATCAAGCACACCTTCTTCCAACGCGTCTCATATTTATTCAATCAAACCGCTTTAAGACGGAATCGAATTTCATCTAGGTAATGAAATGTAAATATTGCTTATTGTCCGTAAATCACTGTATTCGCTGCAACAGAATATTAGATCATATCTAAGCTTCTAATTAAGACACTTGAAATGATTTTGTTTTGTTTGCATAACACCAATATATTCATTATTACTTGTACTACAATATGACCCCCGGGCATTTGAATAGCTTACGACAGTAGAACAACATACCCGGGTGTGATAAGATATCTTTATGCCTCCAGGAATAACCTTTTTTTCTGGTGAAAATGTGTATTATTTTTCTTATTTCTGCTAGACTGTTTAGAACAAGCAGATATCTTTTCGAGTTAGGCTAGCTTTCCGTGTCCAGTTACGCAAAGCATTTTAGCTTGACGAGCTCGTTAGTGGGCAAACTGGGAATTGTCCTAGCAAGTGCAATGCCTATAGTACTGTGATACTTTAGCTGTAAAAGTGTGAGCAGCTTTTCATCACGTAAACACGCCTATATAATTTCGACCCCCTTGAACCCCACTTTTATACAGTTAAACTGGGGTTGGCACGGGTAAAGTAGAAGTAAAACAAAGATCAGGAATTGATACAATTAACTTACTCCACCCATAAAAGACACCAAAGGGAAAGAAATACAAACATTAAGCGACCAGACCATAATGGAAACCTAAACAAAGGAAGGCCATAAGGACAGTTACTTTCCCAGAAAATGGCCATATGGGGATCCAAAATTAAAAGACGCAAGCGATACACACAGTAAGTAACAAACAACAACATAAATAAATCGCCACAGAAGAGCCACACAAAAATAAAATAAACCTTATTTTTTCTTATTTCTACTCTAAAATATAGATTGTGGGTACTCGTTAGAACCGCCTCGATGAGGCGGTTCTAACGAGTGCCCACAATCCTCGATGAGGCGGTTCTAACGAGTGCCCACAATCTATATTTTGAGCAGAAATCAGAAAAATGTCAGTTTTTCACCTTAAAATTCTCCTTTTTCTGGCGATAAAATTGACAATGTATTGGTATAGGCGTGTTTTCGTAATGCTACTTTCACTTTTTCAGCAGAAATGTTAACATAGTTGCCATGACCGATAGGTTAAACAACGACATGATTAGTTTTGAACAGATGGGCCCTGTCTTTCGCATACATTTTTGCTTCATTTATAACATCTCAGAAAAAAGTAAAACAAGTATAGAATGTCTAGTCAAAGATAATAATAATAATAATAATAATAATAATAATAATAATAATGATAATAATAATGATGATATCTTTTGTTCATCTGAAAAATAATGTTCGGAAATGTGGTCATAAAACTGGTGATTTTTTGTTGTTTTTTCATGATGTAATGGTAATTATCCAGTAAGTGCATGTGACCCGTCATAGTGACATCAGTTAATAATTCATTAAATGCTAAACTAATTATCTGTTGACGAAATTGAGACATACAAGCAATATTACAAAAAAAAAAAAAAAAAAATAATATAGATTATTTAGCGCACTAGAAACCTAGGTTCATGGGAAAAGCTTGAGTTTGCGTTTCAGCCAGGAGAGACAAGATCCAGTTGGGCTTACTTTAAGCCTTCATGAATGAGGGCACTTACACGAAGAAGCTACGACAATACCAATACACTGGCCCCTATATGAGATTTATTATGACCCTTATCCTGCTGTTCATTACAACCCCTACCTTTACAAACATTGCAGTGCTGGAGAAGCCATCTGATCAGGATCTACACAGTTTGTTATTCAGTTGGTGAATTTGAATGAAAACACTATATCATGTAATCTGATTGGTCGATAATAACAAATTGGTGGCGCTAATTAAAATATTAAGCAGGATGCGGGTTAAACTCAGCTTCTTTCCATGAACTATCCCATTGCGGAACTTTCCATGAACTATCCCAGTGCGGAACTTTCCATGAACTATCCCAGTGCGGAACTTTCCATGAACTATCCCAGTGCGGAACTTATTATACTGGCCCCTCTTCCTGAGGCTCTGACTTGGTAGCCTTCAAGCATGTTTTTTTTCCAACCTTACATTTTAAGACCTGGTAGGTGGTGTCGTGGGGCGGGGTGGGGGTCTGATAGTTTGGTCAGAGGGCTTACAGAGATATGCCCGTTGGGTGATCATACTACGGGCACAAGTTGCTGGTTAAAGTTTATTAAATCAGATTACAAGCTTTCCATATTTCCTGCCTTTCTATCACGCGCGCGTGGAAACATCCGGAATGAGTGTTTGAAGCTTGCATCGCTATCAAACTAAAATAAATTCATATAAACTAAATGATTTCTATCCTATTCCATTTTTTCCAACCACTATGGAGACGTGTAGATCAAGTGCGAATGAAGTTTTTGAATCGCAGATGCCGTACATTCTTATATGATTGTTCAGTGTATTTCTGCAGGTGCAAGTGTACGGTAAAGGCGCTAGATAAACGTGAAAATCGCAAGTTAAATTTGAAGCATGGGTGCCGCGTATCTGGCGTCGCCGGGGCAACCAACTGATATTGGCTTAGTTGCAGCAGGTAGGGTAGACGGGTGAATGTTGTTATTTCAGTTTCTACACGTCCATTCATTTTCTTCATATTCCCCTATCCTTAATTTTTATCTCCTCTACTTTCTATTTTCTCCCTTTCTCTGAGAGACGACGCAAAATAACCGTCAAAGTTTGCGTGTCGTTAAATCCCAGTACAACCAATCAATGACACTCCATCTGCTTGATCGAAATGCATTGGACATTCTCCCAGGGTTTCCATGACGAAATCACGCCTATATAACTTTGATAGTAAAACTGCATGTGGTGTACAGGGGTAAACCTTATTTTTCTTATTTCTGCTCTAAAATATAGATTGCGGGTACTCGTTAGAAACGCCTCGATGAGGCGGTTCTAACGAGTAGCCACAATCTATATTTTGAGCAGAAATAAGAAAAACATGACATTTTTTTTCATCTTAAAATTTTCATTTTTTCGTCGTTAAATTTTTAGGCGTGTTTTCGTAATGGGGGTCAACAAGTAAAGCAATATTCGGAATACATGTAGCTACATAGGCGTGTTGCCAAACGGCTTACCCAGCACACCTAAATTTACCATATATTAAATGTATTATTTAAGCTTTTAATACCATTATGCACAGATAACTGCAAGTGAATTGAAAGTCAAGAGGGCGGGAATGTCACTGAACCATTTTAAACGGGAGGATTGCAGAGCTTTGGTACGGGTTTGTACCAAAATGTCAGGAATAACTGAAATATGTTGACACCTTTTCTTCATCTCAACGCCCTCGCGGACATAAAAGATGGTTAACCCTAGTTAATAGGGTCCGTTATGTAACATACCGCCGCTGCAAGAGTTCGAACCCGACTGGTCGCACCAGGTACTGTGGCCGTAAAAACGTCTGCCCATGTTCGATAAAATAACTAGCCTTTGGGACTTTAACCCACTGAGTACCAGAAACCCCTAAAGGGGTACCTTGGCAAACAGTGGAGGCCCAGATCAGACGCCGCAGAACGCGGCGTCTGATAAGGGCCTCCACTGTTTTATAAAAGTTCAGCCATTTTCCTAATTAATTTTGAAGAAAACACAACCTGGCACCCCTAAATTTTGAAATGAACTCCTGCTCTATATATAAGGAGGAAGATTCCATGTGGTACTAAAAGGGTTAAAAGACACGTTTTATTTATGGTGGCCGTTAAAACAGCTCGTGATAAAATGGTTCTCTTCAGGAAAACATTCCTATATAATTCTGACCCCCTCGAATCCCACTTTTATATAGTAAAAATGGGGTTTACAGGGGTATACCTTATTTTTATTATTTCTGCTCTAAAATATAGATTGTGGGTACTCGTTAGAACCGCCTCGATGAGGCTTTTCTAACGACTATATACCCACACTCTATAGTTTGAGAAATAATAAAAATATCACAATTTTTCATCTTTAAATTTTTATGTTTTCGGCGTTAAAGGTTACAATGTATTTGTATAGGCGTGTTTTCGTAATGTTATCGCATATGCGACCAGCAAAGACTCGGGAGAGACTCTCCTGAGATCTTTGCTGATCGCAGCAGTGTCCATATTTTGAACGTAACACCTGATAAGGCGCTTTTTATCTGAAAAGTACTGATATTTTTATGCCCCCCCCCCCCGCCATTCGAAGAACGATGGAAAGGGCATATAGTGTTGCCCCTGTCCGTCCGTCCGTGTGTCCGAAACTTAAACGCAGTCAATTACTTTCTAATTTGTAGGTGGATTTTGAAATTATTTTGCAGAAATGTTAAATATTATGAGACGATGTGTCAGGCACAAAACCCAGGTCCGTACCGCCAAGGTCATGGTCGTACTGTCATATCGGACTGTCCTTTCTGCACTCCTAGAATAAAAGCGAAATTATGCATGGACTTTATCTGAATGAATATTCACCAAAAGGTTTCCGTTTCATTTCAGTCCACCTGAGGCCCCGCCATGACGCGGCAAGTCCCTCCCAGGGGATGTTTGGCGTTACTTGTTCTTCTTTGGGTCACTGTCGTACACTCACAGACACGTAAGTATATATGTCCAAGGCTCCTAGACTTTCGGATGAGTCTTTAAATCGAGGTCCCGTCTCCGTGTGACCTTAGCTATTGGTGAGACGTAAAATTCACACACTCATGTCCAAGGCTCCCGGTTTACAAGCGCTTCTCTGTGTTCACACTTAAATTCTATGCGCGAGATTTTAAGCTGTGAACCAAATAATACTAATTTTAGTCTCACGAGAATCTAGTCATTTTTGTGCTTAATTAGACAAGGTACATGTTATTTGCTACCTTTTCTAAATTTGGAATTTCCGAAGACTGAAGTTTCAGTTTCTAAAGTGCTTGATAAGTTTGCATTTGCAGTTGTGGATTTAGGCATTAAGTGCAGTTGCATCAATAACTGAATTTGCGAAGAGTTACCTTTATATGTAATGCACAAGAGGTTTATTAAAACACCTAGTGGTTATGAGCAGTAAAATAATGCTTTATAGATAAACAACAACAGCAGCATTTGTATCAAAATTTCCTGCCTATTTAGAATGACGGTTTGGAGCAACTTTAGAATCTGTCCGCCACTTCATATTACCTAACCCTAACCCTTACCTCAATGACCTGACTAACCTAACCCTAACCCTAACCTAACCCTAACCTAACCCTAACCATCATTGACCTATTCCTAACCCTAACCTAACCCTAACCGTCAGTGACCTACACCTAACATACTAAGGTCAGTAAACAGTGGCGGACAGATTCTAAAGTCTAGCCAAAAACAATACATATTCAATACCTCAGATTTAATGTTCTTTTTTATTGCCCTGACAAAAATTGCAAGAAAAGTGGTTCCTGATTTTAATTCCTAAAGGCACCATGCCAAATGTTAATAACCCAAATGTATACCTCGAGTTCACACTTAGAACAATCTATTTCAGCTTGCACAAGAAGTGACATTAACTTTGGTACCACACTGAATGTAGCCCTTTCTGAAAGTGACACAAGTAAGTACATAATTTAATCCATTGTATGCGGGGAAACCCCAAAAGGGGTACAGGCCCAGATCAGATGCTGCAGAATGCTGTGTCTGATCAGGGCCTGCACTTTTTGCTAACAGAATTTTCTGTCAAAATAGAAATAAGACTAAATAATAGGCCTAGCACCCCTTTATATGACAAATAAGACTTGTCCAACATATAGCAATGGAAGAGTCCACCATTATACAGTGGGTGAAATATAGAAATGTTAAGTATCTAACTTTAACAAGTTGAAATGGACATCCTGATCAAACCAGCTTTATGTAGAGAGCAATGACCAAGTTTGCAGGATATATAGAGGATCTTATGAGTGTTCATGCATTATTGAATTTATTAAACAAGCTGAGGAAAAAAAGACAAAATATGAGGCTTTGCTGATCATTTTATTTTTTTTCAATGAGTTTAATAAATTCAATAATACATGAGCACGAATACAAAATTCTGATTATCATATGACATTTAGAATGCATTTTATTCACGATCGTTTAACAAGTGTCGATATTCTGCCATTAGTAAACGCAACATCGTTAAGGATGTCGTACATGTAACACTACGGGGCATATCTAACTAGTTTGCATATTTAAGTTTTAATCCACTAGTGGATTATCAAATTTATTACATGACATTATTAAATACTCAGACGTGATCTGACATTTTATTTGGCAAATATACTAAAAGTTTTACAGTAAAAATACCAAAATTTTTAATATTGTACTTGCTAGAAGAGTTAACAATATAACCACTAAGAAGCTTGTTAAGCTAACAGGGCTTTGAACAACTCGCCCTTATTCTCACAATTATTCTACAAATTGATATTCACATTTTTCACTGCAGATCCTACTCTGAATCCCAGCCAGTTTAATACATACAGAGCTCAACTTCCTATCTTTGGAGATGTCGGTGACCTGGGCTATTCCGTCGTCTTTGACCAGGCAACCTCTGATCTGCTGCCTACCCAATACTTCACCCTTGAAAGTGTGAATGGACAGGGCACATATATCCGGCTCATCAATGCCTTAGACAGAGATGTAAGTACACGTACAGATAAGCCTCCTTATACAAACATTCCATAGTTACAGTTTTAATGGAAAGAATCCTTTGCTCAAGATAGGAGGAATTAATGAAGAAATTCAAGAATATTGTATTTATTACTCCAAGAAATAATAGCTGTGGACATTTGTTAGAATCTCCTGAGTGAGGTGATTCTAACAAGTCCAAAACATTAAGTTTCTTCGAGTGAGTGAGGGGAAAAGACCCCTTATTCATTACGAAAACACACCTATTCAAATACAATGTAAATTTTACCACCAAAAAAATGAAAATTTTCCGATAAAAAATTGTGATATTTTTCTTATTTCTGCTCAAAATATAGATTGTGGGCACTCGTTAGAACCGCCTCGATGAACATGATGAAGCGATTTTAATGAGTACTCACACTCTATACTTTAGAGCAGAAATAAGAAAAATAAGGTTTACCCCTGAAAACCCCAGTTTTACTACATAAAAGTGTGGTTCAAGGGGGTCAAAATTATATAGGTGTGTTTTTGTGATGACTTATTTTACTATTCTTGATTGTGATGCTTTATAGTGTTTTATAGTGTCAGTTTCTTTATAATGTTAAGTGTAAGAGAACTAATAGTGTCCCATTACATATGGTTCATGTACGACTTTTACCCGTCATTGAGATGAAATGACATCTCAAGCCCTTTCATTGGGCGGCAGGGCTTGAGATGTCATTTCATCTCAATGTGGGGTAAAAGTCCCACAAAATTGGAAGCAACGTCTCCAAAATGACCTTTACAGTATTGACGGGGATGTTAAACCTCAAATCAAACAAATCATGTACATGCTATTAAGCCCATAGGGCCTTGAAGAAATATATGGGCTGCATGATGAATCCACACAGAGCTGAATCCGGCCCGCACACTAGTACTGGTAAACAGCTGAGAGGATCTAAGCCTGTCCAGGAACCGCGGTGCGAGGTGGACCGTCCATACTAATAAACCCTATTGGTTTCATTGGGGGACAGGGCTTGAGATGTTATTTCCTCTCAATGTCGGGTAAAACTTAAAGTCCCACAAAATTGGAAGCAACGTCTCCAAAATGACCTTTACAGTGTTGACGGGGATGTTAAACCTCAAATCAAGCAAACACAATGTACATGCTATTAAAGCTGATTCAAGAAGGATAGGAGTTGATAAATCTTCAGAATTTCTCTCACTTTGCATGACCAATGGCATGAATATTTTATCAAATTTCATAGGAACCAGGCAACATTTTTACTTGTCCTCCATGACAGTGGACAAGTGGGATTTTCCAGCCCTGCTTAAGGGCAGTTGTCCATTTCTGTCCAAAAAATGCACTGTACAAGTATGAGATGAGATATCCAAATAATTACTACTAATTTAGGTTAAATATGGAATAAACAAAATAAAAGAACTAAAAAACAACACATTTCATTAAAAAAAAACATTTAACAGCTTTTACGAAATGATCTGTATTGTTGTCATATAGTTTCTATAGTTTGAACAATTTGACATAAGACTGACTTTTATGCATGGAATAAATTAGTCAATGCAATCGCCTAATACATTGGCTTTCGTAAACTTCTCGTGAATTTTCAGCTTCACATGAATTGCAACCCATTTACCGATCTCCATGTATTGAACAACAATATCGCCATTTTTGGGAGATGGCGAAGATAAACATATACATTCAGTCGGGTGTGAAATAATGTTGATAGAGTTCACCAGTCTCGGGTCAATTTGTTTGAACTATACTTCTTACTAGCTTAATAACAATCAATATGTATCTATCATTTACAGGGCGGACTTGATGGAGTTCCTCCAGAAAGGACAACTGTCACATTTGGGCTGAGATGTACCTGGCAAGGATCACAGGTAGGAAAAAACTTTATGCAAACAGGTCGCAGGATTGATCCCGGGCTTCTCAAGACTTTCATATGAGTCTTTAGCCCATTGTATGTGGGAAACCCCTAAAGGGATACCTTGGCATACAATGCAGGCCCAGATCAGATGCTGCAGAACACAGCATCTGATCAGGGCCTGCACTATTTGCTAACAGAATTTTCTGTCAGGTAGAATAAAAATAGGCCTGACACACCTTGTATGACAAATGGACTTGTCCAATACATAGCAGTGGAAGAGTCCACTAGTATACAATGAGTTAAACTGGGGTCCCGTCTCCGTATGACCTTAGCTGTTGGTGAGACGTAAAACTCAAACTATGCATACAACATAGCTCCAGATAAAGAGGATAAACATAAACAGGGATAATTTTAGGATAACTTTTTCTATTTCTCTATCAAACCATATTTTGTGGGTACTTGTTAGAATCGCCTCGACAAGGCGATGCTAACAAGTACCCACAACTTAGGTTTCTAACAAGTAATATAGGAAATTGTCCCTTGATAGAGAATGCAGCATTAAAAATGCAGTTACAGTAAAATCTGTATTAGCGGCCACCTCTATTAAGCAAGTAACCTGTCTTAAGCAAGCAAGCATTTGGTTCTCAAATTGGGCAAATGTATTAAATTTCACCTGTATTAAGCAAGCACATTTTGGTTATTCCTTATGGCTTGCTTAATACAGGTTTGACTGTATCTCTTTTTCATTTAGACATATCTGCATTTGTATGAAAAAATATATTTGAAGACATATATGTACTCGTTAGAACCACCTCGATGAGGCAGTTCTAACGGGTACCCACAATCTATATTTTTAGTAACAATAAGAAAAATATAACAATTTTTCACCTTGAAATTTTCTTTTTTTCAGCAGTAAAGTTTGCAATGTATTTGTATATCCGTGTTTTCATAATACATGTATAATATGTTCTATAAAAGGGTTATCCCTTGGAAGCAAGGAATACACCACAGAACCAAAAATATGGAGTGTACATGTTTTCTGGGCCAGACTAGCTAGTTTCGGCCAATTAGGCCTCATCAGTGACCCTCAGATATTTTCAAAATTCCACAATGGAATCAATGATTCCAAAGGACGAGAAAATATAATTTACACTATAATGTAGGGCAGGGAGACGTTTTACCGCCGCCACACATTCCCACACACTAAGCACATAAGCCTGACTAGGAAAAGTATGGATTGGTAAACTGACTGGCTCTGTATGTCCTAAAAGTGTTGACTGGGCCATTAAACTCCAAAGAAACAAACAAGAACTGTAGTGAATAATATTTATATTTGTCAATTTCAGACTGACTATTCACTGGTGATCACGCTGAGAGATGTCAATGACAATATTCCTTTCTTCAGAAATGTTCCTGCCACCTTGTCAGTCAGTGAGGTAATCCACATGATTTTCATGAAAATAATTTTTACTTAATGTACAGTGAAATTCCGCTATTAAGACCACTTAAAAGTAAGACAAATTCTGCTTTAAAAGCTTCTTTAGAAGGGTGCAGTTATTCTTTCTTCGTGAATGCTGTACATAATGTCCTCTGGTCAGGGACCACCTTTGGGACTGTTCAAAAGTGGTCTTAAAGACCACTTTTGAACAGTCCCAAAGGTGGTCTTAATATAGAAATTTTACTATATTTAGAAGACTTACAGACAAGTCTTTAAACCAAGGCCCCATATCCTAATGACCTTGGTTGTTGGTGGTATGTAAAACTCAAACTACAGTTGAACTTCCATGGCTCGAACACTGATGGCTCCTTAGCCATGGCTGAGTCGAACCCATTCTTTAGCCACTATGGAAAATGCTCTTCGTAAGAAATAGTGGGGGATAATTTAGGAGATTTTTGTCTTTAATCTCGCACATGTATGCTGTGTGTTCGTGAGGCGATTCTAATGAGTACACACAGCATACATTTTCATTATTATATAACACTGAAAAAGAAGTCCAGAAGTACATGTATCTCGTTATGCCTCCTGGCAGTATCTCATTATGCCTCCTGGCAGTAACCCTCAGAGGCTCAAACTACCCCTGTCTGGAACAGATTTTCAAAGTCCCAAAGGTGTTCGAGCCATTCAAGCCATTAAAGTTCGACTGTATATAATTCGAAAAACTTCATAAAAAGAAAAGCAAATCCTTCTATTTGTTTACCAGGGGCCAGTTGTTCAAAACTAACGACATTGTTAGTTAACATATCATTAAAACATTGATCATTTATTATGGCCAATATGCTAATATTTTTGCTGAAAAAATGTGAGCAGCTTTTGCAAAAGCTGCTCACATTTTTCCAGTAAAAATACCAAAAATTTAAATATTAAACTTGCTAGAAGAGTTAACAATATGACCACTAACGAGCTCGTTAAGCTAACAATGCTTTGAACAACTGGCCCCAGTGATCAGTAATTCTCACCAATATTTTCCAACAGGCAGACTGTTGCAAATTCTTTTTGTATGTTATACCTGTATGGAGAAACCAGGAACGCAATCTTGACAAAACTAGCTTCAGCTACTTGGGTTCCTGCCCGTTGAGGCCTGGAGAAATAGATTGGGCTGCATGGTTCTTCCGCACAGCTGAAACAGACTGAGCGTTTGAGTACTGGTAAACTGCTTAGAAAGCCTAAGCCTGCCCAGGCAAAGTAGTGCGAGTCGCATCAGTGCATATAAACCGTATTGGTTTCATTCGGTGGCAGGGATTGAGATGTCTTTCATCTCAATGTCGGGTTAAAGTCCCACAATATTGGAAGCAACTTCTCCAAAATGACCTATACAGTGTTGACATTGTTAAACCTCAAGTCAGTCAATCAATCAATCAAACTTGAACAATTGGTCTCAGATGTTTTTTATGGAGTCCACACAAGTAATAAATGTACACAAACTATTATACATTTCAGTTCTCTGTGGTGGGTCGTTCAGTGTACCAAGTAACAGCCACCGACCGCGATGATCCTGCAGAAGGGAATGGACTAGTTACCTACTCTATTGTTAGTGGGGTAAGTGCAGCTTAAAATTAACCCAGAGGTTGGGTGTGGTGAGGGTGTCATGCGTCTTAGCATAAGTGCATCAAACTTATATTGGCTTACCATTGGCCAAGGCCGGTTATCCTGGCAACATGATTGTATAAGTAATTGGAAAAAGTGAGCTCTGTGGTAGAGCATAGGTTTAGGAAGATTTGATCATCCCAGAAACTTCTCATATTATTAGTCTTCTTTAAGAGTATATCCCCTATTGATAAGGGGCAAAAATACTTTAGAAAAGTTGCATCCCCTAAAGATTTATCTATTCCCCATAAAATATTTATGGTTACAAATGTTATAGATAGGGCTATCCTTTGGAAGCCAGGAATACACCACAGAACTGGAAAATATGGGGTGTGCATGTTTTCTTGGCCAGACTAGCTAGTTTTCAGCCTATTAGGCCTCATTAATGATCCCAAAGGCCAAAGGACAAGAAAATATAAACTACACTATGATGTAGGGCAGGGAGAATTTTTATGGCTGCCACACATTCCCAGACACCAGCTGTAGTGAAGTTAAATATGTTCTAGAAAGGGTTATCTTTTGGAAGCAAGGAATACACCACAGAGCTGCAAAATATGGAGTGTACATGTTTTCTGGGCCACACTAGCTAGTTTCGGCCAATTAGGCCTCATCAGTGACCCTCAGATATTTACAAAACATGCACAAATACCAGATATTTACAAGTCACTTTGATTTTCCATTTTTAAACTACCATGGTTAATCGACCTCCGTGGCCTTGTGGGTATGAGCACTGACTCTTTAATCATTTGGTCTCCCACGACTATGGTAAATGACATGTGAACGGGCCTCCGTGGCCTATTGGATTAGAGCGCTGACTCTTAGTCATTAGGTCTCTCACCGCCGTAGGTTCGAGCCTCGCTCGGGCCACGTGTGAGACGCCAAGTTCTGCAACGGAAGGTCAGGTGGTTTTTTCTTCGGGTACTCCGGTTTTCGCCCACCTCTGATTAACGATTGGCTCGATATGAGTGAAATAATCTTGAAAGGGCCGTAAAACCCAAACCAAAAAGGTCACATGTGAGACACCAAATTCTGTAACGAGAGGTCAAGTGTTTTTCTTCAGGTACTCTAGTTTTTGCCTACATCTGATTAACAATTGACGTAAAATAAGGGCCATATAACCAAAAAAGATAAGTAAATAGATGAATTAACAGTTATTTAATAGTTAGAAATTTCTTCCAGAACAATGGCAACAAGTTTGACATAGATCCATCCACGGGTGCTGTCCTTGTGAATGAGCGACTGGATTATGAAACACAAGTTTTCTACCCCCTGATCATCAGAGCAACAGTAAGTGTACAGATCAATGCTTTAGTTTCATTATTATGTCCCTTTAAAATAAAACATTATGAAAAAACACCCATGCATTTTTCACATCTCCAAAATGGCTACTTTTCTGATGAAAATCTGTGATATTTTTCTTATTTCTACTGCAAAGATAGGTTGTGGGTGCTCGTTAGAACCGCCTAACGAGTACCCACAACCTATGTCTTGGAGCAGAAATAAGAAAAATAATGTATACCCTCATTAACCCCAGTTTTCTCTATAAAAAGTGGGGTTTAGCGGGGTGTTCATTTCAGGGACTTGATCACGTGATAAGTCTGGAATACTTGATGCTATTTTTACCAAGAGTTTTAAAAACCTATTGTCAACATGTTACATGTATTTATCAAGTATGGAAGATATTCTAAGTTCCATTTAAAATGCAATAATTTGACCGTTCTCACATGGCATATTGGTTAACCCGTTTAGTACCAAATGGAATCTGCCACCTTATATATAGCACAAATACAAATTTAGGGGTGTCCGGTTGTGTTTTCCTCAAATTTTATTTGGAAAATGGCTGGACTTATTGCAAACAGTGTAGGCCCTGATCAGACGCTGCATTTTGCGGTGTCTGATCTGGGCCTGCACTGTTTGCCAGGGTATCCATTTTGGGGTTTCCAGTACAAAATGGGTTAAAAAGTGCAGAGTCTTAAGCATTTCTGGTAGGTTTGTCACCATTGTGGCTTCGAGTCGTTCTCGGGCCACATGTGACATTCCAATATCTGCAATGCAAGGTCTGGTGGTTTGTGTCCAGGTACACCTGTTTTTATCCACCTTTGATTAATGATCAGCTTAATGTAAGTGGAAAAAAATATTGAAAGGGCTGTGAAACCAAAATAGAAAAGTTGAATTAAACTCAAAGATATTGACACGGGCCTCCGTGGCCTAGTGGTTAAGAGTGCTGACTCTTGATCATTAGGTCTCTCACCGCTGTGGTTCGAGCCTCACTCTGGTCACATGTGAGTCACCAAATTCTGCAACGGAAGGTCAGGTGGTTTTACTCCGGGTACTCCGGTTTTTGCCCACTTCTGATTAACGATTACTTCAATATGAGTGAAATAATCTTGAAAGGGCCGTAAAACCAAAGCCAAAAAAAAATAAAAAATATTGACAGCAGGAAGTTATTTGTTAATTTTGCTCTGTGAAATTCCCTTTCAAACATTACTTCTTACTAGTGTGTGTGCATGTGTGTGTGTGTGTGCTTAAATAAGATGTTTACATGGGGCCAAACAAAGATGAATACTAAGTTTGTATATGTTCTGCGCAAAGTAAGAATCAGTACAATTCTAGAATTGTCCTGCGCAAAGTAAGAATTCTCACTTTGTTGCGCAAAGTGAGAATTCCTACCTTGCGCAATACAATTCCGGAATTGTCTCTGCGCAAAGTGGGAATCGGGACAAAGTGAGAATTCCTACCTTGCGCAATTACAGTATCTGAATTTATAGAGATCTCATCCTGTTGCTGATCCAATCAAACCGAGCATTTAAAGGAGGGTTAATTAAGTTAATGAAAACGATTAAGTCTTAACAACATGTAATTTTGTCAAGTAACATCCACATCAAAGACATGCGCTAAATCCATCTTAATGGCGGGCATGGCGTTTTTTTTTAAACGTTTCTTTATCCCAGATAATCACTAATTCCAAATAGTTTGTTTGCATTAATAAGGCAGAGATAATTTCCAATTGAAATCGTTAAGACGATGATGGACCTCGTTTCATGCTTGAAATTAATCACACATGTTGATTATGTCTTTTTTGACTTACCGATTTGAAAAATAAAAAGTGAAATTAGCAAATGCATTGTGTACATGTAATATACAAAACATTCAGCTCCTACAATCGCAAATAATTTTCTACTCACAAAACCATCAAAGTAATGTTACCCAGACTATACAGATGATAAATGCTATTCCCTCAGATGACAATTCCATTCTCACTTTGTCCCAAATATTACCACTTTGTCCATACGGATGAAACATTCGATTCTCACTTTGTCCAAAAGATTCCCACTTTGCGCAGAGACATTTACCTGTTTCATATAACATTCGAATCCCTTGCGCAATTCTAGAATTGTACCGGTGCAATTCTAGAATTGCGCAACAAAGTAGGAATTCCTACTTTGCGCAAGACAATTCTAGAATTGTACCGATTCTAACTTTGCGCTGAACACATACATGAAGTATATGCCCCCCCCCCCCATTGGGGCTTGAAGAAATAAATTGGCTGCATGATGCTTCCACCCAGAGCTGAATCCAACCGCACACAAGTACTGGTAAACTGCTTAGAGGATCTAAGCCTGCCCAGTCAAAGGGGTGCGAGTTGGACCATCCATGCTTATAAACCCTATTGGTTTTATTGGGCGACAGGGCTTGAGATGTCATTTTATCTCAAGTCGGGTAAAAGGCCCACAAAATTGGAAGCAGCATCTCCAAAATGACCTATATAGTGTTGACAGGAACGTTAAACATCAAATCAAACAATACATGAAGTGCTGTATTCCTGAAAAAGGCTTAAGATCCGAATGAAAAAAAATATGATATGGTCTACTACATGGAAGAATCTGTTTTTGCCATTTATGAAAGTAAAGCTGATGTGTCATTAACGCATTGCATGCAGGAAACCCCTAAAGGGGTACCTTGACAAACAGTTCAGACCCAGATCAGATGCCGCAGAGCGCGGCATCTGGTCAGGGCCTGCACCATTTGATAACAGAATTTTCTGTCAAAAATAGACAAACGAAAAAGAAAAAAGGCCTACCACCCCTTATATGACAAATGGTCTTGTCCAACATAATAGCAGTGGAAGAGTCCACTAGTATACAATGGGTTAAAACCTCACATAATGAACCACTTTTACAGGATAATGGAGCTGTACCACAGAGCTCTCAAGCTTTCCTCAACATTACTCTGATAGACGAGAACGACAATTCAGCGGCGTTCCTGTATATAGGGTGTCAGACCGACAGTAGGGGCTTTTGTGTCAACCCTAGCTACTCGGCTAGCATTATCAGCAGCTCAACGGTAAGTATGTTGTCACTGAAATGGCTGTAAAACGAGCTACCTAGTTGTGCATTAAACTGAACCAGCTCATTCTTTAACCTTTACCACTCTGTAGGCAAAGTGAGAGACGGCAATTTTTGGATAATTTTTCTCATTTTTCTCAGAAAAACAGGTTTTGACATCAATTTGCATGATATGTCAAATCCTGTTTCCTGGTAAGATTGGAAAAATATTACAAAATGTTGTCCGCTGAAAAAAAAATCCCAGCATGCATAGCGTTAACCATTTCTTATGATATATTAATTTGACTGTGTCTCCATTCAATATATCACAGAAGTTTACCTTTCTATAAAGTTATACAAGAGAGAACCAGTCTCCACTCCAGATTGGTAATGATAGTTAATCTCAGTATGGTACAGCCATTAGATATTTTCATATGTTTGTAAATCTTTTATGTAGCTTTTGAGTGGGATCAAAACATCCTCACGTACAGTTTATGAATTTTTAGGCCCATTTGTCATATTTGAATAGCATATGTTCTGATGAGGCAGAGCAAAATTACAGTCTTCCCCCAGTTTTTGCTATTCATATATGTGATGTCAGCCTCCGGAGCCCAGTGGGATCAGAAGGTTGCGGGTTCGATACCTCCCTGGTCACCAAAACTTTAGTTGAGATTGATCATAAAGTCTTTTCAACAGTCATACCCTTACTTCCACTGATTCCAGAAGAGCAGTCATCAGCTTCTGTACTGGTTAATCGCTTATGTATCAGCCTGCCCAGGAAAAGTGCAGTTAGGTAAACTGACTGCCTCGATTCGACGTAAAAACTGTTAACTGTAAAACTCCAAAATAGAACAAAAATAATGTATCTTATGACTTGGTTAATGAGCTGGCTCAGTTATAATAGTTTTACCCATAACATGTCAATCACGATGATTGTCGTCTGCTTTGACATCTGCTGGTAACTTTAAAAGCCATTTCTTTTGCAAACAGTGTGGACCGAGATCAGACTGTAGGAGCAGTCTGATCAGGGTCCACACTGTTTGCATGTATGCAAAATTCTTTTTGAAAAAATTGCAAGAAACACAGCAGACGACATTTTCAGATGTAGATTTTCTCGGCGTTTTAACAGTTAAGAGTAGAAACAATATTTATATTGCTGTATTTTAGTTGAAGGTGAACAGATAAACTTTCAAGGGAGGCTACTAGTGCAGGAAATGATTTACCTCATTTTTACTCATAGGCGCTACTCTTAGGGAAAAATTAGCTCTCAGAGACTGGTACTTTGACATGTGTTATCCCAGTTGGCACATGACTTCCTAGCAACATCTCATCAATGTTAACATTGTATCGACGTTGATAGAGCATTGCACACTCATTGTTTGCCTGTTGGGATCTTTCTGAATTGGAAGCAGATTCTTTCCTTTAACAGTAGTTCCCGTGTAGAAAAGGGCACAGGTAGCAGGAAACCCACTTCCGGTTTCCATCCATCCCTTTGAAGAACAGCTGCTTTTTATTCCACATATTTATTCACCGTACGCTAATTCTGTGTCACAAATTTTACAAGTTTCTTGTGTTTTGATCCCAACCTTTTGGTGATTGGGGCCTTAAACCTCGGTTTTAAACACAGTTTAACAAAAAGCATAATTTTTTATACACTTTGAAAGTTCACCATTAAGAAGCCATCTGATCAGGATCACCAGTTTGGCATTCAATTTATGAATTTGTAGCAATAAATTAAATCAAGTAATTTGATTGGTTGATAGACAGAAATGGGTGTGGCTTAAATGAATATTCAGCAAGATAAGGGTTAAACTCCAGTACAAACAAACAAACAAATTACAGCAAATACAATATTCACAGCTCCAGTTAAAGGAGGAGTAACAAGGGTAATTTAGGGATAATGTAATATAAGAATCTTATATGGGTGTGAGGGGCGGATGGAAAAATCCGTCCCGAGGGACACTGTCCGGCATCACGAGGCTTGCCAAGTAATGCCGGACAGTGATCCCGAGAGACGGATTTTTCTATCCACCCCTCAAACCCATATTGGATTCTTTTTCTTGCATACCTTCCATTACTTAGCGCGGATTTTTAATGCTGCAACGTCTGCCATATTGTTTTCACACTGCAGCAATGTTTAGTGACGTCACGTAACATGCTGTGACGTCAACCTTAACGACAGTGCATATGAGGTCGTAATCAACCAGTGCATTTATCAAACACGCGATTATATTTGATTTTGGGTCGGAACATCAGGGTCAGAACATAGATTCCTATCCCAGGGTAAAATCACGGATTTCCATGTCTGGTGTGCAAGAAACATACTTATTGCTTCATTAGAAACGTTGGTTGTGGGTACTTGTTAGAATGGCCTCATTGACAAAGTTTCCTCTTTGACGCCCTTCTAACAATTTCCCACTTTTCTCATTGATGCCATTCTAACAATATCTAAACAACATACATATTCTCATTGAGGCCGTCCTATCAATTTCCCACAAGACATATTTTCTCATTGAGGTCATTCTAACAATTGCCCAAATTTCCTCATTTAGGCCATTCTCAAAATATCCCATATGTTTTCTCATTGAGTCCATGCTAACAGTATCCCACATGTTATTGAGGTCATTCTAACAATATCCAACATGTTTTCTCTTTGAGGGCATTGTAATAATTTCCCACAAGATGTTTTCTTATTGGGGCCATTCTAACAATTTCCCACATATTTTTTTCCATTGAGGCCATTCTAACAATTTCCAGCAACATACGTTTTCTCTTCAAGGGCATTCTGATAACAAATTATGATTGATTATTGAGGCTTTTCTAATGATTTCCGATGCTTTCTCATTGAGGCCATTCTAACAATTTCCCATGTTTTCTCATTGAGGCCATTGTAACATTTTCCCATAAAATGACCATTCTAATAGCCCCATGTTTTCTCATTGAAGCCATTCTAACAATTTCCAGCAACATATGTTTTCTTGAGGGCATTCTAACAATTTCCCACAAGATATGTTTTCTCATTGACTGATTTTGAGGCCATTCTATCAAATTCCCACATTTTCTCATTGAGGCCATTTTAACAATTTCCCATGTTTTCTCATTGAGGCCATTCTTACAATTGCCCACAACATATGTTGAGGCTATTCTAACAATTTCCCACAAGAAATGTTTTCTCATTGAGGCCATTCTAACAATTTCCCACGTTTTTATGGCAAAGTGGCAAAAAAGTTAAAATTACCCCAAAATTATCCTCATTGCCTCAGGAGCAATGCATATTTAGTTGAAGTTCACCATTCACATATTTATGCACATTTAAAGTTTGCATGTATAAATTATGGTGCACTATTTATTTGAGCCAGCGCACATCAAAACCTACAATAAGACATGTGCACCCATCGAAGACTCAGATCAGCCTGAGCATCCATATAGTCTAATCAGAGACTTCTCTTGCTGCATGAAGGAGCATTGGGCCCTTAGCTATCCTTAGAGTGTACAACGAAGACTCTGATCAGACTGCGCAGATGCGCAGGCTGATCTGAGTCTTTATTGGGCACACATCTTATTGTAGGTTTTGTCATGCGCTGGCTCATTCTAAAAAAATGACCATTAGAACTAAAATAGCTAAACCATAAAGCAGTTATTGTGTTTTATAACTTGTTTACTCTGTATTACTATACTTACATATAAGTCCCGGGTTTTCAGTTGTACCTTAAAGTTAACTTTAAGTTACAAAGGCCACCCTAAATTTAAGTTCAAAATCCTGTGTGGCTTAAAGTAGTGTAGGGGACAGTTGTTCAAGGCCTTGTTAGCTTAACGAGCCTGTTAGTGGTCATATTGTTAACTGTTCTAGCAAGAGCAATATCTAAAATTTTGGAATTTTTGCTGAAAAAAAAATGTGAGCAAAGCTGCTCACAATTTTTCAGCAAAAATATAAGTATATTTGCCATATTGAATGATCAAAGTTTTAACAATTTGTTAACTAACAATATCATTAGTTTTGAACAACTGGCCCCAGATCTTAAGAAGCAACAGTTGTATACCTGGGCTCCAGATGCCGTTGTTTGTTTCAACACATTTAGCATTGCGAAAACACGCCTTTTCAAATATATTGGAAAATTTTCCACACAAAATGAAAATTTTCAGATAAAAAAATCTTGATAATTTTCACATTTCTACTCCAAACATAGATTGTGGGGTCTCATTGGAACCGCCTCGGTGAGGCTGTGGGGTCTCGTTGGAACCGCCTCGGTGAGGCGGTTCTAACGAGTACCCACAATCTATGTTTGTGTGCAGAAATAAGAAAAATAATGTAAACCCTAGTTCTACTTATTAAAAGTGGGGTTCAACGGGGTCAAGATTATACAGGCATGTTTTCATATGATGATGTAGAAAAATCAAACAGTATTACACCACAACCTCTTTATAACACTATTAATGGGGTCCAAAGCAGAAACCATGTTAGTTATGGAGGATCTTACATGAGTGCTCATGTATTATTGAATTTATTAAACGAGTTGAGGAAAAGGGATAAAATTCGAGGCTTTGCCGAGCATTTTATCCCTTGTCCTCAACAAGTTTAATAAATTCAATAATACATGGGCACGAATGCAAGATTCTATTTATCATATGACATTTGTAACGCATTTTAGCCACGATTGATTATAAAAATGTCAATATTCCGTCATTAGTAAACGCGACGTTGTTAAGTACGTCGTACATGTAACATTACCGGACATATCTAGCTAATTGGCATATTTAATCCACTAGTGGATTATCGAACATATTACATGGCGTTATTACACTCTCAGACGCGACATCATATGATAAAAACCATTGTGTTATATCCAAACAAAAATGTATAGATCATATAGAAAAATGACCATTTATGGTCATTTTTCTTTATAATCTATACAATTTTAGTATCCATCTTGAAAGTGTGTTATGTTAAAAACTGTGTTATAATGAACTGTGTTATAACGGGGTTGTGGTGTACTTGAAAGTTCTGGTAACTGACTAGTAGTGAACATGTATGTCACACACACACAGATTTTTGCTGGAAGAAAAATATGATCTGGAAAAAGAAATGAAACAAATGACTTGGATAGACATGATAATATGACGATGCATTTTCTAATTTTTAACAGTGATTTTAACGATTTTCTTGTCAAAATAACCTTTTCAGGGTGGAAGTTTGGCTGGTGTAAGTGTGTCTTTTGAATATAATAACATCAATCATGACTTCGGCTACAAGGTTATAAGACTTTTTTCAAGCTCTGAACTTAGCATGAAGTTTGGAGAGCTCATAAATATTAACCCTTATCCCACTGTTCACGACAACCGATACTTTTGCAAACAGTGTAGATCCTGATCAGATGGCTTCTTCAGAAGCCATCTGATCAGGATCTACTCTGTTCTGTTTGTGAATTTGTAGGAATAAATTACATCAAGTACACTGTACTTTGATTGTTTTGAAGTCAGAAATGGATGTGGCTACATTAATTATTTAGCCCCCGCCCATAGGGGCTTGAAGAAATATATGGGCTGCACGATGCTTACACGCACAGCTTAATCCGGCCCGCATACTAGTACTGGTAAACAGCTTAGAGGATCTAAGCCTGTCCAGGAACCGCGGTGTGAGGCGGACCGTCCATGCTAATAAACCTTATTGGTTTCATTGGGTGACAGGGCTTGAGATATCATTTCATCTCAATGTCGGGTAAAAGTCCCACAAAATTGGAAGCAATGTCTCCAAAATGACCTTTACAGTGTTGACGGGGACGCTAAACCTCCAATCAAACTGTACTTTGATTGTTTTGAAGTCAGAAACAGATGTGGCTACATTAATTATTCAGAGGGATAAGAGTTAAAATGCCAACAAATGTTGACATTTAAATATTTATGAGCAGGACAAATATTCTCTGCTGATTTAAATATTATTTTTATACAGTCGAACTTCGATGGCTCGAACATCTTTGGGACCTTGAAAATTTCTTCGAAACAGCGGTAGTTTGAGAGCCACGGAGGGTTACTACTAGTGCCATACCAGGAGGCATAATGGAGTTAATTGTGAGATGTCTTTTCAGTTTTCTTTATTATAGATGTGATGTGTGTACTCATTAGAATCGCCCCATCGAGGTGATTCTAATGAGTACACACAGCATACATTTGCAAGATAAAAGAAGAAAATCTCCCAACATTATCCCTATATGGTATTTGGCGGAATTCCCTGCAGACTCAAGTATGGGTTCGACTCATACATGGCAAACAACCCATCGGGGTTAGAGCCATCGAAGTTACACTGTAGTTTAGTATGTATACGAAATAAAAATTCCTTTCTCAGTTGCTTGAGCAAGATAAATAGTCTTGAAACCTTGGGGCCAGGTAACCTAAATCACTGGGTGTAAATTGACATTTTCTTATTTGCCAACAAAAAAGCATGTTTTGTAAAGCAGTAAGAAAAATAGCTGTCAAAGGTGATGCTGTACCGGTATGTTAACGGGGATGGCATTTGTCATACAGGGGCCAAGTTCAAAGCTGATGTCGGTTAACATACATTTAAAACTGATCATTTAATAAATTAATGAGATATATTAATATTTTTGCTGACAACGTTTGCAACTTTACTCGATTTTTTTTTTCATAAAATTTCTGCTGTATTAGATAATGTTTTTGCTAGATTTTTTTTTACCCATAAAATGCTTATCACGACAATTGTCTTCTGCTTTGTCGTCTGCCAAGTATTTTAAAATTAGTTTCTGCAAACAGTATGGACCCAGATCAGACTGCTCCTCTAGGAGCAGTCTGATCTGGGTCCACACTGTTTGCCTGTATGCAAAAATATTTTTTAAAAAGTTTGCAAGAAGATTCAGCAGATGACATAAGCAGACAACATTTTCAGATGTAGTTTTTTTCGGTGTTTTATGGGTTAACCTTTACCCAGCAGGCAAACAGTCTTGACTTGGAAGTTGACTCGATGTAAACTCAATGCTACGGGCCTCCGTGGCCTAGTGGATAAGAGCGCTGACTCTTAGTCATTAGGTCTCTCACCGCCGTAGGTTCGAGCCTCGCTCGGGCCACGTGTGAGACGCCAAGTTCTGCAACGGAAGGTCAGGTGGTTTTTCTCCGGGTACTCCGGTTTTCGCCCACCTCTGATTAACGATCGGCTCGATATGAGTGAAATAATCTTGAAAGGGCCGTAAAACCCAAACCAAAAAAAAACAAAAAAAACTCAATGCTAAACAAAATTATGATTGTTGACCCAAACTGAGTAACTGCTGGGGTGATTTCATCTTGCTAATGACACTAAATAAGATGACAACCGACGTTCAATCAGCTAATGACATATTGAACAAGTGGTCCCAGGTTGTCAGGATTTCATTCATTTTTGCTTGCTAACAGAAACTTGACAGTGAAAATCAGCTTTTGAAGTGGATCTGAGAATGGTTGATTTTAAGAATCGTGCAGGGTGCCACAGTTAGATAAAGAAAATTAAACCTATATTCTAATGTCCTTGCATATGTAACACGACATTTGGCTTACCGTTGGGCAAGGCTTACTGTCATTGCTGCTACACTTTTATTTATTTTCCCCTCTCCTGTACCCAAAATTGCCCACAAGGATCGAAGTGTCGTTAAACCCCAACACTCCATCAATCACTTATCTCCCCTGAATTACCCATTCACTTGTAACATCATTCTTGTGTGCAGAAATTTTAATGTTTTGAATGTTTGATGCTAATGCGTGAATACATTTCTACAGTATGAAAATGTGTGCATAATTTTTTTATACAGTAAATTACATATAATTGAAATACCCATTTTTGTTAAACTAAATGCCCATACTACAAAATCATGCATGGTGTACTGTAACTGACATTTTGGTTTTGGTAGCTACATATAGCCTATGATGCATTTTCCATCGTAAAATCTTTCACTTGCGGAGTTTTCAACAAGTTCTTCTCATTTCTCATCCAAAAATTATATTAGGACAATACACCTATGTGAATTAAATTATAATATTCAGTTTTTTCAAAGACCTCACGTGTGACACTTCTTCTAATGAACATTGGAAATATTTTTCTATTTATTCTGTATAAACTGTTGGTGCAAGTTTGAACCGCCTCATTGAGGTGGTTCTACTGAGTATCCACAATGTGTGATTTTGAGCAGGAATAAAGAAAATAATGGTTAACATTGTAAATCCAACTTTTCTGTAAAAAGATTGGTTTTTGAAGGGTTTTCCATAGCAACAGATAAGGTACGTATTTTGTGATAATTGAAGGATAGTTTTCCTTATTTCTCCATATAAACCTATATTGTGGGTATTCATTAGAACCGCCTCATCGAGGCGGTTCTATTGAATACCCACAACATTGGTTTTTATGGAGATTCCTTATTTCACAATATAAACCCATGTTGTGGGTATTCATTAGAACCGCCTCGTTGAGGTGGTTCTAATAAATACCCACAACATTGGTTTTTATGTAGAATTGACAAAAAACTATTCTTCAGTTATCACAAAATACCAACCTTCTCTGTTGCTATGGTATTCATAACACAAACTATAGTTGTAGTTTACATTCTGCTGTGACTGAAAGTAACACAACTTTATACCATAACGGTGGACATGCTCTTTTTGCAATCAATACACCACAGCCTCAGTATAACACTATTGTTGGGGTCCAAGGCAGATTAGCAGAAACCCTGTCAATTCAACAACCCTGTTAATTATTTATCTCTAAACAAAGATGTGTAGATTAAAGAAAAATTACCATAAAATGGTCTTTTCTCTATATAAGTTATACAGTTTGGGATCATGGCCCCCGCCCATTGGGGCTTGAAGAAATAGATTGGCTGCATGATGCTTCCACGCAGAGCTGAAACTGACCGTACACAAGTACTGGTGAACCGCTTAGAGAATCTAAGCCTGCCAAGGCAAAGCAGTACGAGACTGATCGTCCATGTTTATAAACCCTTTTGGTTTCATTAGGCGACAGGGCTTGAGAAGTCATTTCATCTCAATGTCAGGTAAAAGTCACACAAAATGGGGTTGATGGGGACGTTAAACCTCAAATCAAACAAACAAAACAAACAAAATACATTTTGGGATCTATCATTAAACTGTGATATCCCATCCAAACCATGTTATAATGAACAGTGCTATAACAAGGTCATCCCGGGCGTCTCCAGACTTTCGGATGAGTCTTTAAACCGAGGTTCCGTATCCATATGACCTGATCTGTTGGTGAGACGTAAACTCAAATACTCACTCACTCGCTATAACAAGGTCATGGTGTACTTTCTATCTGGCTTTGGTAAAGTAACCTCTTTTCTTATTCATTTGCACGTCATGAATCATTTAGTCATCTACTGTACACAATACTGAATTATACAGTATACAGTATATTTGCTAAAATTAAGACTTTCTGCTTTTAATGAATATTCAAAAGATTTCAGCTATTCTTTATTATTGTCTGCTACACCAGGGTCCTCTAGTATTTCAGAGACCACCTTTGGGACGGTTCAAAAGTGGTCTTAGAGACCACTTTTGAACCGTTCCAAAGGTGGTCTTAACATAGGAATTTTACAGAACGCTATGAATTTATTTGGAAAGGGTGTGAACTATTTTAATTGAGTGACCTTGCTTGTAATTCTTCTGACTTGAGTGTGTAGAGATGCATCTTCTGATACTGTTTATTATAAACGGAAAACAAATTCTTTCATTTATGGTATGTTAGATGAAGGTGACATAGTGACATTCATGTGAATTTTGGCAGACCAAATGTCAGTACTGATTTTTTTTTTCAGAATTTTTTTTTAAAAAAATTTGACATTAAATGAGACCGTTAGAAAGGCTAAGCTTGCCCAGGCAAAGTGGTGCGAGTAAGACTGTCCAATGCATATAAAACCTATTGGTTTCAATGGGTGGCTGGGCTTGAGTTGTCATTTCATCTCAATGTCAGGTAAAAGTCGCACAAAATTGGAAGCGACGTCTCCAAAATGACCTAAATAGTGTTGACGGGGATGTTAACCCTCAAATCAAACAAAGATGTTCTTCGTACTTTAAAAGAATGTTAAATAAATTACCTTTACTAACTCGGCCCCCACCCATCATGACTTGGAGAAATAGATTGGGCTGCATGGTGCTTCCACTCAGAGCTGCAACTGATCGCACATGAGTACTGGTAAACTGCTTAGGACTTAGCCTGTCCAGGCAAACTGGTTTGTGTCGGACCATCCAATGCATATAAACCCTATTGGTTTCATTGGGCGGCTGGGCTTGAGATGTCATTTCATCTCAATGTCAGGTAAAAGTGCTTCAAAATGGGAAGCAATGCCTCAAAAATGACCTAAATAGTGTTGACGAGGATGTTAAACCTCCATTCAAACAAAACCTTTACCAACTCTTTTCTGAAAAAAAAAAAAAGAATGCAGTGTGCGGTTAATATGTTTGGTGTTTTACAGGCTAATGGATTATCAATTATATTTATATCAATTATATTTAAGAATCTAGCCTGGTGGTATAAAACTGCTTATTACACTAATTGCTTTTTAGGTGTTTGTTCTATGTTCTGGTAGTATTCTGTCCTACTTCTTTATTGTGTTGTCATGGTAACAGAATGCTTGGCCTGACACGAGTTAAGGCTTCTCAGACATAACAATAACATACCCATACATGTTTTTGTTATCTCTAGAAATTTTTTTAGATAATTTTTTTTCTTCATATTTTTCCTATAATAGTCCAAACATACAGTTGATAGGGGGTACTCATTTGAACCACCTAATTGAGGAGGTTCTAACAAGTACCCACCATTTGTATTTGAGCAAAATAAAGAAAATAATCTCTACCCCTGTAAACCCAACTTTTCTGTGTGCAAAGTGGTATTCATAGTTATTTCTTATATTGATGTGTTAACCCAAAATGCCAATCACGACAATTGTCGTCTGCTTTGTCGTCTGCCGGTTACTTTAAAAGTCATTTTTGCAAACATTGTGGACCCAGATCAGACTGCTCCTAGAGGAGCGGTCTGATCTGTGTCCACACTGTTTACCTGTGTGAAAAAACATTTCTAAAAAGTTTGCAAGAAGATCGGCAGACAACATAAGCAGGTGGCATTTTCAGATGTATTTTTTCTCGGCATCTTAAGGGTTAATCTGATGTATGCATGAACAGCCAGTCAGTAGGGTTAGGAGCTTGTCTTTTATGTTGGTATAGTGGTTACAAAGTAGTAAGGTGCATGTTGCTATGTCATAGATTCAATTTTGCATGGGTACTTTGTCATGCTATGTCATAGGTTCTCATTAAGATAAAACATCTCTATGAAATACATGTAATGTTTTCTGGCATGATCCTAAAATGTCATTTTTCTGTTGATATATATAGATAGTGCTGTTTTTGAGGTAATTTATTCTCTACGCTCACAAATTACCCCAAAAACCGGCACTATCTATATATAGACACATCTTACCACATATATATTTTACCGCAGAACAAAACAACAACTAACACTCTATCTATATATAGACACGTCATACCACATATATTCTGCAGTATTATCACTAACTCTGTTTGTTGAAACAATCGATTGAAGATTACGCTGTAGTACTATTACGTTGTACTACTATTACGCTGTAATATTATTACGCTGTAATACTATTACGCCGTAATACTATTGCGCTGTAATACTATTACATTGTAATACTATTACTGTAATACTATTACGCTGTAATACTATTACGTTGTAATGCCTTCTAAAGCAGATTTATAAATAATGTCTCTTTTATTGCTCCTAATACACAACTCCAGTAATTTTATTGATTCCACACACTTATCTTCCGTTTCTAAATTAATTTTTATTTCGTCACTAATCCTCCTCTCTTCTGAATATGATTCTAACAATTTATTTTTAACTTCCTGCTTAACAACGCTCCGTGTCCGCTTGAGCATAAAAAAATTAAATTATCGCCCTCTCAATAACACCTGAATCATCCTCAACACTCTATCATACTCAATCTTGCAATTTCCTGCTTAAAAGGTTTTATAGAGTTAAAATATCTCTGTTTTTCTCTAAAATTCTTTCCACCACACTTATCACAGATTTGATATTTTGCTGTAGTACCTTTATTACATTTCTATTTGTAAAATCCACTTTTGAAATCTTTTCACCACTGTTTGCTTTATTTTCGATAAATGTTTCTAACGACTTTATATAATCACCGAAAGACACATTCATATTTTATCCTGAGTTATATGAGTTTGAGCAGACAGACAGATAAACCGACTATTACATGTCAATTTATCTATACCTATCGCCACACTGATAGTGGACATTAAAGTCCAAAACCCCTTATCTGTTTGCGTGTCACCTACGGACTATTTCATGAGGCGTAGGAAAATGTTTTATCTTTGTTATCATTGGTGTGTAGTCAGTCACAGCCAAGTGATATAATCACCAATAAAGTATCGCTATAAACATTTACTGGTTACAAAAGGGTATAATATGCATATCTATTTTTTAAGACCACCACAAATTCAGACCACTCTTGAACAAGACCAGACAAGAGCAGAAAAGCTGAGTCTTACAGTCTTAAAGCAGATGGAGGAACAAGTTAAACAAGAAATGATGAGGTCTATTACCTCCTTTATAAACTTTGACAATAGGGGGTCATATTGGAACCGTCGCAGACTGTCAGGAACCGTCGCAGACTTTCAGGAACCAATGGTACCATATGGTTCCAACTATTCCTGAAAGTCTTTGACTTCTCCTGAATGTGGAATCTAAAAATAGAATCACCACCAGACCCATCGAAGACTATTTAGATTACTACAAATAACATTCCAATAAAGTTTCATGAAGAAATTTTAAATTTTACTTTTTTAAAAAGTCTTTGACTCCTTCTGATAGTGGAATCCCATAAATCAATCACCACCAGACTTTGCACATACAACGATCTTGTAATCCTATATATTATGTCAAAATATCAGAAAGATACACGAAGAATTGGAATATCTGGCAAACTTTGAACACCTGAAAAAGTGGAATCCCATCAACCAATCATCATCAGATTTTGTACATATAAAAATACTCTATGGTTGTATAACATATTAAAATTCCAAGTTCCTATGACAACTTTTGGAATTTCTGAAAGTCTTTGAGTCTTCCTAAAAGTGGAATCCCATCAACCGATTAGTCTCAGATTTTGCATTTGTATTTGGGTTGCATATATACATATTACCACAAAATTTCAAAGTTCTAGCATCATTTTGGAATTTCCTGCAAGTCTTTGAATTGTTGTAAAATAACATTGGTTCAACTAATTACCACCAAACTTTGTACATATGTTTCAACATACAAAATGCACATTCTCATAAAATTTCAACATTGTAGGCCAACTGGAAGTGAAGCAAAAAAAAATATTAACTTTCATATTTTGGTGGTGGGTCATTTACTATTGTAATTTTATTGAATAAAATCAAGCATTTTCTATCTTTTTTTTCATTTCATTCTTTGCTTGAGCCTTGCCTTCCTCAATAAGTTTCTTTCTCTCACTTTCACTCAATCCTGTTTGTTTTGAATGTATATTGTCTTTGAGTTTATTATATTTGTCCAACTCATCCAACACAAGTTTAAATTCATTCTCAGATATCTGTCCGTCTGTCAAAGCCTTAGAAATCAAATCCTTTATACTATTCAACTTACTATCAGCAATAGTTTTAATCTCATAATGTTTCTGTGCTTTTGAAGTCATTTTACGCCTAATTAGTTTAACACACACACCCAAACTCCCACACACAACAGCACCAATCTCTAAAGGCAACATAATTGGAACAGTTAATCCAACACCTGCCAAAATAACACTTGTTGATATCAAACCAGTATCAACTCCATCAGTAATATTTATTCCACGCTTATATTTCTTGTATAATGCTTTTCTCACATCTCTCTCATTAATTAACGTCTTCTCTATCTCAGATATCTTCTGTAATCTATAGTTCTGCCCATCTTCAACAGGCAATTCAGGATATAATGGTGCAGTAGGTTGTTTCATTTTTTTCTTGATAACATATATTTTTTTATTCAATAAATAATTCAATTATCATCGAAGCCACAGTATTAACACATGTAGCATTATTAGTCTGACAAACAAAATCAATTGCATCACCAGCCTCAACCTTTAACGGTGTAGCAAAGTTATCGTGTTTTCTTAAAATATTATTCAATGATATATCATATCCTGCTTGTGGATTTCCATTAATTGCAATCGCCACAGACACATCGCCTTTTGTTCTTTTACTCGACAGTCCAACACCTATTATCTGGCCAGGAAAGTTCATCACATATCCAACACCTACTTCTCTACCACCATTTCCAAAGCCAAACACTTCATTCTTCTGTAAGGAACCTTTTCTCTCCGCACAAATGCTTATCAATTTTCTGTCTGACATATTATCAACCTTATTATATAATAATCGATGATTGACATACATATCCCGAAATCTATCTTGAAGTCCTGTATGTCTATCATTCAATGTATTTATTTGTGTAAATGCTTGAATTCTCATATTAAATATTTCTTGTTTCAGCCCCAATGCATCTACGTGTTTTCTCTTAGCACCAAATATACTCATTTTTTTATTATAATTATATAATTTCCAAAACGCAATTAATTGGTAGATGATTAATTACCTTGTTGTTATTTTCATCCCTGATTTCTAATTTCAATTCTGCTATAGCATCATTCACCAAACACTTATATTCTGGATGCTCAAATCTCACTGTTATCTCTCCAAACTCTTTATTTTCCACTGGAACAACAGCCAACACAGTACTCGGCATACCATCTAAATAATTATTTGAAGTATTAATCTGTTCCAAATGAACATACAATGATTTATAAACAGCAAAATCTACAGCTCTCTCACCATAATGAGTTTCATTAACAGCAAACTTTCGCTTATTTCCAAACCCCAACATTTGTTTTAAGCCCTTGCTTATCTTCAATTCATCCGGTGTAATTAAAGAAGCAATTCCATTTGTTTCATTTACAGATAATGTAATATTATTACTTTGAAATAAATCTGCTATTTGTTGGAAACTATAATAACCATCTATAATCTTATGAGGTCTCTCTTTAGTCTTCTGCAAATATTCATCAACAACATTATACCATCCAACACCATATGTTATAGATTTCAAACCAATACGTTTATTCCCATCTCTGTTATCAATGTATTGTTGCAAGTTTATTGTCTTGTCAATATTCGAAATTGTATGATACATTTTTATTTTTTATATATAATCAATAATAAAAATGATACCTAGAGAATTCAAGTACAATCCCAATGCATCATATAACCCCAATACTAAATATACCGAAAAGAATATTGAACTTATAAAACAAACGATTTATGTTAATAAAGACGACCATTTTCCAGTAACGTTTCCCGACTTATTTCAAAACTATCAAAATCCAACATTACACACCAATGAACCGTGGAATACATGGCTTCATTCATCATTTGACTGGTGGCAATGTCAATTAAATTTTGCTGTCTGGTGTGCCACTGCAGAATGTGGAGTAAGTTATCAAGACCATTTGCAAAACACTTCAGGACTAACTAAAACAGTATATACATTTCATGTTTATTATTGTATTGCTCGTATTTTGAAAGAACTTCAAACACCTTTACCAACAGATGCATCATTTTGTTATTACAAAAACCCATACGACAAAGCAACCTATCAAAAGTTATGCAATGAATTCAATGTTTCACCTAATACAGATTGGCGTCAAAAATTAGAAAGTAGTTCTAAATGCAGTGGTCTAGGGAGTTACACACAATATTTTAAACCAAGTGGAAAATATAGACAAGATCATAGAAGTGATGGACCATTCTTTAATCCAAATGATAAAATAGCACATACAGTAGATATAAGTGACGTCTGGACAATGTTTATATTAGACAAATCAAAAGGATTAACAAAAACAGGTATTGAACGAATTAACGAAAGTATTAGAATGTTTGTATGGGCTCTATTAGGAGCACAATCTCAAACACGTGTAGAAATACTAAAAATAGGCACAGGATTTGATGCTCAGAAACAATTTCTTGCTAACATTGAAGACGCTATTAATAGTCCAGTTGATTTACCAAGTCAAATACAAAGATATCAAAACACACTCAAATATGCAAGAAGTAAAGTAGATTTTGTTTATGGTATTGGATTATATATGTCTCCCAGTAATATGATTTTACAAATTGGCACTATCGCTGGATATAATAATAAAATTGTAATTGCAACAGAAAATCAAACACTTGGTTTCAATAGTGATGTAAATGTTAAACCTGTTGCACCTACTACACAACCTGCAACTATACAAGGCACACCAACAAAGAAATCTCTACCAGAACCAAAACATCAGGAAACAAAGAAATCTCTACCAGAACCAAAACATCAGGAAACAAAGAAATCTCTACCAGAACCAAAACATCAGGAAACAAAAATCAAATCTCTACCAGAACCCGTTGAAAAAAAAGAAGCAATACAACACGAAGACAACAAAACAGCATTAATAGTTGGTAGTATTGCAATTGGACTATTAATTATGTATGAAATTTATTAAGTTCTTTTTTTTCTTATAAACTCTCTTGCAGATGCATATAACAATCCAGCAACCAATACAACTAATGCCCATAGATGTTCTCCAAACCAATTAACAACTTTACCCACAGAAGACAACAACCAAGACACAATAGAACCAATAACACCTGGTAATGCAGTAGCTACTTTTCCTGCAAGGGTAGAAAGTAATTTACCAAGATTTGATAATTGTTTCTTAACCCAATCTTTAACACCACCTTTTGGTGGAGAAGGAGGGGTTGAAGTAGTACCACCACCAGTAGGAATAACGGCCTCAACAATAACACCAATAATCATTCCAAAAGCAGTTAAAACACTAACAATTGTAATGCCTTGTTCTCTGAATAATGTTCTAATTCTTTCACCCAATGTAGTGTCTTCTTTTAATACTTTGTTTATAGTCTCTTTGATTCTATTTACCTGACTACGTAGTTTATCTTTATTAACATTAATAACTTCCAATCTTGCACTTCTCTCACTTTCTAACTCTTTGATTCGACTACTTATCCTTTCTATTTGAAATTCATCATTGTCTGCTTTGGCTTGTTCTAATTTTGTATTTTCTTTTGCTAAGTCTTTATTTGTTTCATTCAGTTTTGCCAATTCATTTGCTATCTCTTCTTTGACTGTTGTCATTGCATTTGCTATTCCATCAATCTCTCTTTTTGTCCAATCTGTTTGTGTTTCTTGTTCATTAGTAAATGATGTCTCCAATGTTTTCACAGCAGTTTCTACATCAACTGTTGTATTTAATAGTTCTTGAGTTTGTTCTTGTGATGATATATCTTGTAAAGGTATTTCTTCTTCTGTTTGTGTTATTTGAGTTCTCGTTTGAAGTAATTGTGTGAATGCTTTTCTACCTTCTTTAAGTCTTGTAGCAGATGGTTTAAAATCATCTACACCTAATACATTCCTAACAAAATCAACACCATATTTCCTTTGCAAAGTATTAAATGATAAAAATGTTGCTATTTCATCTGGTGCATTGGAACGATAATATGTTAATGCAATATCCTTTCCACCTTCATCTTTAACATATAACATTGGTCTCCCTATATCATCTTTCTTGAGAGACAAACCTTTGATTTTACGTTTAGATTCATCATTCCTTTCGTAAAATCTATCTATCATTTTTTGACCTATGCTATTACGCAGAGTTTTCCAATCATCACCGGTTAAATCATTCAAACCAGCAAACTGACTATTTAATGTTCTCTGAAACTGCTCTTCATCTGTAAAAGATGTTTCTGCTTCTTCATCATAATCCTCCCTGTCATACTCAGGATTTTCATATTCAGCCATTATTTATTTATTATTTAAAAATATTTTTTATCTTTTAATAAAAACATGTCAGCTTACGGAGATAAACTAAACCCTTACAGAAAATTAAGAGAACCACGTGGTGTAAAAGGCATTCGCCAAAGTGTAGTAATAACAAATAACCCTTCAACTATTGACCAAAATCAACAATTGTTAGTGAGATTTCCTAATCTAAGTGGTAATGATGTTATTGTCCCCGGAACAGTCAGATTAGCATTTGAAATTGAACTAACCTCTAAAGATGCAAATGCAACTATATTTCAAAACATAGGAAGAGCAATAATTAAGAAAACAACAATTAGAATAAGTGGAAATGAAGTTATGTCCATTGACGATAGTGACATCTATCATTGTTATATTGATTTATGGAAGACTATTACAGAACGTGTAAATATGGTATATCAAGGCGTTGGCAAAGAGAACATGTTGAAACATAGAGTGGGTGCAGGAAACGCAACAGCAGATAAAGAAGATCAAGCCATCGCAAAAGCATATGGAAACAGCATATTGATTTTTATTTTGACCCCATTTTGATTTATATCAGTCTTTGAATCGACTGCCTATTCGAAATTCGCAAAATTGCAGTATGTTTCCTCTGGCTTTCTTTGCCGGATCATTACAGAGTCACTGATGAGGCTTTATTAGCCGAAACTACGTAGTATGACCCATCTTCTTCCTTCAGAATGTTTTCATTGCTCTTAAAGGAACTCATTTTTGATTTTTATTTGCCTTCACTGCAACTGGTGTTGTGCCGTGTGGCGGCCGTAAAACGTCTCCCCGTACATCAACCATAGTGCAGTTTATATTTTACTTTTGGTCCTTTGAGATCAGCGTGAATATTCTGAGAAATCGGAAATGCATTATTGGTTTAGACTCGTATTCTAGACAGATTTTTAATTATTTTGACCCCATTTTGATTTATATCAGTCTTTGAATCGACTGCCTATTCGAAATTCGCAAAATTGCAGTATGTTTCCTCTGGCTTTCTTTGCCGGATCATTACAGAGTCACTGATGAGGCTTTATTAGCCGAAACTACGTAGTATGACCCATCTTCTTCCTTCAGAATGTTTTCATTGCTCTTAAAGGAACTCATTTTTGATTTTTATTTGCCTTCACTGCAACTGGTGTTGTGCCGTGTGGCGGCCGTAAAACGTCTCCCCGTACATCAACCATAGTGCAGTTTATATTTTACTTTTGGTCCTTTGAGATCAGCGTGAATATTCTGAGAAATCGGAAATGCATTATTGGTTTAGACTCGTATTCTAGACAGATTTTTAATTATTTTGACCCCATTTTGATTTATATCAGTCTTTGAATCGACTGCCTATTCGAAATTCGCAAAATTGCAGTATGTTTCCTCTGGCTTTCTTTGCCGGATCATTACAGAGTCACTGATGAGGCTTTATTAGCCGAAACTACGTAGTATGACCCATCTTCTTCCTTCAGAATGTTTTCATTGCTCTTAAAGGAACTCATTTTTGATTTTTATTTGCATCCCACTTGATTTTGAATTATTGGAAACCCATATGCCTTTTTATCAAGCTGGATTAGGAGATAGACTTGAATATGAACTTACATTCAATGATTATAATAAAGTAATTAAATCAGGCGATGCAACTTCATCTTATACAATCAAAAATATTTGTTTGGAATTTGATATTGTTTCTGATACTGAATTAGCAAGACAAATAAGACAGCAAGTTGATGGTAAAATGGTTATTTTGTATGACAGAATACTAAGACACAGAAAAATAACTAAAAACAAATCTGATACACTATGGAATATCAATCTAAATGTTCCTGCAAGAAGTATGAAAGGAATTCTTATGCTATTCGAAGATCCTGAAAGGGCCAGCACAGAAGAATATTATAATCCAGAAATTACAAAAGTGGAAATGACAATAGAAGGGATTCCGAATCAATTGTATAGTCAAGGAATGAAGTCCCACCAACACTGGGACGAAATAAATAAATTCTTTGCTTTGAATTCAAAAAGAAACAAAGAAACAAGTATGGTTGTTAAAGATTTATATTTTACTGATACAACAATAGAGAAATATCTAACGAACAGGTATGCTTTATGGTTGGATTTACGTTCAACTGATGATAATACACTTCATGGTTCTGGAAGAAGAATTGAAAATGCATCAGAAGGTATCACAATACAAATAACGAAAGAAGCAGGAGCAGATGAACCAATCAATCTTTATTTGTTTGTTATACAAGATGCACAAATCAACTTTGAAGATGGTAGATTTAAAGAAGTCAGTTATTAATATTTTTTTTACAAATAAAAATGGAACTACCAAAATATCCTCATTGTGCTATTATATGTGGTCAAACTGGATGCGGGAAAACAGAGTTTGTCCTTGACCTTTTGGAAGAGGAATATCGTCAAGTATTTAAACATATTGTTATACTTTGCCCAACCATTCAATGGAACAAGGCTTATAAAAATCGTGAGTGGATTGGTGATGTCAGGAAACCTAAAACAAAGAATCTTATAATTGTTAATCCTATTATTAATGATGAAGAGAAATTACAAGAACTACTAAGAATGTTCTTTAATAAATATGCTGGTCATTCTACTCTCTACATTATTGATGATTGCAGTGCAACGAAAGAACTAACAAAGAAAAAAGATATGTTATCAGAATTAGCATTTTCTGGTAGGCATGCAGAACAATCAGTGTGGGTTATTTCGCAGAGATATAATTCTGTGTTAAAAGATTTAAGAGAACAAACAAAATGGCTATGTATGTTCTACACAAAAGATATAGTTTTGAAAATTGTTTAAGAGAGAATGATGTTATTCCTACTTTGGAAGAACGACAGAGAATAAAAGAAGAACTGAAAAAAAAGAAGCATCGTAAGTTAATTTTGAAGACTGACCAGCCTACTGGTTATTGGTTGGTTGATTGATTATTTTTTTTTTAGCAATGATTAAGTAATGCTTATACAATGCTGTAGCAAATCTTAAGTAATGCTATAGCAAATCTTAAGTAATGTTTTAAGTAAAATAGCAATACTAAAAAACAATGCTGTTAGAAATATTATCAATCACTGCAATCTTATCAATGATCATAACAAACACTGCAATCTTATTAATAGTCGGATATGCGATGTTTTATTTTTTAAAAATAAAAAATAAATTACATAAAATAAAAATGAATGCTGAAGAATTATTACAAGACATTGAATGTGAAAGCACAGAAAATAATGAACAAGAAACAAAACGTGAGCGATTATCAGCCATTGTTGCTGGTGGTGGTAGTAAGCAGTATCTTGGTAAAGACTTACAACTATCAGACATTGATACTATGACAGCAGAACAAATAAACAAACTTTACTGCAGATATGAAGCAAGATTGGGAGCAAGTATGACTAAGACATTGGGTAATTCTTTCATTAGCTTATACGTTATGGGTGTATCAAAGTATTTCAATGTTGTTAATCCACCTAAACTGATACAAGACTTAGAGGAAGACCCTTTTATCAATCACGCTTTGACAAGTTCGTGTTGTGAATTGTATTATAGATATGGAATGTATCTTGCTCCATTAACTGCAATGCTAACAACAGCAAGACATATTGATTTTAATAAAAAAGAAAATATCCCCTTAGAAAAAAATGAGTAATACTGAAGTTAAAACAAAAGACCCAAGACGAGTATCTGCTGGTAAGAAAGGTGCAGAAGCAAGAAAAGGAAATGCAGAATTAAGAAGAAAGGAGACTGAAACTATAAAGAAAGAAAACATGGAATTAAAATCTATAACAAAAGATGATGAAGTCGGCTCTCCAAATTCACAGAATATAAATATATACAAAAATTATATACCATTATGCATAACAGTTGGAGTTGTTGGAATAGGATTGTATATGTACAAGTCTAAACAAGTTGTACCACAACAACCTATGATGCAACAACCTATTATACAACAAAAAGAAATTGACCCATTTGAATTTAATTAATTTTAAAAAATAATATTCTCATTAAAAAAAAAAAATGACAACCTCAATAGACGGAAAACAAATTGCAAACATGTTATATCATGCTGGAGTGGAAACTGTATTAACTGTTGGATATTCAGAATTAGGTAGAAAACTATTGAAAAGACCACCACCAAAAGTAGATTTTAATATGACAGATATTGGTATGTTGTCAATTGATATATTACTTGCAATGGCAACAAAGGATATGCTTGTTAAGCAAGGTATTATTCCTGCAGATATTATGAAGTAATTTTAATATTATTTTTTTCCATTATATAAAAATGGCAAGTGCAGTAGCATTAATGGTTGGAGGAGCAATTACAAACGCCTTAGCCTTTTCAGGTAGTAATTATTTATTTTCACATATGGGTAGCAATAGTGATGAAGAGAGAAAGAGGCATGATAAAGCGATGGAACAATTAGAATCAGCAACAACTGCGTGGAATGAGAAGAGAACAGAAAGATTGGATTTTATTAATGAACAGTTAAAAAAGGAACATCATGCTTTGAATGAGTTCAGTGATGCTGATACTGCTATGAGACAGTATTACTATATTACAGGAAAACAATTGCCAGATAATTTATCCACACCATTACCACCAAAACCTACATTAAGTGATTTTTACACTCCATCAGAAGACCAGAAAAATAGAGAGATTGCATTTGTTGTTGGTGGTATGGCATTGACAGGATTTGTTGCTTGGAAGTTGATGTAGGTAAAAAAAAATTATTTTTTGACATAATCTTTCTTTGGAAAAACTAAATCATAAGCATGATATTTATTTTTTTTATTATTCTTACATGGTTTCAAACCAAGTGGTCTTACATAAAATGGTGGTTCTTTACCTTCTATCTTCTTTGTGAGATGTGCAGGACTCCATACTTCACCATTGTCTTTGAGAGTTAAAATTACACTCACACCATTGTCTGTGTTAATTTCTCTGTAGTCAGTGATTGTATAAATGTTGTTGATTTCTAAATCAGTCCATTTCTTTGTGTCAAATTGACTTTGTTCCTTTAACAGCTCTTCAAACTCTTCTTTTGTAGGTGTATAGTCATCATCAAGCAATTGTGCTATATTTTGCGTTTGTGCGTTCTTTGACATCTTTTTATATATAAATATTTTTTCTTAAATAAAAATAAATGGAGAAGATATACTATAGTCCAAAAGGTTTCTGGAAAGGACACTCAGCTGTTGGTAAGTTAGCAAAAGAAGCAAAGGTTAGTCAGAAACAAGCATTAGAGTTCTTAAAGAAACAAGCAGTATGGCAAATATATTTACCTGCACCTAAGAAAATAATAAGACCTAAATTTGATGTGTCTGCAGAGAATGAAGTTCATCAGGCTGATTTGTTGTTTTTACCTCACGATACTATTGGTAGGAAGACATACAAGTATGCATTGACAGTGGTTGATATTGGAACAAGATATAAAGAAGCCGAACCTTTGACGTCGAAAGATAGTAAAGAAGTTGCAAATGCTTTTGAGAAGATTTATAAAAGACATTTGAAGTATCCTAAACTATTGCAAGTTGATCCTGGTAGAGAATTTATGAGTTCCGTTTCAACTTTGATGGAAAAGCATAATACCAAAATAAGAAGAGGTAGAAAAGAAATACACAGAGACCAAGGAATAGTAGAAAGATTTAATAGAACCTTAGCAGAAAGATTGTTTGGTTATCAGTATGCTAAAGAGATTGATACTAAAAAAAGAAACAGAGAATGGGTTAAGAGATTACCTGATGTTATTAAAGCATTAAATAAGGAGACGAAAAAACCTCCTCCAATTATAACAAGAAAAGTTGATGCTGAAATTTGTCCTTATGCAAATGTTAGATATTTGTATCAACCTGGAGAATTAGAAGGTGGTGGAAAGAGAAGGGCTACTGACCCAGTATGGTCTGTTGATATTCATAAGATTGACTATCATATTATAACGCAGGGAATAAGAGTTTATTATTTGAAATCTCCTGCACCTAAGAGAGGGTTTGTCAAAGAGGAATTACTTATTGTTCCGGCTGATACCCATACGCGTATGTCGTGATTCCATCTGGTGCTATGTATCTTTTTGTGTCTAAAGGAGAAAGTGTAGTCTTATTTACTTTTAATCCATATATGTTGTGATGCATTGAGCGTAGCATGTTCATTGAGTGTGTGTATTTCTTTTTGTTGAATAATGCATCTCTGTAGTTTTCAAAATTGATTTGTTTTTTGATTACATATTTTTTTGTTCCTTTCGCTTTTTTGATGACTTGTTCATCTGCTCTTAATACTGAATATAATTTAGGACGAAGACCAATATATTCTGATATTGAAACACCATCACATTCATCCTTCATCTTACCTATGACCTTCTTGTTTGTTTCATCGTATAGTGGATGTTCTTTTGGATAATCAGAGAAATCGTATTCATCTTTCATTTCAGACATATCTTTGTAAGCATCTTTGGTTTTGATATCTACTAATAAACTGTCGGTGTCGGTGTATAACAAGGTGCAGTTATCACCATACTTCTTTTTCAATGTATTATAATACCAATCATACATAAGATGTTTTGATAAATCTAAAACACAAAAGCCAACATATATTGGTTTATTTAGAGTTAATCTTGTTTTATTCACTTGAATGGCAGATAACTCATCAGAGAATTTTACTCTACGATTGAAGTTTGGTTTGGCTATTATCTTGCGGATTTTTTCATTTTCACTGCCATCTGTTTTGACTAATTTAATATCAACTCTTTTACGTATGTTTTCCATTGTTTTGCCAAATACTGAGTTGTTCATAAGTTTAAAGAAATCTTTTTCAAATGTAGTCTTTGCTTTTTTACGTAATTCTGTATTCAGACGTATGTAAGGTTCCATCCAAGGTTTCTCATCAAATTCTAATATTCTGTGTATTTTTGTTATTTTCATACCAAGTTGTTTGTATAGTCTCAAGTTCTTGTAATGTACTACATATTTCTTCTTATCCATTAGATTGGGGACAAGTTTTTCTGTTTTTAACATACTATTTTCAATTAGTTCATTTTGATAGTCGGATAACCATTCTTTTTTAATTGCTAATTTTTCAGGTGCAAGTGGATAGTCATTATGTAGTTTATGTAAATGTTTTGGATATTCTAAATCTACTTCATATATTCTTCCTCTACCTTTTTTTAGTGGTTGAAGTTCTCCATCTATTAAATCTTTATTAGTTATCCATTTGAAACCACCATATGGAAGTGGTTGGCTCATTGAATGACCATATAAATTATTTGCATCTAAATACATTATGTAATTGTCTTCTTCATCTGGATTATAATCTGCTACATATTTATTGTTTGCTTTTGCGTGTCTTTTAGAAACCATACTTATTCCACCTCTCATTCCTTTTTCAATGAAAAGATGCATATCCAAATCTGATAGAAGTTGTAATTCTATTTTTGTGTATTTTAGAAGAGCATCCCAAGATAGACCAGGTGCAGTGTAGTAATGTAGAGGGTCAAGTTTATAGTTATTCATACAGGTTTCTCTAAACTTTTGAAAAACATCTGCAAGTAAGAGAACATCTGTTTTGAGGTATAAGTCGTGATAATCACCAAGTGTTTTACAGTTAAATTGTTTCCATATTTTTTGAGCGTGTTCATAGTCTTTTTGTTTGATACTTTCATCTGTTAGAGAACTGTAGAATTTGTCTATTGGTGGTAGTTCAGTTTCATTGAATCTTTCTTGACTGTCAATATATTCGTATGGATAGATACCTTTACGAGCAAGAAGATGTGAATTGTTTGTATATTCTGAGAGTATTGGTAATTTTTTTAGTTGTTCATATCTTGTATTGTGGCAGTTTTTACATTTTGCTGTTAATAACCAATTTTCATTGATGTTTATTTCTTCTGTATCTTTACATTTTTCACATTCTATATTTACACCAATTGCTCCATCTACTAACTTTTCAAGAGAGGAAGCCATAAATTGAAAACTGTCTAAGAATTTTAGCTGTCCAATGTTGAATGAGATGAATTTCTCTGCATTATTTGCAATACAAGTAATGTTTCCACTTGCTTTGTGTATTTTCTGCATTATTAGATGACTATCATAACCTTTTAAGTTGTGGAAGATAACTGGAATTTTGGTTTTATTTGGTTTGATTGCAAGTTTTAGATTACAAGATTTGTGTGCTGGTCCTCTATATTCTCCTGTGAAATGACAGTGGTCTCTTACTTTTGGGTTGTTTTTGTTATTTCCTATTTCTTGTTCGCATATCCAACATTTGGTGGCATTTTCATAGTCTTCAGTGTTTTGCTCTGTTAATGGTTCGGGGTGAGCAAAGATGTTATTGATATTGCTAACCTCACATTTTAAGTGATTCAAAAATACTTCAACAACATCTTTACCTCTGTAGATAACAGGTTCTTCAGCTTCACCATCATATCTGACAACTTGATAACCGAATCCACACGCTTCGTGTTCGCTTGTTATTTCTGATTTGTCTCCTTTTTGTTGTGATTTGGGTTTGATTGTGCTTTCAAAGTCAGCATAGATAACATATGGAACGGGCATTTGATTTTGATGGTTTTTAAACTTGATAAGACCTTTTGATGGCATTTCTATTCGCATTGGAGATTTATTTATGCCTTCACAGTCTTCTTTGTGTTTGATTAGTAGGTCTTCTCTTGAAAACCCGTGAAGACATCTATCACAGAAATGTGTTTTATGTTTGTGTTTATTGTTCTGATTGTAAAGTAATCTATTAAGGTTTTTAATAAAACAGTAGTTATATTTTGTTTCTGTTTTTAGCTCATCAGGAGGATAGTCATCAGGATTATAATCTTCATCTATCATTTCCTCTTCAACATCTTCAGTTATCAAAAGCAGATTAATTCGTTCTTTATCATTTAGTTGATTTGAAATATGATATGGAAATATAGTAAGTTTCTCTGTCTTTTTTGTTAATGTGTATCCATAAACATTGATTGCTATATTGTTTTGTTTCTCAACTTTTGGTATTTGTGAGATTGGTGTGGGGAAGTCTATTCCTTCCATATTTAATGTGCCTAAATATTTACGATAACTTGATAACTTACTTGGATTGTTTTTGTGTGGGTATTTAGAAGCAAGTATATGCCATTCTAAACATCTATCATCATCATTTGATAAATTAATTATTGCTTTTTTATTTGCTATTACACTTGGAAGAGAAATATACGAAGAACCTTTGAGTGGTTCATATTTTGCTATGTTAAGATAAAGTTTGATACAATGGTCAATTTCTAAATTTGTTGCAGTATTTGTGAATTTTTCAATCCATGTTTGTAAATAAGACGTTTGTTTATCATAATATTCATCTAAATTATTTTCATTAAGAACTGCACATTGTTCTCCGTGTGCTGCACCGATAACTTCTTTTCTTTCACCATTAAGTTCATCTTTAAAAAACTTTATAGATAATCCAATTGAAAATTTAATGCCATTGTATTCTTTAATGTCTTCATTAATTTTATCTATAATGACAGATTTTTTATCATTAAACAAAATATTTGGGTCTTTATATTTATGAGCATCTATTTCATACGCTTTGAAGTAATTGCATAATGGTTTATCAACCAGTTTCAGAGCATTTTTCTCTTCTTTAATATCATCATCTATATCTTCATCATTAATTTTTTCACTTGTTTTAACAGCATTTTGTTGCTGTCGTTTTCTTATCTTTTTATCTCTACGTCTTTTACGCAGATTTTCCAACGTAGAAGTTTGTTGTGGAGGCTCTTTAAGAGCATCAACCATTTTACGTAATTGTTCATCATTGATAATTCCATCACGATGAAGATTTAATATATATTGTACATCTTTGTTACTCATTCTTTTTACCATTATTATTTTTTCTTTAATAAGATTTTTTTTTATTTAAAAAATATAAAATATAAGTAAAAAAATGGAATGCACATTCTTGAAAATTGGTAATCATGAACCATGTCATTCAAAAGCGACCAAAAATTCAAAATATTGCAAACTGCATAATTATCTAATGAAAAAAAGTAAAGTTAAACCCTGTTTGAAATGTGGAAAAGGAACTTGTGCTAAATATCAAATATGTGTTCCTTGTGGAGCGCAAAAAGAGAGATTAAAACATCGATATTATGAATTGGTGAAGCCGTATAATGATGAAGTTAAGAGATTATTGCATATTGAAACTGTGTAGTCAGTGTTGTTTTTTTTTTTGTTCTGCGCATCTCTGTCTCTAAAGGTGAGTACTTTTTTTCTCAATGAACAAAATGGATTACGCGTAATCATGAATAAAAAGTCTCAACAAAATGGATTACGCGTAATTGTCTTTGATATATAGACAAATATATCACCGATTACAGCGTAATCTTCAATCGATTGTTTCAACAAACAGAGTTAGTGATAATACTGCAGAATATATGTGGTATGACGTGTCTATATATAGATAGAGTGTTAGTTGTTGTTTTGTTCTGCGGTAAAATATATATGTGGTAAGATGTGTCTATATATAGATAGTGCCGGTTTTTTGGGTAATTTGTGAGCGTAGAGAATAAATTACCTCAAAAACGGCACTATCTATATATATTGTTGTTTTTGAGGTACCTTAATGATCTGAAGTATTGGGACAGACATGCCTAAGCAAACAGTACAGACCCAGATCAGACTGCTCCTGAGCAGTCTGATCTGGTTCTTCACTGTTTGCCATTCCATCTGCACCTTTTGGAGTCATTGCTGGATTGTGATACAAATTTGTAAATAATTTAGGAGAATTACAGCAAGTCCTAAAGGTGTCCCAATTGTAGGATTTATGGTGTGCTCATTTCAGCTACAAAATAAAAAAAAAAATAGATTTTGGTGCTTGTTGGAATGGCCTCAGTTTTGAGGGGATTCTAATGATAGACCACACTGTATGCTCTATGCTTGGAACAGAAATAAGGAAATAGCGAATATTCATTCAAAAATATTTCTGCAGATTTCAGCACATGGTATGAATCAAATTATAGATATCTATATTTAACATTATGTTATATATAATTATCACTATTTTTGATATCATAAAATGTAATTAATGATATGTAATATATATTTCTTGATATCTATAAATTTGTTTTGTTATCCATTGTTCTTTTGCATATATAGATATCTAACAATCCAATTATAGATCTCATTTAAAAGCTAAATTATAGATTTCACAATTTTCAATAATGGATATCAGAAAATATATTATGGATATCAATTAATGTATTTATTGATATCCAAAAAATATTGTTCAATATTTGATATCTATATATCGAATAATAGATATCTATAATTGGAATTATAGATATCACTTAACATATTCAAGATATCATAAAATGAATAATGGATAGATATCGTAAAATAAATAATGGATATCTAATATTATTATTATCCTATATTTTTATTATAGATATCTTCAAATCAAATTACAGATGTCTATAAATCAAATTATAGATATCTATAATTAACATGATTGATATCTGTAATTATTAGTATTTTTTGATATCATAAAAAGTAATTAATGATATGTAACATATATTTCTTGATATCTATAAACTTGTTTTATGATATCCATTATTCCTTTGCATATATAGATATCTAAAAATTAAATTATATTTATCACTTGAAAGGCTGAATTATAGATATTGCAGTTTATGTTGTTGTTTGTTACTTACTGTGTGTATCACTTGTGTCTTTTAATTTTGGATGGCCATATGGCCATTTTGTGGGAAAGTAACTGTCCATATGGCCTTCCTTTGTTTAGGTTTCCATTATGGTCTGGTCGCTTAATGTTTGTATTTCTTTCCCTTTGATGTCTTTTATGGATGGAGTAAGTTAATTGTATCAATTCCTGATCTTTGTTTTACTTCTACTTTCAATAATGGATATCCGAAAATATATTAGATATCAATAAATGTAATTATTAATATCCTAAAATGTTCTTCAATATTTGATATCTATATATCTAATAATAGATATCTATAATTGGAATTATAGATGTCCCTGAACATATTATGGATATCATAAAATAAATAATAGATATCTTATATTATTTATTGATATCTAATAATATTTATTGATATCCTAAGTTTTAATTATAGATAGCTTTAATTTTATTGATAGATATCTTGAAATTCGATTAAATAGTAAAACGACACCAATGTTTTATTGTAGTCTGGCCAGCTGTCAATGTCACCACAACAGATACAAGCTACTGACAGAGATACACTCAATGATCTAGTCACCTTCAATGTCTTCCAAAGTAAGTCTTACTTGCGTTCAGTTCAAACTTGCAATTTTCCAGGGGAATGGTGCCGGGTTGGTAACATTATTTCGTGATTGATTGTGAAATCTTTTCTATGGTCACTCTACCTTCCAGTGATTAACCCTTGTCTTGCTGAATATTTCAGTATGCCACACCCAATACTGATTATCAACCAATCAGATTACTTGATGCAAATTATTGCAAAAATTCATAAACTGAATGACAAACAATGAAGATTCTGATCAGATGGCTTCTGAAGAAGCCATCTGATCTGGATCTGCATTGTTTGAAAGGCGACACATATCTTGGCTCAGTAGGACAAGGATTAAGGCAGGGCAGTTGTCTTCTGGCTAATCGCTTACGTATAAGCCTGCCATTGAAAATTGTTGTTAGGTACACCCAATGGCTCAATATGACCTGCACAGTGTTGACATGGCCATTAAACTCGAAATATTTACATTTCCAGTGTAAAGTCTAATGTAAACCTATAGAAAACAATTGCGTTCATACTTCCATGAACACATTGAATCACATGATTTTCAGTGACGTTAAGTGACGTCATTCTAAACCATTGTTCTCTACGGGCGTTGATGACGTCAACGCTGCTCCGCTCTTTGTAGAAAAAAAAGCGTGTAAGTGTTTTTCAGCTTTAAAAGTTTGCCCTTCAAGCATTTTTTCGCCCAGTGATGAGGGCCAAATAATGTAAATATAAAAAATGACCTTATTTTTCTGCTTTTCATGAAAATATGAACTCCTTCGGGGTTCATTTACTTTGCACGCGACCCACTGCGTTCATACTTCCATGAACTGCAGAAAAATAAATTTCATTTCTTAAATAGATACACCTTCATGGGAGGTAATTCTTTCAAAGAGTTTTGACTCCATGTCAATAGGGGCCAGAAATAGCCCCAAATTAGAGGGGATATCCAGATATTATACTTATTTTTGCCCAGTCACCCAATGAATCCAAAAGGCTTATAGGCATTGGTCCGACTCGCTCCACTTTGCCTGGGCAGGCTTATATAGTCCTTTTAAGCAGTTTACCAGTACTCATGTGTGGTCAGTTTCAGCTCTGCAAGCCCCGATGGGCAATGGGAAAAGACCACATTGTACCAACATCAATGCCTTTGAGAACATTTGAATATGTTCATGTGAGCTTTCAGTCTAATTAAAATAAAAAAAAAACTTAAACTTTTAAAAGCAAGCTGGAAACTTCTATAGTTATCATTCACGTAACACAAAAATATGCTTATACATGTATAATTTTGACCCTTGAACCCCATTTCTATTAAGTCAAAAACTGGGGTTTACAAGGGTATACATTTTGCTTCTTATTTCTGCTCAAAAACTTTATGGGTATGCCTTAGAACCGCCTCACTCTGGCAGTTCTAACAAGTACCAACTATCTGTTTTGAGAAAAATATAAAGAAATCAGAATTTATCTGAAAACTTTAATTTTTGGAGGATAAAATTTTCAATATATTTGAATAGGTGTGTTTTCATAATGTAAATAATGGCAGAAAATTCAGCAAGTGTTAAATGAGATTGATTAGTTATATTGTCTTCTTTTAAAAGCATTTCCTAGTGGCTATGAAGGTGCCTTTGAGATGGGGGCCGCTCAAGCGCTAGGCAATGGTGTCTACACTGCCACCCTGAACCAAGTGCAGGCGATCAATAAAAACAACCTTGCCACAACTGGAGGTGTAATCACAGTTTATGTTGAGGTAACGTAAATTACAACTTACATTTGTGTTGATGTAGTGGAGGAGTAATCAGTTTTTGTTGAGGTAATGTAAATAACAACTTTAGTTTGTGTTAACAGTCAGATAAGTAGGAGTAATCAGTTTTTGTTGAGGTAACGTAAATTACAACTTTAGTTTCTGTTGGTGTAGTGGAGTAATCAGTTTTTGTCGAGGTAATGTAAATTACAACTTCAGTTTGTGTTGACAGTCAGATAAGGAGGAGTAAGCAGTTTATGCTGAGGTAACGTAAATAACAACTTTAGTTTGTGTTGATGTAGTCAGATAAGGAGTAACAGCGATATTTTAGGGATAATTTTTTCTTATTCCTTGTAGAGACATATGCTGTGGGTACTTGTCAAACTATCCCCATCACGTTAACAGGTCCATGCAATATGAGCACCCCTCTAAACTGCACTTTATATAGAGAAAACTGGGGTTTCCAGGAGTAATCATTATTTTCCTTATTTCTGCTCCAAGACATAGGTTGTGGGTACTCTTTAGAACCGCCTCAATGAGGCGGTTCTAACGAGCACCCACAGCCTATGTTTAGAGTATAAAACTATTACACATTTTCATCAGAAAAATAACCATTTTGGGGGTATGGAAGAATGAACTACGGGGTATGTTGCACAGATGTGTTACCATTATGCCATTAATCCTCTATTTCTGGAGTTATATGTTGAGGATCTTAGATTTCCAGAGTATGATCGGGTGCTTTCAGTCCACAATTGGTGAACAATATATTTTTTCATTATGTATACTTTCATTTTATATCGAGGTAACTTCAAATGTACAGCTTACTTTAAGGTCACTTATATTATCAGTTAGGATGAATGGAAGTAAAAAATGTTGTCTAAATTAATTAGGTAACAAATTTTTGATTTACTTAATGGTTAGAAATAGGGATTTGAATGAAATTAAGTTTTGAACAGTTAAGATTTATTTTGAGGTAGTTTGAATTTTCATTTATCTGACATAAGGTTTCAACCTGTGTTGTAGTTGCTGATTTTTTTTTATACTTTAAGGTAATTCATGTCTATGCTAACCTTACTTTTCTTGTTATTTTAACCAATAAAATGCCTATCATGACAGAGTTGTCGTCTGCTTTGCCATCTGCCGGTTACCTTAAATGTCAGTTTTTGCAAGCAGTGTGGGCCCAGATCAGACTGCTCCTCTAGGAGCAGTCTGATCTGGGCCCACCCTGTTTGGCTGTATACAAAAATATTTTTAAAAAGTTTGCAAGAAGTTTCAGCAGACAACATAAGCAGAAGACATTTTCAGATGTTGTTTTTCTCGGCAGCTTGAGGGTAAAGGTCATTTAATCTTTCACACATTAATCACAATTTGCAGACATTATTTTCAAAGTATATTTTGGGCCTGTCTAAAACGCTGAAAAACACGCTGAATTCAGCAGGTTGCTGATCAGCAGATAGTGACTAAAACGCTGATCTGCTGAAATACTGAATTTTTATTAAATATTGTGATCTTGTGTAATTTTCATAGCGTATGTGTTTATTTTTGTGTTTATTTATTTTTATTTATTTTATTCATTTAATTGTTTATATTTTATGGCCCAATTGACACTGTTGCTGCATTCATAATAAATTGCTGACATCACTAGACACCTATATAGAGTACTTGGGTTATGGAAACGTTGTGTGTGTGTGTGTGTGTGTGTACGCATCATCAACAGCTAAGATCATCCGGAGTAAATACCTCAGTTTGAAGTTTCATAGAGTACTGCCTATAAAGAGAACTATATCTGCTTGGGTTATGGAAACATGTGTGTGTGTGTGTGTGTGTGTGTTTTACGCATCATCAACACCTTAGATCATACGGAGTAAATACCTCAGTCTGAAATTTCCTCCGAAAGCCTGGAGAAGCCCGTAATCGACCCACGTCTATTTGGTTTAAGGGGCGAGTAGCTTAACCACTAGAACACGGAGATTGCTAGAAGTTGCCAAACTCATGTAAGTACTAAATTCATTATGGATACTCGTTAGAACTTGATCTTTTGTAGATGTTATAGCGAGTACCAGAACTTTTAAATAATGCTAACCCATAAAAACCCAGTTTTTTTTTTACTAACATGGGCTTTTAAGGGTTATCATTTCATAAACTTTTTAACTTGATAATTGTCAGCTTAAGACTGTAAACAGAAAAGACTGGACTATTTTGTGTTCTTAGTTTTATTCTATTTATACATAATCTACAAAGTAAGTAGGTAAGTAGAAATAAAAGAAATAACAACATCACTAAATGCAGTAACATATTCATGCAATCATATTTTATTCGTTTCTGATTACGAATAAGAAAGTATGCCTAGTCAAAGTATATTGAATTTTTTACCACCAGAAAAAATCAGAAAATCATCTGATATATTGCAAACTTCTAAGATTGTAGGTATTGTAGAGCAGTTTCGGCGAGGCAATTCTAACGTGTACCGGTCACAATCTATGTGTGGAGCAGAAACAAGAAAAACAATGCATACAATGTTAATCCCAGTTTAACCGTATAAACCTTAAGCCCCCGCCCATCGGGGCTTGAAGAAATAGATTAGCTTCATGATGATTCCACGCCGAGCTGAAACTGACCCGCACACGAGTACTGGTAAACCGCTTAGAGGATTATAGCCAGCCTAGCAATGCGGTGCGAGTTGGACCGCCCATGCTTAAAAACCCTATTTGTAACATTGGACCATAGGGCTTGAGATGTCATTTCATCTCAATGTCGGGTAAAAGTCCCACATTTCATCTCAATGCCGGGTAAAAGACCCCCAAAACTGGAAGCAACGTCTCCAAAATTTTTACAGTGTTGACAGGGACGTTAAACCTCAAATCAAATCAAATAAAAAATTTAAAGTATAAAAGTGGTAATACTGGCGTACTCCGATATCAACATAAATCAATCAGTAATTGACGGCACGCTTTCATACCAATTCAAACCTGACTGACTGGCGAGCCGTCTTTAATCCGGTGTTCGATGAAATCAACGCTACTGAATTCCACCTTGTACCTGGATATTTTATGTGTCAACTTCGACAAAGGGCTGCTTAAACATGATGCAATCTACAAATGAGATTTGATTCATATATAGTAAATAACCCTTTCTGTACCAAATGGAATCTTCCTCCTTATATGTAGCTGTAGCTCATTTCAAAATTTAGTGGGTTCAGGTTGTTGCTTCAAAATTTATTGGGAAAATGGCTGAATTTTTTGCAAACAGTGGAGGCGGCGTCTGATCTGGGCCTGCACTGTTTGCCAAGTTACCCCTTAAATAGGGGTTTATGGTACTGAATGGGATAATAGACAGTATAACTCTATGTTAAGACCAACTTTGGAACTGTTCAAAATGTTCTTTAAGACCATTTTGAACAGTCCCAGAGACCACCTTAGAGACTGTTCAAAAATGTTCTTAGACCATTTTGAACAGTCCAAAAGGTGGTCTCCCATCAAAGGACCCTGGTGGTTGAGTATCTTTTTTAAAAATGAGTAAGATCATAATTACTTTAAACATTTATCGCGTACAAATTTATTAGTTGGGCAGGAAAAGTCGGACGTATTTTTACACAAAACTTGTGATATGAAATTCGGCACCCTTCGCATTTCAATGTAAAGTGATAGGAATTGACTTAGATTTTGTCCTGTTTCCTTTTCTTACGGGCCGTTTTGGAACTATTGGGAAACAGGTTAGATATTCAGACGTAATGCAAGTCAGTAAATGTGATCGCATTTGTTTCGTGTCAAAACAGACTGTTGGATTAAGGACGCGCTTTGTGCAAAATTCTACTAAGTGTGCGATTTCGAAAACACCGCCATCAACACCATTTGTCTGCTTTTGGGTCTCAATTCATGATCGGTGTGTTCCACGTGCATTAAACCTAACTGAATTGACAAGCTCCAAAACGTTTACAGTGTTGACAGGGACGTTAAACCTCAAATCAAATAAAAAATTTAAAGCATAAAAGTGGTAATAATACTGGCGTACTTTTCGTTGTGCATGATTTACCCAATATCAACATAAATCAATCAGTAATTGACAGCACGCTTTCATACCAATTCACACCTGATTGACTGGCGGCCCGTCTTTAAATCAGGTGTTTGATCAAATCAATGCGTGATTGTTACCATACTGAATTCCTTCTATTACCTGGATATTCAGACGTAATGCAAGCCAGTAAATATGATCACATTTTTTTCGTGTCAAAACAGACTGTCGGATTTAGGACGCGCTTTGTGCAAAATTCTACTAAGGGTGCGATTGCGAAAACACCGCAATCAACACCATTTGTCTGCTTTTGGGTCTCAATTAATATGAGGGACAAGCTCGGTGTCATTATGAAGCGGGCCTGTCTGTCGAATCCAAGGCTGTCAAACATAAAATAGTGTTTGTCTCATCCCTAAATGAGATTACCCAGTGATCTCTACCAGTGTGATGAATCTGGCAAGCTAGAGTTTTGTCATTTGGAACAGAATTCATAACTGTTTGTTTTTAGACATGTCAACGTCTTTCAATCGGGAGATATTATGGGACCTTTTCTGGCAACTGAAGGCTTGATATCATCGGAAATTGCTTTCTTGCTAAAACATTAACTGCTTTTATTATTTGTGAATTAAGCTTACCGCTGTTTATAATGGCATTTTTATCAGTAGCAGTTACACCTAAATAATTTATCCACAAGAGTTCTGATTTTGGCGGGTTTTTGTTTTTCGAAATGAGGTAGGAGGGGCCTTCAGTAGTATCATGGCGGGAATCATTAATTTCCATCAGAATCTCTTCACCTATATGATCTTCAGATACATTTGTCAAGTGTGGAAGTTCAAGTTTCATCCTTTTAGGTGTAGCGAATCTGTGTTTTCACTTTCAAAGAGACGTTTCTTACTAGATTTTTTTTTAAATTGATTTGGGGGTCTGCGTAGAGAAACAATGACTACTTTGGGGTTCTGAAATTAGAAGTACGGGTGTCATCTTTACAACGTTGAAATTGCTGTTTCCCGATGTTAATTCATAATTCTGCTCTAAACTTAGAATGTTGGTACTTGTTAGCACAGCCACGACAAGGCGGTTTTAACGAGTACCCACAATATATGTTTTATTAGAGAAAGAAAAACGTATACCCATGTAAACCTCATCGTTTAGAGAAGCTATGGGTTCTTGGGTTTCCACTGAGCGCCCTGCTATAATTCTGATCGATAACTAGGGTCTACATGGGGTGTTTATTATTTTTTGTTTTAACGAGCACCCACAACATACATGTGGAATATATATAAGAAAAGTGTCATTTATTTTATTCAGACGTAAGACAGATTGTTGGAACTCGTCAGGACAACCTCAATGACACTGTTCTAACGAGCACCCACAACCTACGTGTGGAATATAAATAACAAAAGTATCATTTTAGCTCACCTGTCACGTAGTGACAAGGTGAGCTTTTGTGATCACATTTTGTCCGTCGTCCGTCGTGCGTGCGTCCGTCCGTGCGTCCGTAAACAATTTCAAATAAGTATATATCTAAAACCCCATGGCCAATCTTGATCAAATTTTATGTGAAGCATCACCAGGTAGGGGGAAAGGCTGCATAAGGTTTTTGGGCTGATCAGATTGGAATTCTGGTTGCCATGGCAACATATAGCTCCCATAGACCTATAATGGGAAAAATTAAAAAAATCTTCTTCTCTGAAACTACAGGGCCCAGAGCTTAGATATTTAGCTTGTAACAATGTTAAGTGGTCACCTATGTAAATCCTGCCAATCATGCCCCTGGGGTCCAAATTGGCCACACCCCGGGGCCCCTTAGCTCCTATAGACTCCTAATGGAAAAAAAGCTTCAAAAAGCTTCTTCTCTGAAACCACAAGGCAGAGAGCTGAGATATTTAGCATGTAGCAACGGCAAGTGGTCACCTACATAAATCTTGCCAATCATGCCCCTGGGGTCCAAATGGGCCATGCCCCGGGGCCCCTTAGCTCCCATAGACTCATAATGGAAAAAAAATCAAAAATCTTCTTCTCTGAAACCACAGGGCCCAGAGCTTAGATATTTAGCATGTAGCAACGGAAAGTGGTCACCTACATAATTCCTGCCAGTCATGCCTCTGGGTTTCAAATTGGCCATGCCCCGGGGCCCCTTTGCTCCCATAGACTCATAATTGAAAAAAGCTTCAAAATCTTCTTCTCTGAAACCACAGGGCCCAGAGCTCAGATATTTGGCATGTAGCAATGGCATGTGGTCACCTATATAATTCCTGCCAAACATACCCCTGGGGTCCAAACGGGCCACGCCCTGGGCCCCTTAGCTCCTATAGAACCTTAATGGAAAAAAGTTCCAAAAATATTCTTCTCTGAATCCACAGGGCCCAGCGCTTAGATATTATGCATGTAGCAATTGCATGTGGTCACCTTCATAATTCCTGTCAATCATGCCCCTGGGGTCCAAACGGGCCACGCCCTGGGCCCCTTAGCTCCTATAGACTCTTAATGGAAAAAAGCTCCAAAAATTTTCTTCTCTGAAACCACAGGGACCAGAGCTTAGATATTTAGCATGTAGCAATTGCAAGTGGTCACCTAAATAAATCCTGCCAATCATGCCCCTGGGGTCCAAATGGGCTCAAACAGGTGAGCGATATAGGGCCATTGGGCCCTCTTGTTTTTTTATTCCGACGTAAGACATAGGTTGTGGGTAAGAAAAGTATCATAGATTTTCTGCAGTATAACGTTTTGTAAGTGAGAGTCTAGATGACAACATATTTATTTGATAAATATGGAATTTTTATATCCGATTTTTGTTTTAAAGTTTAATTCATTAATTCATTAAAACAACAGTATTTTTAGTGTTAAAAATTATGAATAATATTTTTTTACCGCTACCTTATGCATTCTTAAAAGACCATTCATTTTCTCTTTACCTGCCTCAGTCAGTGGCTGGTTATTATCTTATCCTATTAAGGACCGCCTCTGATCTGCTACAGGGACAATAAAACGATTATGAATACAGTGTGATTGCTACTGTTTGTTTATACACGGTAGAGCAGTTTTCCGTATATTAATGAAAGCGAGCGCTAGGCAATACAAGAAATCAAACGCAAGCCACAACCCGTATATTGGAGATAAAAAAAGATCATATGTACTTGTTAGCACAGCCTCGGCAAGGGGGCTCTGACGAATACCAATATTACAAGTAACAAACTTATTATTTCATCATTTATTATTATTATTATTAATTTATTTCATTTACCAGACCATACCCGTACCTGACTTTGCACCAATCAGATAACTTATGTAATTTATTCCTGCAAATTTCAGTGTAGATCCTGACCAGACTCAGAAGCAATCTGATCTGGATCTGCACCATGTGCAAAGATAGGTGTTATCAGGAATGACATGTTATTGCTTAGACTGGTCCGTTTGTAGTAAACTGTTTTCCATTCATAAAATCATAGAGTGTGAAACGTGTGATTAATAAATAGGCCGTTACAAAGCATGTTCTGCACGAGCAAAAGTAATAGAAAATGAATGGAATATGTTTACTTCTGAGTGGTAAGTGTAATAATAAGATTATAGAGGTCTCTCTCTCTCTATACAAACATGTAGACAGATATTCATTACGAAAAGCACGCCTTACCCCTGTAACCAAGGTTTTACTATGTCAATTTTTTATAGGCGTGTCTCCCTGATGTAAAGCGACTGCGCATAGAAAAGTATTAAGTGGCCCGGCTGATTGATAATTTCTTTTTCTTTTTTACGTGTACTAAATAAGCTTATTTATACATCACATCTTTATAAATGTCTGTTTCTAATGCCAAACAAGTACAACATAGATATCTTACAATAACATCATTAACTTACGTTGAACTAACTTCTTTAATTCTGTGAGGCGGTTCTAAAGAGTACCCACAACCTTCGTCTTAGAGGAGGATTCAGAAAAAACGTTTTTAACATAGTAAGCCCCATTTGGCTCTATAAAATGGGTGTAGGGGGGTTAAATTACGCACCAGTTTACAAGATAGATAGATAGATAGATAGATAGATAGATAGATAGATAGATAGATAGATAGATAGATAGATAGATAGATAGATAGATAGATATTCGGCAAGCGTTGTGTCAAGGCAAATTTATCCACAACAAAATCAGTAAAGGAGTACTGTATTTCATTTCTATACGTATAGAACAGGGACTCAAGGTTCTCGCCTTTTGTAACAAATATTTCGCCGTCCGGTACGTAAACCATGCAAACAAACAGCAGCAACTACAGCAAATATAATTTCTTCTATAAAATTGCTTCAAGATGTGTCACCAGTAATATGTCTAGGAAAAACTTTTACTTCAAAACCTTCAGCATCTCACTGTTTATATTCTGTTATATTTGCATACATGCAGCTCGATATGGCAACAATATTAATGTCTGTGACGTAAAACAAATTAATTAAATTTATAAATATTATAAATAAACATAATATTAACATGCACGGCCGGTTTCTGGCCCAAAACAATAAAATATACTAAAATTCAGCATTTCAGCAGATCAGCGTTTTAGTCATTATCTGCTGATCAGCAACCTGCTGAATTCAGCAGGTTTTTCAGCGTTTTAGACAGGCCCGTATATTTTCTTGTTTTCCAAAACAAAAAGAATAGCCCTTGATATTACCTGAGAATTGTCTGCTGGGTAGGTAAGTCCTCTGAAATGTGAAACCTTTTTTCCATGATAAATAAGCAAACAATTAGATTGTCATCTGCAAGAAAGTTACTGTAGCTCTTAAAGGGTTAACATCACTCAAAGTATGAATGTATTGTGGTCCATTATGATGTAACATTAACTCTTAAGGGGAATGGGAACACCTTCAGGGGAGGTAACACCTGCAGAAGTATTTTTGTCTCCCATGTCAATAATGGTCAACTCTTAAAGGAAAGAATTTGCTCCTGAGGAGCAAATTCTTTTCTTTTAGAGTAGACCCCTTTTCAGTGGGACAGGGAAGCCTCCGTGGTGCAGTGGTTACGCTACTCGCCTTGTAAACCAGGGATCGCAGGATCGATCCCGGGCTTCACCAGACTTTCGGATGAGTCTTTAAACCGAGGTCCTGTCTCCGTATGACCTAAGCTGTTGGTGGGACGTAAAACTAAAACTCACTCACTCACTCAGTGGGACAGGACTTATAGAAAAGTCAGCAGGATGTCCCAAAAGTTGTCTCCCTCTGAAAAATGGTGGAAAAATAAGCCAGGTGTTCCCATTCCCCTTAAGTTGCTGAGAAAACTCATCTTAAAATGTCTTCTGATTTTGTTGTCTGCAGAATCTTCTTGCAAACTTTTCAAGCATATTCTTGCATACGGGCAGTGTGGACTCTAATCAGACTGCTCTCTAGGAGCAGTCTGATCTGGATCTACACTGTTTGCAAGAATGACTTTTAAAGTCACCAGCAGACGACAAAGCAGACGACATGGCAGATGACAATTGTCATGACTGACATCTTATGGGTTAAGAAAATTTTGTGGTAATTGTATTTTTCGTGGTTTTCTCTAGGCTGTGGAACAGAATGTGATTGGTTATCGTTCCTACGCTGAAGTTGATGTAACAGTCCTGCCCGGCAATGAGTTTACGCCTCAGTTGACCAGCAAGACGGGAAACAATATCGGTGTTATATCAGAAGATGCCGACCTTAACACATTCGTCAGGGTATCGGGATTCTCCAACTCTTTGTTGCAAGTTCTGATCACCGATGCTGATTATGTGAGTACATTTTGTTTATGAAAGTACATTTATGTAAGTACAATTCATTTATAAAAATTCATGTGTGTAAGTACAATTTTTTTATGCTAGTATTTTCTTTATGATGAAAACAGAAAATCTCCTGAATACTGTAAAGTGTTAGTCTTCACAATACTAAACCAGGTCTGGATCAGCTAGAAGCCAGCTGATCAGACTCTATACCTATACTGTTTTCTATTCTGCTTCTGAATCAAAGTTGGCAAAAAGCTGGGTTTTATGAGTATTGCCCAGCCCGGTGGGTAATACTGGGAAAACCCGGGTAATACTGGGCAATACTGGGTAATACCGGGCAATACTCGGCATTACTGGTGTCACATTTGTCAGGGTGATAAAAAATGTATTAGTTTGACCTGAAAATAATATGAATCAGGACTTAAGTATCAATTGCTAATAAATTCAAAAGTCCCAAATTATTCCATCCAGTTCAAAACTAAAAGTGAAACTTCTGAAAAAGAGTATTTCAAAGTATAAAAGTATAATACTAACATTTGCAAAGGCTGTGATCATGCACCTACAGCCGGGGATTACCTGTAATTATACCTATTGTTGAACCAACAATATAAACCTAATATACCTGTTGGTGAGCAGTTTTTACAAAAATCTAATTGATGTAAACTGGATCTACACTATTTGTCTAGCATTTCTTTTCACATTTTTTTTATATTTCATTTTGGGAATTGTGACTGTAAATTTACATGTTCATGTACATGTATGCAAGGGACAAATTGCTCTTTCTGCAACTTTTTTCTTGCTCTGCTAGTTAATGCATGAAGTCCATGTGTGTTCTGATATAACTACCTCAATATATTATATAAAATTAAGTGAAAATTGTATTGCAATGTGCATATGCATCACCTGTGAAATCATAAAAAACATGATAACATATTTGTTATGTTCAGCTGAAAATAAAAGTCAAATTTGCATTTATATTTTACCAATGTATCTGAGTCTGATATGATGCCCTCTTCAATATATGACTGATATATGGCTCTACAATGCATGTAAGAATTGAGAAAAATTAGCAATAATACAATAAAACACACAGGTTCTTTTCAGTAAACCCATCCCAAAACCATATTACCCAGTATTGCCCAGTTGAGGGAGTATTGCCCAGCCCGGGAAAACCCAGGTTTTCCCAGGCGGGTTTTCCCGGGCTGTCAATACTTTGCCAACCTTGTTCTGAATCCATGGTAAAAATTGAAGTGAATGATCTTCAATGGTAGAGAAACCAACAATTTTCAAAATACAATAAAAAAGATGGGAGTATTTTGTCTCTTTAGATTTTGCTTGGGTTTCCAAGGGTAAATTGTTTCTTTTGTATCAACATACTTCTTTCTATTTCAGTTTAATGATGAAACTCTGAATACCAACCAGTACCAGTTGTCAACAAATCTACCGAACTTGTTCTCTGTCACTAGTGAGGGCTATATCTACCTCTCAAACCTCGGTTTGGATTTTGAGACTGCTGCAGAGAATCCTATCTCACTTGAGGTAAACCAATTAAGCATGAAATATATAATGCTTAAGTATTAACTCTTAAGATGAAGAGAAAAGTACATCTGAATATGTCGTCTGCTTGTCGTCTGCTGAACTTTTTAAAAATATTTTTGCATACAGAAAAACAGTGTAGACCCAGGTCAGACTGCTCCTAATCTGATCTGGGTCCACACTGTTTGCAAAAAAAAATACTTTTAAGGTAACCGACAGACTGCAAAGCAGATGACAGTTTTGTGATTAACATTTTATGGGTTAAAATACAGTCAAATGGAACATTTTAATACCCAGATCAACAGAGAATGGCATTTGTCCTGCTCATAGATTTCAAAATGCCAACAATTTTAAAATCTATGAAAAGACAAATTTCATGCTCAGTTGAGTTGAGCATGGAAAAAAGCTTTAAAACCTTGAGGCTGGGACTCAACCAGGACTTCTCACATATCATGCTACCACATAGCTATCCAGACAAATGGTTGACCCATTATATTTTCTCTCCATTATTAACTCTTAAGATGCCAAGAAAAACTGCATCTGAAAATGTCATCTGCTTATGTCGTCTGCTGAATTTTTTGCAAGCACTTTTTAAAAAAATTTTTTGCTTACAGGCAAACAGTGTGGACCCAAATCAGCAGTCTGATTAGGGTCCACACTGTTTGCAAAAATGACTTTCAAAGTAACCGGCAGACGACAAAGCAGACTACAATTGTCGTTATTGGCATTTTGTGGGTTAAATTTGTCCTGAAACCTGCAAGGAACCATTCTGGACCAAAGAGACCTGCAGCTTTCGATGCCTGCGACCCAAGCCGTGGACCCACACTGAGCCACCAAAAGTTACAAGGTAGGCTAAAGAACTTGGTCAATTGGGACTCGAACCCAAGGTCACGTGCATACCATGCCAACACTCCATACAACTGGCTTTTGAGCCACATGGCTGAAAAATAGGTGCAGAAAAAGCTAAATGACTTTGGTGGGGATTGAATCCAGTCTGCCATCTGTGATAACACTCCGTATGGCTATGAACCGTGGCTTGTACAGTAATACAGTGAAAATGTGTTATACATCTTTTAAATATGCGTTTAAGAGCAGAATAAGTCTTTAATTTTTGTTGGTCTTATTAATGGAATTTTACTGTATATCTACCACTATGATTAGAGAGATTCAGCAATGCCTCATTATATTTTTCCAGGTTATTGTCCGCGAGACTTTCTCACCACAACTGAGTTCCACCCTGACCTTGGCCATTCAGATAACAGATGCCAATGACAATCCCCCTGTCTTCCCAGCTGGGGCCTACAGGACCTCCATACCAGAAGGCACATATGGCAATACCTTTACTGGACCTCGTAGTGTGATTACAGTGCAAGCCACAGATGCTGACACCACACCAGCTTTCCGTGCAATATCATACTCTATCACTGACGTTAGCGATGGTGGTAGCTCACTATTTTCGATCAGTCCTAGCACGGGACAGATAACGGCATCTGGGACTTTGGTTTATCCAGCACAGTACACCATTACCGTTGAGGCAACAGATGGCGCTCTAGGTGCTGATAGGAAGTAAGTTTTCCTTTAACCGATTGAATTTTACCCATTTAACACAGGAACATCCAAGGCACTATCTGCAACAATGCTATACAACAGCCTCTTGATAATACTAAGGATCCAAAGCAGAAACCATGTTAGTTAACGCTCTGCATGCTTGGTATTTTTTTTTCGCAGCAGACGACATTTTAAAATATCAAATTTTCCCAGAAAACAGGATTTGACATCTCATGCAAATTGTCTCCATAGGAGACAATTTGCATTTGATGTCAAGTCCTTGTCAAATGCTGTTTTCTGGAAAAAATAAGAAAAATGTCATTAAGTTGTCGTCTTCTGAATTAGCCTAGAGAGCGGTAAATGTTAAACAATCGTGTTATAGCCCAACAAAAATGTATAGATTACATGTATATAGACAAATGACCATTTTTCTGTATAATCTATACATATTGGGATGCATCTTTAAAATGTTTTATATCCAAAACCATTTTTAGCTTGGCTGTTTTTGAAGAAAACGACAGCTCTGGCGTCGTCGTGCAAAAACTTCGACATTTTGTAATATTTCTGTCCTTACTGAACATATTTACTTCAAACTCGGACTAGTTGTTCATTATGTAAAGGGCCTGCACCCGAGCATTGGCACCCGGATGCGGTGCTCTTGTTTATCATAAGCCGGCCTGTCTGAGAGTGTAATAACATCATTTAATAAAATCAGTAATCCACTAGTGGATTAAATATGCAAATTAGATACGTATGTTAGATAACATCACATGTACGACATCCTTAATGATGTTGCGTTTACTAATGGCGGAATTTTGACGCTTTTGTAACAAAATAGTGAATAAAATGAGTTTTAAATGTCATATGATAAATAGAATCTTGCGTTCGTGCTCAGCACTGCCTCACATTTTATCCCTCTTCCTCAACTCTTTAAATAAATTCAATACGTGCCTCCGTGGCCTAGTGGATAAGAGCGCTGACTCTTAGTCATTAGGTCTCTCACCGCCGTAGGTTCGAGCCTCGCTCGGGCCACGTGTGAGACGCCAAGTTCTGCAATGGAAGGTCAGGTGGTTTTTCTCCGGATACTCCGGTTTTTGCCCACCTCTGATTAACGATCGGCTCGATATGAGTGAAATAATCTTGAAAGGACCGTAAACCCCCCCCCCCCCAAAAATAAATTCAATAATACATGAACACTCATGTGAGATCCTCTATATAATGAGCATTGCTATAACGAGGTTGTCTTGTATAATGTAATATAAAAGTTCGTGTTTTGCTTTATTTTAGATCATCAAGAACAGCTGTTATTGTGGACATTACCGATGTTGGAATAAGTGTACCCACTTTCCCGGCACAGACCTACAGCATAGTCGTGAGTGAGGGAACTTTGTCTGGTTCATCGGTGTTTCAAGGGGAAGCGAGTGACCCAGATGGGGATGGATTGTCCTACACTATGCAACAGATAGGGTTTAACTCCCAATTCAACCCAGACTTCGTCATTTCGTCCAGGTAAAGCACAGATTCTAACATCACAATAAAAGAACACAAGGATAATGGGGTGTAAATATCAGGATAATACAAGAACCTTAAATTGGTGTTGGGGTGGATAGAAATATGTCCCAAGGGTCACTGTCCGGCATCACAAGTCTGCCGCATTTTCTTGTAAACATTTTAGAAATATGTTTTTCATACAAACTTTGGAGCCCTGTGAGCTGGGTCCACATTGTTTGCGTCACTGATTTTTAAAGTAACAAGTGGGGTACAATTGATGCGATTTACGTCTTATCTCTTATCCCGCTCAAAATGACAAGCCCTACCTTTGGAAACAGCCATCTGATCAGGATCTACAATGTTATACATTCAGTTTGTGAATTTGTAGGAATAAAGTACATCAAGTAATCTGATTGGTTAAAAGTAAGAAATGACAAAATCATTACGATAACACAATCGTGCAACATAGTGCATTTTTTCATGTCTCCAAAATGGCTACTTTTCTGATGAAAGTCTGTGATATTTTTTAGCTCACCGTCACGTAGTGACGAGGTGAGCTTTTGGGATCACTTTTTGTCCGTCGTCCGTCGTGCGTCCGTGCGTCCGTCCGTGCGTCCGTGCATAAACAATTTCTTTAAACCACATCTCCTCCTAAACCACTGATCGGATTTTGACCAAACTTCACAGGAATGATCCTTAGGTGGTCCCCTTTCAAAGTTGTTCAAATGGTTCCGGTCCGTTGCACATCTAGGTCACAGGAGCAAAAAATAGATTTTTTTCACCAAAAACTTAAAAAATCTTCTTCTCTGAAACCACAAGGCCCAGGTCTTTGATATTTGGTATGAAGCTTCATCTGGTGGACCCCTACCAAGATTGTTCAAATTATAGTGCTGGGGCCAAAAATGCCCCCGCTCCGGGGCCCTTTGGTTTAACATGGGCTTATATAGGGAAGAGCTTTAAAAATCTTCTTCTCTGAAACCGTAAGGCCCAGGTCTTTGATATTTGGTATGAAGCTTCATCTACTGGACCCCTACCAAGATTGTCCAAATTATAGTGCTGGAGCCAAAAATGCCCCCACTCCGGGGCCCTTTGGTTTTACATGGGCTTATATAGGGAAAATGTTTAAAAATCTTCTTCTCTGAAACCGCAATGCCCAGGTCTTTGATATTTGGTATGAAGCTTCATCTAGTGGACCCCTACCAAGATTGTTCAAATTATAGTGCTGGGGCCAAAAATGCCCCCGCTCCAGGGCCCTTTGGTTTAACATGGGCTTATATAGGGAAGAGCTTTAAAAATCTTCTTCTCTGAAACCGTAAGGCCCAGGTCTTTGATATTTGGTATGAAGCTTCATCTAGGGGACCCCTACCAAGATTGTTCAAACTATAGTGCTGGGGTCAAATATGCCCCCACTCCGGGGCCCTTTGGTTTTACATGGGCTTATATAGGGAAAACCTTTAAAAATTTTCTTCTCTGAAACCGTAAGGCCCATGTCTTTGATATTTGGTATGAAGCTTCATCCCACATGGCCATGGTCCTTCTCCCCCCCCCACTCCGGGGCCCTTTGGTTTTAAATGGGCTTATATAGGGAAAATCTTTAAAAATCTTCTTCTCTGAAACCACAAGGCCCAGGTCTTTGCTATTTGGTAAATTGGTATGAAGCTTCATCTAGTGGACTCCTACCAAGATTGTTCAAATTATAGTGCTTGGGCTACCGGGTCCCACTTGTTACTCTATGGATCAGGTGAGCGATCCAGGGCCATCATGGCCCTCTTGTCTTATTATACATCAAACATAGATTGTGGGTGCTTGTTAGAACTGCCTCATTGAGGCAGTTCTAACGAGTACCCACAACATATGTCTTGAAGGTAAAATAAGAAAAATAATGTATACCCCCTAAGCTCCAGTTTTCTCTATATAAAGTGGGGTTTTTCACGGCCTTGTTCACATGTGTTGGGAAAAATATGATGTCATTTCAGTGTGGGTCCTTTGTATATCAGGATATACAATCACCCATTTTTGATATTATCCAATCAAATGCTGCGTTACATTCCTGAGTGTTTCAGTACCATTTGTTTTCTTTACATGTAATATGAAGTTTGCCGTGTGAATTTTTTAAATATTACACGCTATTTGTTAATTGCAGTGGTCTGGTGACGGTTAGATCAAGCGGTATTATTGGTGAACAGACAAAAGTACTTGACAGAGAAGCAAGGAGTTCTTATGAATATCGTATTTTCGCTGAAGACAACTCGTTTCAGTCAGCTACTGCCACCCTCACTATCACGATATCAGACATCAACGACAACACTCCATTCTTCATCAATGCACCATACACTTTCTCTGTCAATGAAAACGCTGCATCTCAGATAATCGGAACTGTCAGTGTAAGTGGATGTCCTCACAAGAACGTCAATGCGTATTCCTGGCATATCTTAAATCATTTTTTTTTAACTTCCTTTAGTACCAGAAACCCCAGAAGGGGTAACCTGGCAAACAGTGCAGGCCCAAATCAGACGCCGCAGAACGCAGTGTCTGATCAGGGCCTCCACTGTTTGCTAAAAGTTCAGTCACTTTCCAAATAAATTTTGATGAAAACACAACCTGACACCCCCAAATTTTGAAATGGACTCCTGCTATATATAAGGAGGAAGATTCCATTTGGTACAAAAAGGGTTAAATAGAGACACGTTAAATTTGGTTACAAACATATCTTGTGATACCTTTGAGAATCTCCTCATCAAGGCCTCAAATCTAACATTGTCTGACAAGTCCATACAACATACCGTTTTTTAGAGAAATCAGAAAAACTATCCCTTCTTTAAAAATCCTAAAAACTCGGACACCTTAATGACTTGCTGTTATTGTCCAAAAAGGAGTCCAAAAGGTACAGACAGAAAGGCAAACAGTGTAGACCCTGATCAGACTGCTCCTTCAGGAGCAGTCTGATCTGGGTCTGCACTGTTTATTAAGGCTTATCTGTCCAAATAAATAGGGTGTCCCCGCCCATCGGGGCTTGAAGAAATAGATGGGGTGCATGATACTTCCACGAAGAGCTGAAACCGACCCGCACACGAGTACTGGTAAACCACTTAGAGGATCTAGGCCTGCCCAGGCAAAGCGATGTGAGTCAGACCGTCCATGCTTATAAACCCTATTGGTTTCATTGGATGGCAGGGCTTTTCAACCACAGTGGAGACACATAATCAGGGATAAATTAATTTTTGCGTTTTTTCTACGATTCGAACCCATGCACAGGTGCGGTGACGTCGCCTAGCACTGCAGTGGCCGACGTCCTTCCTTCTGTGCTACAGAGACGTCCCCAAATGAAAAAGGTTGCTCATATAGTGCATATAATCTGGCACTGCAGTAGACTCTGTATATATATATATTTTTTTTGGTTTGGGTTTTACGACCCTTTCAAGATTATTCCACTCATATCGAGCCGATCGTTAATCATAGGTGGGCGAAAACCAGAGTACCCGGAGAAAAACCACCTGACCTTCCATTGCAGAACTTGGCGTCTCACACGTGACCCCAGCGAGGCTCGAACCCACGGCGCTGAGAGACCTAATGACTAAGAGTCAGCGCTCTTATCCATTAGGCCACGGAGGCCCGTTAGACTCTGTATATAGGGGTTTATTTGATGTTACTTGGGTTTTTTTCCATTCATGATGGAATTTTTACTTTACCTTATTTTACATTTGCTGGTCTGAGTAGCTCTGTCTGATGCACATCTGACTGACAATCAGGAGGACGCGGGTTCGATACCAGCCGGGGTTGGCAACTTTCTTTCGTGGAGATTGATCATGAAATCTTTTCTGCGGTCATTCTCTCCCTTTTGTTGATTCAAGAAGGGCAGTTGTCAGTTTCTGGCGAAAGAATGTGCACTATACAGGTTAACCGCTTACGCATAAGCCTGCCCAGTAAAATTGTGGATAGGTAAACTGACTGGCTCAAAAATAACGTAAAATAGTGTTGACAGGTCCATTAAACTCCAATACAAACAAACAAATTCTTCTTTTACAGGCATCTGATAGTGATCAGACTGGTACCCTGAACTCACAGATCTTTTACTCTCTGCCAAACACGAACTTGTAAGTATAGCTTTGATTTTCCTTATTGTTCAGTTTGCTTTTTATTAGTGCTGAAAACATCTCGGCTTACTTTACAGTTGTACTGAAAATAGCATGCTTGAAATCGGAAGCCTTGCAGGTGTAGTAGTTAACCTACTCTCCTTATAAGCCAGGAATCAAACCGAGGGGTCCTCGGTTCAATTCCTAGCTTCCCCAGAGTTATGGATGAGTATTAAAACCAGCTCCTGTCTCCAAATGAAGTATTTGGGGGGACATAAAACTCAAACATCCTGAAAATTTATTATTTACAAAAATCAACTTTGCTTTTTCCATAACTTTATCCATGTACATAGGTATAGATTATACGAGTACTTAAAGTATGATTCATGAGATGTCAGTCCTGATATTCTCTGAAAAATAATAATAAATAACAAAACACATCACTGGGACTCCAGAAAACACAATTTTATTCTGAATATCTACATTATTATGAAACTGATTTTAGTCTACTCTTAAAGGAATGTCATCTGCTACGGTTCTCATAGTTTTGCTTAGCACTTTCAGGATTAATATATCAGGCTTGGCAGCTTAGATGACTGCCTAACTGATGCTCAGGAGGCAGTTGTTCAAAGCTAACAAAGTCGTTCGTTAGTTAGCATATCGTTAAAATTGATTGTTTAATATGGCAAATATACTAATATTTTTGCTGAAAAAATGTGAGCATCTTTTGCAATACCACTGTATTAAACATTGAACTTGCTAGTATGAAGAACATTTTTCAACTAACAAGCTCGTTAAGCTAACAATGCTTTGGACAACAACCCTGGAGGTCACCGGTTCGATCCCTGCCGTGTCCTGCAACATTCTTTCTTGGAAATAGATCTAGATATTTTCTATCGTCATTCTCTCTTCTGCTGATTCAAGAAAGGCAGTTGTCAGTTTCTTGCAAAGAATGTACACTGTACTTGTTAACCCCATATACTCCAGTCTTGGTAGCTCAGTCGAAGGAGTGTATGACTGGTGATCCTGCAGTTGTGGGTTTGATACCTCCCGGGTCTGCACAGTTTCTTGGTGATTGAATGTGAAATCTTTCAAACAGGCATTCTGTCCCTTCCTGATTCAACAAAGGCAGTTGTCACTTTCTGACAAAAGAATGTGCACTGTCCTGGTTAAACACTCGTGTATAAACTTGCCCTGGAAAAGGTATAGTCTGGTAAACTGACCAGCTTAAAATGACCAAAATAGTGTTGACTTGGATGTTAAACACCAAACAAATGAAACTAATACATACATCTGTCTGGCGTAATATGACCTTCATAGTGTTGACTGGGTCTTTTAAACACCAAATCAATCAATCATTAAGGATTAATGTGCATGTAAATTACCTCGTGTGTATATATTTCAGGTTTACAATCAACTCCCAAAATGGTGAGATCAGTACAACACAGGCTTTAGATTACGAGTCAAGATCCCAATATGTGCTGATTGTTGAAGCTGTTGACAGTCCGATTGACCGCCGAACTGGGACTGCCACTGTCACAGTTAACGTCATCGATGTTCAAGATGAAATCCCAATATTTGTGCAAGTTTCGATATCAACTTCTGTTAACGAGAATGCTAATCTGGGAACTGTTGTTGCAACTGTCACAGTAAGGATAGTTTTTTTCTGCCTCTTTCCTTAGGCCAAAATAAAATTGAAGTTTTTTTGCCCTCTCCCTGCCGACACTGATGGATCCTACTTTCTCAAAATATTTCACTTGGATTCCGAAAAACACAATTTTATTCAGAATATCCTTATTATTATGAAATTGATTTTAGTCTACTCTTAAAGGAAAGAATTTGCTCCAGATCTACTCTTAAAGGAACGAATTTGCTCCTCTGGAGCAAATTCTTTCCTTTTAGAGTAAACCCATATTAACAAGGGAGCCTTTTCAATCCCTTTCCATGCCCAGTGTCATTTTGAATGAGTGCGTTGGGGATCACTGCTGTCAGTATGTACATCCATCTCATACGTAAAACTGTTTGTTTGATACCTTTTGTAAAGATTAGTAGTTTACTGGATTCACTTTTTAGCTCACCTGAGCCGAAGGCTCCGGGGGAGCTATTGTGATCACTCACCGTCTGTCGTCGTCCTTCCGTCCGTCCACAATTTCTTCAAAAGACATCTCCTCCTACACCACTTTACAGATTCTGACCAAACTTGGCAGAAATGATCCTCAGTTGGTCCTCTCTCAAAGTTGTTCAAAGAATTCAATTCCGTGCAGAACTTTGGTTTCCATGGCAACGAACAGGGGAAAATAACAAAAACCTTTAAAAATCTTCTTCTCTGAAACCAGAAGGCCTAGGTCTTTGATATTTGGTGTGAAGCTTTATCTAATGGACCTCTACCAAGATTGTTCAAATTATAGCACTGGGGCCAAAAATGCCCCTGCTCCAGGGCCCACTGGTTTTACATAGGCTTATATAGGGAAAACCTTTAAAAATCTTCTTGTCTGAAACCAGAAAGCCCAGGTCTTTGATATTTGGTATGAAGCTTCATATAGTGGACCTCCACCAAGATTGTTCAAATTATAGCCTTGGGGCCAAAAACGGCCCTGCGCTGGGGCCCACTGTTTTTACATAGGCTTATATAGGGAAAACCTTTAAAAATCTTCTTCTCTGAAACCAGAAGGCCCAGGTCTTTGATATTTGGTTTGAAGCTTCATCTAGTGGACCTCAAATTATAGCCCTGGTCCCCAAAAATGATTTTATATAGGCTTATATCGGGAAAACATATAAAAATCTTCTTGTCTGAAACCAGAAGGCCCAGGTCTTTGATATTTAGTATGAAGCTTCATCTAATGGACCTCTACCATGATCATTCAAATCATAGCATGGGGGAAAAAATGGCCTTGCCCTTGGTCCCACTGGTTTTACATAGACTTATATAGAGAAAACTTTTAAAAATCTTGTCTGAAACCAGAAGGCCCGTGCCTTTGATATTCGATGTTCATTCAGTGGACCTCTGCTTAGATTGTTCAAATTATAGACCTGGGTCCAAAAATTGCACTGCCCTAGGACCTACATGTTAATCTCTTAGCTCAGGTGAGCGATATAGGACCATCATGGTCCTCTTGTTATACAAAGATATATAATCATAAGACATATGTCTATTTCAATTATTATGGGAGTTATGGCCCTTCTTGAACTTATCAGCCTGTCTTAGGAGAGGGCAATTTAAAGTGAAATGATCTTTTAAGGGCGAGCCTGGCTTGGATCACGTGAGATGCCATATTCTGCAACAGAAGGTCAGGTGGTTTTTTCTCTGGGTACTCCCATTTTTGTCCACCTCTAATTTATGATCAACTCGATTTAAGTGAAATAATCTTGAAAGGGCTGTAAAACCAAACAAAAACTAAAAAATCTTTTAAGGGATGTAAAACCTGCAGACCGTTGTATCTGATAGGGGTCTGCTCTGTTCCCTTAAAGTACATGAGTTTAAGGGTTAAATGAAACAGTCCAAGTTCTGATGTGGCACCATTTTAACCTATGTATACCTAGCGGTCCTTTTCTGGGACACTGGCAAACAGTGCAGACCCAAATCAAATGCCGCAGAAGGTGGCGTCTTAACTAGGTCTTCACTGTTTGCTTGAAAGAACATTCGTCTTTGTAAAATTTGCCACAAACAAAAACAAACCTAACACCACTATGAATGAAAATGGACCACTCAAAATTTACTAGTTGGAAGATTCCATTGTCATATATGGGTTAACCCTTAAGTCCTTGAGAAAAACTACATCTGAAAATGTCGTCTGCTTATGTCGTCTGCTGAATTTTTTTGCGAACTTTTTATGCCCCCGCATCATATGATGCCGGGGGCATATAGTTTTTGGGTTTTCCGTACGTGCGTACGTGCGTACATGTGTACGTCCGTCTGTACGTGTGTGTGTACGTACGTACGTACGTACGTACGTGATCCTGTAACCTCAGGTTAAAGTTTTTGTAACAGGTAGAGCCTGAACTTTTAGAACTCATATTTTCCTAACCATTTGATGGAACTGGTTCATCTTTGGTATGATGATAGATATAGGTCCAAAGTTTTATTAAGCAATACCCCAACCCATGCGTGTGACCTCAAGGTCAAGGTCACAGACACAGAAATTTTCAATGTTAAAGACTCAGGTTAAGGTTTTTGTAACAGGTAGACTTTAACATTTTAGAACTCATATTTTCCAAACTATTTGATGGAATTGGTTCATATTTGGTATGATTATAGATATAGGTCCAAAGTTTCATTCAGCGATACCCCAACCCATGCCCATGGCCTCAAGGTCAAGGTCATGGACTTAGAAATTTTCCATGTTAAAGACTCTATATTTCTTCACTGATTTCAACATAACTTCACACAAATGATCCTTATGACAATATTTCGAGCGAGTTTGACTTTCAAGGTCATGACCTCAATGTCAAGGTCACTTTGGCTATTTTTAGAAAAACTTTGTCATCGCTCTAGCGGCTACATTTCTTCACCAGTTTCAATATAACTTCACACAAATGTTCCTAATAAAAATAGCTCGAGCAATTTCAACTTTCAAGGTCATGGCCTCAAGATCAAGGTCACTTTGGCTATTTTTAGAAAAGCTTTGTCATCGCTCTAGCACTTACATTTCTTCACCGATTTCAATATAACTTCACACAAATGTTCCTTATGACGATATCTCTAGTGAGTTCCACTTCCAAGGTCAAGGTCACTGTGGCTATTTTTAGAAAAACTTTGTCATCGCTCTAGCGCTTACATTTCTTCACCGATTTCAATATAACTTCACACAAATGTTCCTTATGACAATATCTCGAGCCATTTCGATTTTCAAGGTCAAGGTCACTGTGGCTATTTTTTGAAAAACTTTGTCATAGCTCTATCGCCTGCATTTCTTCACTGGTTTCAAAATAACTTTACACAAATGTTCCTTATGACAATACCTCGAACAAGTTTGACTTTCAAGGTCAAGGTCACTGTGGCTATTTTTAGAAAAACTTTGTCATTGCTCTAGCGCTTACATTTTTTCACCAATTTCAGTATTACTTCACACAAATGTTCCTTATGACAATATCTCTAGCAAGTTCCACTTTCAAGGTCAAGGTCACTGTGGCTATTTTTAGAAAAACTTTGTCATCGCTCTAGCGCTTACATTTCTTCACCGATTTCAATATAACTTCACACAAATGTTCCTTATGACAATATCTTGATTGATTTTGACTTTCAAGGTCAAGGTCACTGTAGCTATTTTTAGAAAAACTTTGTCATCGCTCTAGCAACTACAGTTCTTCACTGATTTCAATATAACTTCACACAAATGTTCCTCATGACAATACCTCGAGCAAGTTCGACTTTCAAGGTCAAGGTCACTGTGGCTATTTTTAGAAAAACTTTGTCATTGCTCTAGTGCTTACATTTTTTCACCAATTTCAATATAACTTCTCACAAATATTCCTGATGACAAGGTCACACACTTAAAATGTTTTCTTGCAACATGGATTTTCGGGGTGAGGTGGGGCCCTTGGCGGGGGCATCTGTGTCGTCTGGACACATTTCTAGTTAACAAATAGTTTTGCACACAGGCAAACAGTGTGGACCCAGGTCAGACTGCTCCTCAGGAGCAGTCCGACCTGGGTCCACACTGTTTGCAAAAAAAAACTTTTAAGGTAACGGGCAGACGGCAAAGCAGACACCAATGTCGTGATTAGCATTTTATGGGTTAAAGCCTACACTCAGACACGATTAACCTACAATAGCTGTAAATTCTTGGATCTTTTTCAGGCTTTGGATGGAGACAGTATCCCCAATGTCCAATATGTCCTCTCCGGGACTGACTCTGCAGATTTCAGAATTGAGAACTTCAATGGTGTAGGTAACATCCAGGTCAACAGACCACTAGACTACGAGACCAGAACATCCTACAATCTTTTCGTCACCACAACTGATGGTCAAAACTCCAACAACCCTGCTGCTAGTGCCAATGTGTTCATTGAAGTTTTGGTAAGTAAAGCGGTCAGCTACTGGACATCAGGTTAACAAGTCTATGTAATGAATGCCCCTCTACACCCCACTTTATAGAGAGAAAATTGGAGTTTACAGGGCAATACATTATTTTCCTTATTTCTGCTACAACACATAAGTTGTGGGTACTCGTTAGAACCGCCTCAATGAGGTGGTTCTAACGAGCACCCACAACCTATATTTGGAGAACAAATAAGAAAATATCACAAATTTTCATCAGAAAAGTCACCATTATATCTTATGGATGTGTTATCATAATGAGAAAAACTTATGGATCACTTCCTAGCAGGTACATGTCGCTAGGGCAACGTCAAATCAATGTGACTGCAACATCGTTGCATAATCATCATGAAGTTGTATCGACGTTGATGTGACGTCACAATAACGTCATGTCCCCGCTGGGTTAGGAATCAAACTTTCCAGGAAAAGTATAGTTAAATAAACTGACTCTCAGAATGACCTCAACAGTGTTTACTAGGTAGTTAAATGCCAAAACAATTGCATCAAAACTATGGTTAACCACTCTCAGTGGCCTAGTGGTTAACAACATTAGAGTCTCATCACTATGGGTTTAGGACCCAGCCCATGGGGGCTAGGAGACAGATTGGGCTGCATGGTGCTTCCACGCAGAGCTCAATCCATCCTTACAGGAGTCCTGGTAAACTGCCTAGGTCTAAGCTTGCCCAGGCAAACTGATGGGAGTTGGACAGTCCATGCAAATAAACCCTTTTGGTTTCTATGGACAGTAGGGGGTTGAGATGTCATTCATCTCGATGTCGGGGGGAAAAAGTCCCACAAAATTGGAAGCATCGTCTCCAAAATGACAAATTGTGCTGACCGGGAGGTTAAACCTCAATCCGAACAAATTGAAAACCACTGTGGGTTTGAGCCTCACTGTGGTCATGCGAGAATATAAGAATCTTATATGGGTGTGAGGGGTGGATGGAAAAATACATCCCGAGGGACACTGCCCGGCATCACGAGGCTTGCCGAGTGATACCGGATAGTGATCCCGAGGGACGGATTTTTCTATCCACCCCTCACACCCACATTGGATTCTTTTTCTTGCATACCTTCCATTTCTATTGCGATTTTTTAATGCTGCTGTCACTTCGGTAACCGACGCCCTTCATTTTGTGATGACACAACAGGAATGTTTAGTGACGTCACGCATGACGCCGCCGCACATGAGGTTGTAAGCAACCAGTGCATTTATCAAACACGCGATTATATTCGATTTTGGGTCGGAACACTAGGGTTAGAACATAAATTTCTATCCCAGGGTAACATAACGATAACGAACCTGTGCAATATAGTGCATATTTCTCATCTCCAGAATGGCGACTTTTCTGATGAAAACTCTTGATATTTTTCTTATAAATACTGCAAACATAAGTCGTGGGTGCTCGTTAGAACCGCCTCATTGAGGCAGTTCTAACTGCTACCCACAACCTATGTCTTGGAGCAGAAATAAGGAAAATAATGTATAGCCCCTTAAACCCCAGTTTTCTCTAAATAAAGTGGGGTTTAGGGGGGTCTTCATTTCACAGACTTGTTCACGGGATGCATCACGGATTTCCTTGTCTGGTGTGCAAGAAACAGAGCACTACAACAGAATGTCAGGGGGCTTTGCTCAGGGTACTCCTGTTCTTGCCTTTTGCATTAACATCAGCTTGAATTTTTGTGAAATAATCTTGAAAGGACTGAAAATTAAGCCCAACTGAAAATCAAAATGGTAATGGGAATTTCTAAGATCAATTGGTATAGAAACAGAATTTGTTTACAAACAGTTTATAAAGTATGTGAGACTTTTGCAGTGATTATCTCCCTTTTGATGATTCAAGAAGGGCAATTGTAAGTTTTAGGCAAAAGATGTGCACTATACTGGTTATCCGCTTATGTCAGGAGTTGTGATTCGGTAAACTGAATGGCTTGATATGACCTAAATGGTGTTGACTGGGATGTTGATCTCCCAACCAACCAAACAATACAAACCCTTTTCCTTAATTTTTCCTGTGTTTGCCTTTCTTTTGCAGTTAAGTATATAAACTTTATTATTTTCTTCAGGATGTAAATGAGTTTTCTCCAGTGTTAGATATACCAGACTTGACATTCGCCGTCGTAGAGACTAGACCTGTAGGCTCAGTGCTGACTCAGATCAGCGCCACTGACCAGGACAACAATATCGGCAACTTGGTAGGTATATTAATTCTTTGAGATAATGGTGCAAACATTGCAGACCAGATCAGACTGCTCCTGAAGGAGCAGTCTCAGGAGCAGTTCTGATCTGGGTCTGCTATGTTTGCCATAAAGAGATCTAGAAAACCTTTTAGTCATGAAGTGTGTGAACATAACAGATATTTTGAAAATCGGCTTCGAAATCATCAATATGCTCCGCATTTTCAAAAAGTCTGTTTGGTGCAGCGGACAAGGTACATGTACTTGATTGTTCGACAAGCTACTTGATTGTATACAGTGGACATTAGATACAAGCTTTTCTCTCAAATAGAGGTCCCATTTCTGTATACCTAGTTGTTGATGGACCATAAAACTTAACAAGTATATACATTTATGCATGCACACACATTCTCTCTCTCTCTCTCTCTCTCTCTGGCTCTCATGCACATGCACTCTCTCTCTTCCTCTCTCTCTCTGTCTCTGTCTCTTTCTCTCTCTCTAACAGATACATTTTCATTATGTGTGAATCTCCACTTTTTGCTTCCAGTCCCTTTTCACTCATTCCCCACTTGCTCCTTTAATCTCCTGTACTATCTCTTCTGTTTCTTTGCTCCTTTGTCTGGGGAGCAGGAAGCAACACATGGACCCACAAGTGTTGACAGGTCATTAAACTTCAACCCAATAACAGATTTTGCATGTGTGTATTTGTATTCCAGGGAGATGGTATCACATTTAGTATTACAAACGTACTTCCGAATTCTGGATCAGATCTCTTCACCCTGCAGCCGTACGATGGACGTCTGTTCCTTGTACAATCATTCCTCAGTGATATCAACCAGCCAGTCCAGTACAGGGTAAGGATTATTACTTTATAGGCCAAATGAAAACATGCATAGTGCATTTTTTACATCTCCAAAATGGGTAGTTTTCTGATGAAAATCCATGGTATTTTTCTTATTTATACTTAAAACATAGGTTGTGTGTGCCCGTTAGAACCGCCTTATTGAGGCGGTTCTAACGAGTACTCACAATCTATGTCTTGGAATAGAAATAATAAAAATAATGTATACCCCTGTAACCCCAGTATTCTCCATATAAAGTGGGGTTTAGGGGGTCTTCTTTTCATGGACTTGTTCACGTGATGTATAGGGTTTTCCAAGCTTACCTGATTTTTTGTGAAATCTATAAACTATTTTTCTTCATGTTTACAGAAAAAATGTTTGAATACATTTGTCGTACATTTGGACTATTTTGTGCTGACTTGGGTCATTTATTTATGCGATTAGGTTAAGCCTTTAGATATTCATATTAAACTGCTGGTTCCTAGTCCGAAGGTTATCAGTGTTGGGAAAACAGGTAACCAGACCCCCCTGACCTTTCAAGGTCAGTGGGGTCTGGTTAACTGTTTTTCCAATATTGGTAATCTGTAAGCTGGGAGCCAGCAAATAATGCAAAAATGGTGAATAACTTTGGATGTGTTTTATTTACAGATCACTGTTCGGGCAGTTGATAATGGAATTCCTCAGAGATCGGCATCAGACACCATCACAATTAATGTAGTAAGAAACCAGGGACCTCCTCTGTTTACTCAGAATGGGAACTACTTCACGACTGTTGATGAGACGTTGTCGGTGTTCAGCAGCGTGATTACTGTTTCAGCCACCGATTCTGATGCTTCTGTAAGTGTAGTTGATTCAAAGATAACTTGAAGGTAACCTTGAAGATTATTGACTGGTCCAGCTGTTAGGACCTTCAGTTCTTTTCAAGCCCACACCTTGTATACCTGTTCGGCCAACGTCAGGCCGACAGCGGTACGATGTGCCCGACGTTGGCCTGCTATTTTGTGCTAGCTAGGTATGGACTAGATTTGGTAACAGGCTTTTATTGGTCTTTCATCATAGAGTAAATGCATAAGAGCGTACAACATTTTTCATGTTCAACTCCTCATAGTTGTTGGCGTTTTAATATTAATATGCAAAATCCTGTTGTTTTCATGTTTAAAAGACTTATGAAGAAATGATAAAATCAGTGTAATTTTTTCACTGTCAGGGGCATATAAAACTGCAATAATACACTGTTAAAATTTTTTTGGCATTACGAAAACACGCTTATACAAATACATTGCTAAGTTTACCGCCGAAAAACAGAAATTTTAAGATGAAAAATTTTGATATTTCTCATATTTCTGCTCGAAATATAGATTTTGGGCACACGTTAGAACCGCCTCATCGAGGCGGTTCTAATGAGTACCCGCAATCTATCCTCATCGAGGCAGTTCTAATGAGTAACCACAATCTATATTTTAGAGTAGAAATTAGAAAAATAAGTTTTACACCTATAAACCCCAGTTTTACTGTATAAAAGTATGGTTCAAGGGGTTGAACACTATATAGGCGTGTTTTTGTGATGAGAGGGAAAATGTTTGGCACCATCTCGAGACAGTCTGATTCAGCTTTGTGTCATCTCTGGGAAAAATCGTATCACTTATATATATTCAACCCTCTTTATACGGAGATCTTCTATAACAACAAAACAAGGGATAAAATATTTTCTGAGCATTCCTTTCTGAAAGCATTGCTTCAAAATGTCATGTGTTTATTCCAGGGTGATCCAGTGACCTATTCCATGGTTTTGGATGATATTGGAGCCTATTACATCCGTGTTGATGAAAACAGTGGTCTCCTGACAGTACGCAATGAACTAACAAGGGACGGTGCATTATCTTACACAGTAAGTATTGAATTTACTTTTAACACTTAACCCATAAAATAACCCATAAAATGGCAATCACGACAATTGTCATCTGTTTCGTCGGCTGCCAAGTACTTTAAAATTAGTTTTTGCAAACATTGTGGACTCAGATCAAATTGCACCTCAAGGAGCAGTCTGATCTTGGTCCACACTGTTTGCCAGTTTGCAAATATATTTTTGAAAAGTTTGCCAAAAAATTCAGCATGTGACATAAGCAGACAACATTTTCAGATGTAGTTTTTCTCGGCATCTTAAGCATTAACTTAAGATTTAACTTTTATTCCACTGAATAAATTAATTTTGCTTCTTTCATTTTTGACTATCTACCAATCAAACTACTTGATGCAATGTATTTACACCAAATGAACGACAGTGAAGATCTGATCAGAGATGGCTTCTTCAGAAACAACCCATTATTGGTTGGGTTTTTCAAGGAAAAATTCCGTCCTTTAGAATAGCGCTGTCCGTGCGGGCGGGCGGGCGGCCGGCCGGCCGGCTGGCCGGGCCCCTGCGTCCCGGTTTACCTTTTGGTTAACCCTGAAAAGGGTTTTTCAAGGAAAAAATTCCGTCCTTTAGTAAAACGATGTCAGTGCGGGCGCCCGGCCGGCCGGCGGGGGGTCTGCGTCCGGTTGACCTTTTGGTTAACCCTGAAATACCCGTCCATAATGCCATTTAGCGTTTTTCTTGTAAACTACCAACCAATGGAATTACTTGATATATTGTATTCCTATAAATTCACCAATTGCATAACAAACGGTGAAGATCCCGATCAGAAGCCATCTGATCTGGATTCACACTATTTTCAAAGGTTGAACATATACTGGTTCCTCAAGACAAGGGTTAATATGGAAAATGTTGTCCCTTAACCAATTGCATGCCCTATATTTTTCATTTTTATTCTATTTTTGATGGAAAATTCCCTCGGCAAATAGTGCAGGCCCTGATCAGACGCCACAGAATGCGGCGTCTGATCTGGGCCTGTGCTATTTGCCAGGGTAGGCCTTAAGGGGCTTCCCACATGAAAAGGGTTAAGCAGTTTTGCTCCCTTAAATGGCTCAAATGAAGCCAAGATCAATATTATTTCTAGTGTTTATACAAAATCTGGTCAAAACGCATTCATTTCTTATTCCCATCAGATATTCAGTTGTCAATGTCTTTCTGATTCTTGCAGATTCGAGTCCGCGCCACAGATTCAGGTGGTCTGTCATCAACAGGAACGGTAGTTGTTAATGTTAACAGAAACCTCAACGACCCGGCTTGGCTGCAGACATCGTATACGACGACCATCGACGAGAACTTCTCCTTCCTTACCACCATTCTGACCTTCCAGGCTCGGGACGTCGATTCACAGGCTCCTCATAATACGCTTTCATACGTCATCTCCAGCAATAATCTGGCACAAAACTATTTCGAAGTTAATGGCAACAACTTGTACTTGAGGAACTCATTGATTGGATTAAATGTTGATCAGTTCCAGGTATGCATAAACTTTTAACCAATGAAATGCCAATTACGACAATTGTCGTCTGCTTTGTCGTCTGCCAAGTACTTTAAAATTAGTTTTTGCAAACAGTGTGGACTCAGATCAGACTGCTCCTGTAGGAGCAGTCTGATCTGGGTTCACACTGTTTGTCTATATGAAAAAAATATTTTTAAAGTTCTCAAGAAGATTCAGCAGATGACATCAGGCCTCCGCAAATCGGGGCTTGAAGAAGTAGATTGGGCTGCTTGATGTTTCCATGCAGAGTTGAAACCGACTGCACAGGAGTACTGGTTAACCGCTTAGAGGATCTAAGCCTGTCTCCAAAATGACTACTTTTCCGATGAAAATTTGGGATTTTTTTTTCTATTTATACTTGAAACATTGGTTATGGGTTCTCTTTAGGCAGTTCTAACGAGTACCCACAACCTATGTCTTGGAGCAGAAATAAGAAAAATAATGTATACGCCCGTAAACCCCAGTTTTCTCTATATGGAGTGGGGTTTAAGTGGGTGTTCATTTCACAAAGTTGTTCACATGACGCATCCAATTTGCTTCCTTTGCTTTTTGTCTTTTTCTTATACTGAGTCAGTCAAATTTGACCATTACTTCAGTTAATTTCTAGCTAGAAACCAGTATATGTACTAAGCAATGTGGATAAAATGTCTTGCTCAAGGACTCAAATGATGCCTAGCGTTGGACTTGAACCCAGAACCCCACAACCATAAATCTAGTGTTATACCACTGCACCAAATCAATGTGCTTGACTTTAATTCCTAATCATATGATCATATTTTTGCGGTTCATTTCCAGTTCACTGTTATACTAAGAGATGTTGGACAGCCATCTGCTAGACAAGCCGACGAAACAGCAGACGTCACAATCAACGTGAACAGAAATGAGTTCTCTCCCTTGTTCTTCAATAGCACATACTACTCGACAATTTTGGAAACTTCATCAATAGGTTCTTCTGTAGCTCTGGTGTCAGCTCAGGATCAAGACACTAGTGTAAGTCATTGATGGAAATTTTCCCCACCCTTCTTAGTTCTTTTTGTACCAAGTGGAATCTTCCTCCTTATATGTGGCAGGAGTCCATTTCGAAATTTAGGGGTTACGGGTTGTGTTATCCTAAAAAATTTATTCCGGAAGTAGCTGAACTTTTTGCCAATAGTGTAGGCCCTAATCAGATGCCGCTTTCTGCGGCCTCTGATCTGGGTCTGCACTGTTTGCCAGGGTACCTGTTTTGGGGGTTTTCCGGTACAAAATGAGTTAACACGCTTACTTTATACAAAGCATGGCTGATATGCCCTTTTGCCCCTCATATTGCTTTAATCCATAAACAAGCAAAATTGTACTGCAGACAACATTCCAATTTTTTTTTTTTCAGAAAAAAAATCAGGCTTGACATTTAATGTGAATTGTCTGCTAGGCAGACAATTCACATGAAATGTCAAGCCTGATTTTCTCTGAAAAAAAATATCTGTAAAAAAAAATGAAAATGTTATCTGCTTTGGTTATGATTGCTATTTTTAAGGTTTTACCATTGTCCAACCGAATAAATTAATTAAGCAACACTCGTTTCTGACTTTGAACCAATCGGATTATTTGATGTTATTTAGTCCAACAAATTCAGGAACTGAATATCAAACTGTGTAGATACTGATCAGATGGCATTTAGGTGCCATCTGGTCTGTATGTATACTGTTTGCATTAGGTAGTGCACATTTTGGTTCAGTGTGATGAAGAGTAATGCAACAGGTTGTATGGGTTTTTCCCGGTTACTCCAGTTTTTGCCCACCTGTAACGATTGGCTTGATATTAGAGAAATAACATTCAAATGGTTATATACAACAGAAATCGAAAGGAAAGAAAAACATGAGGATATCATTTTTCACAACCAGCATTATCCCTTACGACGCCGAGAAAAACTACATCTTAAAATGTTATCTGCTTATGTTGTCTGCTGAATCTTCTTGCAAATGTTTTAAAAATATTTTTGCATACAGGCAAACTCCTAGTGGAGCAGTCTGATCTGGGTCCACACTGTTTGCAACAATGACTTTTAAAGTAACTGACAGACAAGAAAGCAGATGACTTTTATTGTGATTGGCATTTTATGGGTTAATACTTAATGTCAGCCAATCTGATTGTCACAAAAGACTGGAATGTTAACTCCAAAATAAAGGTCCCCACCCCAACCACTCCAAAAATTATTTTATTGAACTAAGCTATAAAATATACATACAAGATAATATTTTGTGTATACAGTTTGTATACAAAAAAGCATTGTCTGTGTCTTCACCTTTATCATGCTGAACCCTGATGTATTCATTTTTGAAAACAGTATAGATCCTGATCAGCTGGCTTCTTCTCAGAAGCCAGCTGATCAGAATTTATACTGTTTACCATTCTGCTTCTGAATCTGTTGTAAAAATTGAAATCCTGCAACTCAAATGACTGAAAATGGGGGAGGTGTGTAGCATATTGAAATTTATCATATGACATCACGTCTTAGAATGTAATAACAACATGTAATAATTCGATAATCCACTAGTGGATTAAATATGCTAATTAGTTAGAAACGCCCTGTAACATTACATGTATGATGTCCTTAAAGACGTCGCATTCACTAATGGTGGAATATTGACCTTTTTTTAAACATTCGTGAATGAAATGCGTTTAAAATGTCATATGATAAACAGAATTATGCATTCGTGCTCATGTATTATTGAATTTATTAAACTAGTTGAAGAAAAGTGAAAAAATGCTCAGCACAGCCTCGCATTTTATCGCTTTTCCTCAACTCATTTAATAAATCCAATAATACATGAACACAGATCCTCTATATTCAGATGTAATATGTCAATTCTTTTTTCAGGCACAGTTCAACCAGATATCATTCAGTATTATCGGAGATGATACAGCTCCAGATTATTTTGATATTGTTGGTGCCTCCTTCACTAGCTTGAACCAGGGTCAGGTCAGAGTGAGGGCTAACCTAGCCAATGATAATAGAGATCGCTACTATGTGAGTAGTTCAACTTATCTCGACAAATGAAACTGTTTCTCATATGCTTTTCAATGGAATATAGATTTCATTGCAATCAAAATCGATATTGTCACCGCAAATAGTGATGATACGATTTTTTGATTTTCACTGTTTGTGAATTTGATGTATCAGCTGACATTTTTAAATTGCAATAAAAATACAGTTTAAAGCATGAAAGAAACAGAAAATTTCATTTTTTATTCCACCGAATGAACACCAAAAGACGTATTTTCATGAGGAGTATCGATGTGTCGCTGTAAAACATAATTTTCGACCATAAAACTGCCGATTTACCTCCCCAAATGTCAATTTTGAATACAATTATCCCCTAATTATACTACTCCTTATTGGGTTCTTTGTAGTGGCAATTTCTTTAGTACCACAAAATGTTCGGACGAATTTTATACGTCATTATAAGGTTAAATAAGTCTACTGTCAGCTTGCTGAGAGAGAGGGAGAGGAGAGTTCTGTAGGCACAATAAGAATCTAGTCCCACAGAGGACGAGAGAGAGAGAGAATACAGTAGTCATCGGAGTCTAGTCCAACATGGAGACAGTAGAAAGAAATGAGAGAGAGTAAAAAGCATAAATATAAGTAATTTTTTTTTCACATGATTACGATAATATTTTGCCTTATAACAATTCCTTTCAGGTACGAGTTTTGGCACAAGATAATGGATCTCCAGCCAGGTCTGCCACTGCCATCGTTGTCGTTGACATCCAGCGTAACTTCCAGCCACCCCAGTGGTTACAGACGTCGTACAGTGCATCCATTCTAGAGATTAATCCTCTGGGAATACCTTTCGTACAAGTCAGTGCCAGTGATGCTGATGCACAGGTGAGTTTGTTTAGCCCTAAACATGCTTAAGGGGAATGGGAACATCTGGCAGATTTTTCCGCCATTTTTCAAAGGGAGACAACTTTCGGGACTTCCTGTTCACTTTTTATAAGCTCTGTCCCACGGAAAAAGGTGTCAACTCCTAATGGAAAGAATTTGCTCCTCAGGAGCAAATTCTTTCCTTTACGAGTTGAGCCCTATTGACATTGGAAACAAAAATACTTTTGCAGGAGTTGCCTCCCCCAAAGGTGTACCCATTCCCCTTAACTTTTTCTGTTTTTCGAAGTTGGCAGTTAAAACTGTTAACCCTTTTTGTACCAAATGGAATCTTTCTCCTTATATATTGCAGGAGTCCATTTTGAAATTTAGGGGTGACGGGTTGTGTTAACTTTAAAATTTATTTGTAAAATAGCTGAAGCTTTTGCAAATAATGTAGGCCCTGATCAGACGCCGCATTCTGTGGTGTCTGATCTGGGCCTGCACTGTTTGCCAGGGTACCCATTTTGGGGTTTCAAGTACAAAATGGGTTAATAACATTCAAATTAACAATGCCTTGTTTTTATTTTTTGCCCATTTTGAAGTTTGGGATAAAATAGAAAATAGTTCAAAAGTTCATCTCCATATGTGCACCTCTATATGACACTATTATTGGTGTCTAAAGCAGAAACCAGGTTAGTTAAACAACTGTATCATATCCAAACAAAAATGTATAGATTGGACGGATAAATTTATGGTCATTTTTCTATATAATCTATAAATTTTACGGATCAATCTCTAAACAATGTTATATCCAAAACCATGATGGCAGTCTGTTTTATTTACTTATTTTCAGAAAAAGTAAGTCTGTACATTTAACATGTGAATTGTCTGTTCAGCAGACGATTCATGTGAATTTTGCGAAATATAAAGAAAAAAACAACAACAAAAACAGTATGCCATCTGTTCCAGAATTTCAGATTGCTGTCTGCAGCGCTTGAAGTGTTGACTAATTTTCTTGAGACATGACTCAAATACATGTAACTTAATCCCTCAAATGCCAGTCACAACAGTTGTTGTCTGCTTTGTCGTCTGCTAGTAACTTAATGTCATTGATGCAAAGAGTGTTGACCCAGATCAGACTGCTCCTCTAGGAGCAGTCTGATCAGTGTCAACACTGTCTGCCTAATAGTATTGACCCAGATCAGACTAGGAGCAGTCTGATCAGTGTCCACAATCTCTGCCTGAATGTAAAAAAATATTTGTAAAAAGTTAGGAAGAAGACGCAGCAGACGACATGAACAGACGACATTTTCAGATGCAAATTAAGGGTTAATCTTTTCTTTTTTCTTTCCAGGCACCCCACAAAACAGTTAACTTTGCTTTAGAATCTGTCACTTCTGGTAATGGTCTCGTGGATGCATTAGCATACTTCCAGATTGATCCATCAACAGGGGAGATAAGTCTGAGACAGGGACTTAATCTAGATGATAACTCTCCCAGCTCTTACACTGTAAGTCAGGAGTGCAATAAATCATTTTATCATATGACATTGCGTCTTAGAGTGTAATAACGCCATCTAATATTTATAGCCCCGCTTTGAAAAAGTGGGGCTATATTGGATTTGCCATGTCCTTCTGTCATTCCGTGATTCCGTTAATTTGTGTTGGCTCCATAACTTTGTATCTGCTTAACATATTTTCATGAAACTTCACACAAATGTTAAACACCATAAGACAATGTGCAGAGCGAAGGAATTATAACTGTGGATTGCCTACTTTTGGAGTTATTGCCCTTTGAACATTTTCCGTAATTCCGTAATTCCGTAATTCCGTGATTCCGTTAATTTGTGTTGGCTCCATAACTTTGTATCTGCTTAACATATTTTCATGAAACTTCACACAAATGTTAAACACCATAAGACAATGTGCAGAGCGAAGGAATTATAACTGTGGATTGCCTACTTTTGGAGTTATTGCCCTTTGAACATTGAAAAATGGCAATTTTAATTGTGTCCGCTTCATAACTCGAAAACCGTTTGAGATATTTTTAGGAAACTTCACACAAATGTTAAGCACTATGAGACGATGTGCAGAGCGCAGGAACCATAACTCTGCATTGCTTATTTTTGGAGTTATTGCCCTTTGAACATTGAAAAATGGCAATTTTAACAGTGTCCGCTTCATAACTCGAAAACCGTTTGAGATAATTTCATGAAACTTCACACAAATGTTAAGCACTATGAGACAATGTGCAGAGCGCAAGAACCATAACTCTGGATTTCGTATTTTCTGTGTGTCTGTCTGTGTGTCTGTCTGTGTCTGTTAACAATTTTCGTGTCCGCTCCATAACTTTAAAACCCATTCACATATTTTCATGAAACTTCACACAAACATTAAACACCATGAGATGGTGTGCAGAGTGCAGGAACCATAACTCTGGATTGCCTAATTTTTGAGTTATTTCCCTTTGAATATTGAAAAATATCAATTTTAGCCGTCTTTGCTCAATAACTCAAAAACCGTTTGAGATAATTTTATGAAACTTCACACAAATGTAAAGCACCATATTACATGTGCAGAGCGCAGGAACCCAAACTCTGGATTGTCTACTTTTTCAGTTATAGGCTTTTGAATATTAAAAAATGGCAATTTTAACTATGTCCGCTCCATAACCGTTTCTGATATTTTCATGAAACTTCAAATAAATGAAAAGCACCTTGAGATGATGTGCAGAGTGCAGGAACCATAACTCTGGTTTTCCTACTTTAGGAGTTATTGCCCTTTGAACATTTAAAAAGGCAATTTTGACTGTGTCGGCTCCATAACTCACAAACCATTTGAGATATTTTCATGACACTTCACACAAGTGTAAAGCACCATGTGACAATGTGCAGAGCGCAGGAACCCTGACTCTGATTTGCCTACTTTAGGAGTTATTACTCTTTGAACATTGAAAAATGGAAGATGAAATTTAGTATAAACATGGACATTCTGGTAATGTATCATGCTCATTGAAATGAGGGACAAGAGCTCACAACTCTTAGAGTTTTTCCAGATAATGTAAAATTTTCAACAGTTATTTCTTGTTCATAACTGTTTTCTCTGCAGCTTAAATAACTTTCTTCTCTGACAGCGCTGAAGCGGGGCTATAGTCAGATCCTCTGACAGCTCTAGTTTTGATAATCCACTTGTGCATCACGTGAACAAGTCCGTGAAATGAAACCCTCCCCTATACCCCACTTTATATAGAGAAAACTGGGGTTTACAGGAGTATACATTATTTTTCTTATTTTTGCTCCAAGACATAGGTTGTGGGTACTCGTTAGAACCGCCTCAATGAGGTGGTTCTAACGAGCACCCACAACCTATGTTTGCAGTAGGTTGTGGGTACTCGTTAGAACCGCCTCAATGAGGTGGTTCTAACAAGCACCCACAACCTATGTTTGCAGTATTTATAAGAAAAATATAGATTTTCATCAGAAAAATGGCCATTTTGGAGATGTGACAAAATGCACTATGTCGCATGGGTGTGTTATCGTAATGGGATTAGATATGCAAATTAGCTAGATACGTCCCGTAACGTTACATGTATGACGTCCTTAATGACGTTTCTTTACTAATGGCGTATTATTGATATTTTTATAAACAATCGAGAATAAAATGCGTTTTGAATGTCATATGATAAATAGAATCTTGCATTCATGCTCATGTATTATTGAATTTATTAAACTCATTGAGGAAAAGGGATAAAATACTCTGCAGAGCCTCGCATTTTATCCCTTTTCCACAACTCTTTTAATAAATTCTATAATACATGAACACTCATGTTAGATCATCTATGATGATAATTTTGTGGAATTCAAGACAAAATACTTCTTTCTTGCATTATTACAAATATATATATCCACAAATGTGGATTTAGAAATACTGACCTTATAGGCAGTATAGGCATTTTCAACATTTAGGATGCTTGGTTCTGTTGCAACTGTGAGGAAGATTTGGTTTTGATTAGCCAGGGCATCCCCCCTGGTTAGAAATTGCATTGTATGTTTAATCATGGAAAGCATCATGAAGATCCATATTCTATTCATGGCAAACTTCATATTCTATTCATAGTCTGAACTAAAGAGATTCATCTACATACCTATAATAAGTTAAATTTTTTATAAAAAATCCTATTCTATGCATCTTTTATTCTTGACTGAATTCAGTGGCCAATATTTAGATGCTATATAATGTGTACAGGTTGAGCAACCGTCGTAAAACAGCCATCCATCCATCTGTTCATGGGAAAATTCTTGAAAACCCATTGCATATATAAAGATATTCAGTAGCATTTATATTCCGTTTATGTACAAATTCAGAACATTTCCTTGTATTCATGGGCAAATTCATTGTCATTTTTATTTTATTTATGGACTTATTCATGACCTTTTATTTTCTAGGTATGGTAAAAGTCAGAAACATTCATTTTTCTGTTCAACTTTGCAAGTACATGTATAATTTACGACTTGACAGTTATATACAACCTTATCGAAAAAGTTCTATATTTTATTTAGTTGAGAGTAAGAGCTTATGACCTGGGTGTACCACAAAGCTTGGAACAGTCTCAGAGGGCCACAGTAACTGTCTCTGTGGTGAGGAACAACGCTGCCCCTCAGTTTATCCTCACCCCCTACTCTACCACCATCAGTAAAGATTTCAGTCTAACAGACACGGTCTACACAGTGACTGCTACAGATCTCGATTTCAGCAGCTTCTCAAGTGTAAGTACATATTATACATTGTATATCCCATGCAACAGACGACATTTTCTGATATTATTTTTGTTCTTTTTCAAAGAAAATAAGGCTCGACATTTCATGTGAATCATCTGCCCAGCAGATGATTCACATGAAATGTCAATCCTCATTTACTTTAAAAAAAAAAAAAAAAAATTAGTCGTCTGCTTCAGTTTTAGAAAAATGTTTTATGAAGCACATTAAAATTCTAAGTAAGCACAAGTAACATAAGCTTGAGCACACTATCAAGATCTATGGACTGCTTGAGGGCCAGGGCCTGGACCGCCAGGCTGATATGGCCCGAGCTGTAGGCGAGGGCTATATCAACCTGGCAGTCCAGGCCCTGGGGAGAGAGGGAAGTCCATAAACATAGATAGTACCCTCAGCTTACGTTTCTGATGCATTTAGTGCTTTGAACAACTACTGCAAAACATACGACATTTGAAAGGTGGACATGTTGTTGTTAGGCTGGTTTCCTGTAATTCATTGGAGTGATAAATTAATTGCGATTGTCCGAAAAACAAATTTGGCTATCTTTATAGCGGGTTCTACAAGACTTGACTTGGACCAGTCTGATTCAAATGTTATAGTGTCTGCTGTGCATCTACCACAGAATAGGGACTTGCATGTGATGCATTTCTAGCCAATGAAAAAACTGGTTTCATTTTTGATATGCACTAAATATTGTCACATTATGCTGTCCTCATGACTGCCCCATAGTTGGTCCTCTCCTACTCCTGCTACCATCAGAAAAGATTTCAGCATCAATTTTAGCAGACAACATTTTCAAAATACATGTATTTTATTTTTTATTCTTTTTCAAAGAAAATAAAACTTTTTCAAGTGAATGACCTGTTCCTTCTCCTGTATTGACGGGGCCGTTAAACAAAAAAAAATTTGATTGGTATGTGATGTTTAATGTTCAAACTGCCAATCAATACATTTGCAGTCGTCAATTTCAAATTTATTTGTTTGTTTTTTATTCATATTTTTCAGACAAAATAAGGCTTGACATTACATGTGAATCGTCTGCATAGCAGACGATTCACATATAATATCAGGCCTTACTTTATCTGAAAAATAATTAAAAACGCAGATTTGACATCTTCTTTAAAAATTACTGTGGTGCTTTAAGGTTCAAGCCTCATTCTTCACCTTTTACCTTTTCAGTCATTCGGTGTTATCAAGTACAGGATTGTTGGTATCGACTCTGGCCCAAGTTTCTTCCAGATTAACGAAGACACAGGCAGGATTACGCTCAGGAGCAGTGTTTCCCAGGATACAACAACTGTGTACACGGTAAGTTTGGTTGCCATGGCTAATGATTGGTCTCCAAGGGAGATAACCCTGACACTAGCATGTTGTCATTTCTTATTTAGTGTATATTTAATTGAAATATCTCTTTTTTAATTTTTAAAAAAAAAAAAATCAAATTTTTTTCAAAAATTCAATCTTTAAAATTGCGATTTCTGGGCGGCTGCGTGATTCCTGGGTGGGTGCTAACAGGCAGGTTTACCATTTGGTTAACCTTTTTCGCAAAACCTGTCCATAATGCCAGTGGGTATTTTTCTTGAAATATGAAAAATATCAGATTTTTCTCCAAAATTTTTCATTCGTTTGGTGGTAAAATTTATAATATTTTTGAATAGGCGTGTTTTCATAATGAAGTGGGCAAGAGTCTCTAAATCATCAGATCTCTCACCGCTGCAGGTTCCAGTCTCGCTCAGGTCACAAGTGAGATGCCAAGTTGAGCAATGGAAGGTCAGGTATTTTTTTCTCAGATACTCCGGTTTTCACCCACCTATGATTGACTCTAAATAATGAAATAATCTTGAAAGGGCAGTAAAACTAAAACAAAACAAAGCAAAACTAAAAAAATCACAGCTTATACATAAATATGTGTTCTTGAATGTTTCAGCTGATCGTACAAGCCTATGACAATGGCTACCCATCTCTCTACGATACTGAAGTGGTGACAATAACAGTGGAGCGTAACACCGAGCCACCAGTGTTCAATCCAACTGCTCAACAAATTACCATACTGGAAACTCAATCACTGGGAACAGTCATGGTTACTGTGACTGCTGAAGATCCAGATGCCATCTTTGTAAGTTTGTTAGTTTAAACTTATTTTTTCGTAGAATCGTAGAAATGCATTCATACAAATATATAATCAGATATAAATATGTTCATTCTTGAGCTCAGTTGCTGGTGGGATTTAAAACTCAAACACGTTTAAAATGATTTGAATGGAATCTTAAAAGCTTGTTAAGGGTAATTGGAACACCTGGCACATTTTTCTGCCATTTTTCAAAGGGAGATAACTTTTGGGACTTCCTGTTCCCTTTTCTATAAGCTCTGTCTCACTGAAAAAGGGGTCTACTCTTAAAGGAAAGAATTTGCTACTTTAAGAGTTGAACCCTATTGACATGGGAGACAAAAATACTTTTGCAGGAGTTGCCTCCCCTGAAGGTGTTCCCCTTCCCCTTAAGTTCATCTCCTTAAGATTGTTTGAATTTCAAGAACTTGTAAAAGAGTTTAGGTCCTGTGCTAAAAACAAAACAAAGAAACTTTCCATGCTAATCTCAAGAGAAGCATGGGGTTTATAATGCAGATTCATTATTGGTAATTACATGAAATGACACTGAACAGTGTTTCACATGATACATAAATCCAGATAAGGCATTTTTTTTCCACTGAAAGGCATTGATATTTCTCTCATTTCTGTGCAGAAATTTGAAAAATATTGTTTATGATAGTCTGTTTCAGTCTGACATATTTTCTTGTATATGTATTTTAAACCAATTTTATTCAGGAAAGGTACTGGAAACCCAAATCATACAGGAAACCCGAAACCACACAGGCAACCCCAAACCATACAGGAAACCCCATTAACATACAGGAAACCCAAATCTTTACTGGAAATCCTCAAAACATATAGGAAACCCAAACCAGACAGGAAACCCCAAAACATACAGGAAATTCTTAAACCATACAGGAAATTTCAAAACATACTGGAACCCCAAACCATATAGGAAACCCCAAACCATACACGAAATCCCCAAAACATACACGAAATCCCAAAAACATACAGGAAACCCCAAAACATACAGGAAATCCCAAAAACACACAGGAAACCATAAACCATACAGGAAACCCCAAACCATACAGGAAATCCCCAAAACACACAGGAAAGCCCAAAACACTGGAAATTGTTATAAACCATACAGGAAACCTCAAAACATACAGGCAACCCCAAAACATCCAAGAAACTCTAAAAAAACATACAGGAAACCCCAAAACAGAACATTGGCAAACAGTGAAGGCCCTGATCAGATGCCACAGAATATGACATCTGATCAGGGCCTTCACTGTTTGCAAAAATTTAGCCATATTGCACATGCCTTTTGCATGGTGTGAAATGGGAGTCCAGTTTTCCATGTGTTCATTGCTGTCAATATTTTTGTCATTCCTGCATCAATCAAATGTTCAAGTGCATTTCTCAAACTTCAGTAAAGACACAGCATACCATTGGGGAATAACTTGTGTTTTAAAATAGATTTCTGAAAGTTAGAATAACTTAAACCTACACTTTTAAATTTTGAATTGGGCATCTGCAATATCTAAGTTGGAAGTTTCCAGTCAGTGCAACACGAGTAAACTGTGAAGGGAGCTAGATTCTTGCTGAGGTCAGTTAAAAATGTTTTTATTGCCCTTTTTCAGGGTGGAATTGCCAATGTGGAATATTTTGCCACTGGCACACAGAGGGCGCTGCAGTACTTCTACCTAAATCCAACAACTGGTGAAATATCAGCAAAACAGTCTCTGCAGAATGATGTCAATTTCAACAATGATGTGTACACTGTAAGTATATGTAACTCAGTGTCTCAAAGTCTGATAACTCAAATCCCCTTTCATGGGGAATAGATACACCTGGCCCCGAGGTTATAAAACTTTTTCATGCTCAACTCACTTGAGCACGAAATTTATCCTGCTAATAAATTGTAAAATGCCAACAAATGTTGGCATTTTAAAATTTATGAGCAGGATAAATGACATTCTGGGCTAATCTGAGCAGGAAAATTACCTGATTTGTTTGTATTTTAATAGTTATGGGCATTACACATTTCATGCTCTGACAGCTGAGTTAAGCATGAAAAAAGTTTTATAACCTCGGGGGCCTGAATTCAAATCAAATTGTGCTAAGACGGCATCTTTCTTATTTAAAAAATTAGCATTTTTTCAGATAAAAATGTTCTATATTTTTCTTATTTCTAGTCCAAATATAGATTGTTGGTGCTCTTTTATAATAGAACCGCCTCATTGAGACATCGGTGTTATAGCCATTGAAGTTTCACTGTACACTAAAACCTCTATATAATATAAGAATCTTATATGGGTGTGAGGGGTGGATGGAAAAATCCGTCCCGAAGGTCACTGTCTGGCATCACCAGGATGCCCGACAGTGATCCTGAGGTACGGATTTTTCTATCTACCCCTAACACCCATATAGGATTCTTTTTCTTGCATACCTTCCATTTCTTAGAGCAGATTTTTAATGCTGCAGTCACTAAGGTTACCAACATCTGCCATATTGTGATGACACTACAGGAATGTTTAGTGACGTCGCGTAACATGCATGAGGTCAACCTTAATGATGGCGCAAATGGGGTCGTATTCAACCAGTGCATTATCAAATCCGCTAAAATATTCAATTTTGGGCAAGAACGCCGGGCGGCCCCCGCCCATCGGGGCTTGAAGAAGTATATGGGCTGCAAGATGCTTCCACACAGAGCTGAATCCTTCCCACACATGAGTACTGGCAAATTGCTTAGAGGATCTAAGCCTTCCCAGGCAAAGCTGTGTGAGTGTTGAACCGTCCATGCTTATAAACTCTATTGGTATCATTGGGCGACAGGGCTTGAGATGTCATTTCATCTCTATGTCGGGTAAAAGTCCCACAAAATTGGAAGCTACGTCTCCAAAATGACCTTTACAGTGTTGACGGGGACATTAAACCTTAAATCAAACAAACAAACAAAGAACACTGGGATTAGAACAGAATTTCTATCCCAAGCTAAAACTATTGATTTCCTTATCTGGTGTGCAAGAACACTCTTTATTGGGTCTCTATGGCCTACTGGGTGAGAGGGAACTCTCTTAATCATAAGGTCTCTCACTACTGTGGGTTCACGACTTGCAGGGGTCACAAGTAAGATGCCAAGTTCAGTAATGGAAAGTCAGGTGTTTTTTCTCTGGGTACTCCAGTTTTTGCCCACTTCTGATTACCGATTGCCTCGAAATAGGTGAAAACACGAAAGGGTGGCAAAACAAAAAAAAAATGTTCATTATTACACAGTTTTGGATATGACACAGTTTAAAGATGGATCCCAAAAAATGTATAGATTAAATTGAAAAATGACCATACATGGTTATTTCAATATAATCTACACATTTTTGTCTGGATGTAACAGTTAATAACTAACATTGTTACAGTTTTGGATCCCAACTATTGTGTTATAAATAGGTTGAGGTGTATATGAATACAAATTCATGTGTTAACATTTCTCTTTTTAGCTGAATGTTTTGGCCCGTGATCTTGGAACCCCTCAGCTCCAGAGTACCCAGGCTGCCACAGTGACAATCACAGTTTTGAGAAACAACAACGGCCCAGTGTTCCTCGAGACTCCGTACAGTAGACCTATCTCTCAGAACACAATAAGTGGTACCAGTGTGTTCCGTGTCACTGCCGAGGATGCTGATGTGGTAAGATTATTTTTCTTATGTTTGTGAGAACTTTGCTCTAATATTATAATAGAAAAATAATGATTAAAGACTTTATTTAACCCATAAAATGCCAATCATGACAATTGTCGTCTGCTTTGCCGTCTGCCGGTTACCTTAAAAGTAATTTTTTGCAAAGAGTTTGGACCCAGATCAGACTGCTCCTGCAGTCTGATCTGGGCCCACACTGTTTGCCTGTATGCAAAAATATTTTTAAAAAGTTTGCTAAACATTTCAGCAGACGACATTTTCAGATGTAGTTTTCTCATTTTAAGGGTTAAGGATAGTAGACACATTTAGTGTTCACTTATGTTCCATGTGGCCCTCTTGAAGCTTAAAAATTTAGGGGTTTCCCACCTGCAATGGGTTACACTCATAACCAAAAGCTCAAGAATTCACTTAGTATAATTAATAGCTTTAATATGTTCTGTTTTTCAGAATCAGTTTAATGTGATTACGTACCAGATTGTCGGAGACAATGAAGCCATTAATCTCTTCAGTATCAACCAGAATGGGGATATCTTCACCACAGCTAATCTCTTTGGTAGATCAGAGGCCTCCTATGTGGTATGTACACATCCTTCTGCATATTTTTTAATCCTTTTTTGCCCCCGCCCAATGAGGCTTGAAGAAATAGATGGGCTGCACGATGCTTCCATGCAGAGCTGAAATACATGAGTACTCACTTAGAGGATCTTAAGTAAAGGGTTGCGAGTCGGACCATCCATGCTGATAAACCCTATTGGTTTCATTGGGTGACAGGGCTTGAGATGTCATTTCATCTCGGTGTCAGGTAAAAGTCTCACAAAATTGGAAGCAATGTCTCCAAAATCACCTATACAGTGTTGACACTGACGTAAAACCTCAAATCACACAGACAAACAATAGCTCAGTATAAATGATATAATCTTGAAATGGCTATAAAGTAGAAGTAAAACAAAGATCAGGAATTGATACAATTAACTTACTCCATCCATAAAAGACACCAAAGGGAAAGAAATACAAACATTAAGCGACCAGACCATAATGGAAACCTAAACAAAGGAAGGCCATATGGACAGTTACTTTCCCACAAAATGGCCATATGGCCATCCAAAATTAAAATACACAAGTGATACACACAGTAAGTAACAAACAACAACATAAATAAATCGCCACAGAAGAGCCGCCTTGGAACGGTCAGTGGAAGATTTCCACTTGGGGGGGGCTTAAATCGATTTTACGTGGCCACAATCCTCGCCCTTACTTCCGTCGCGATTTAGACAAAAAATTTGTTCAGTCTGCATGAAGGCCTCCTAACTCATCAGTGCAACATCTCCGTGAACACAGAAATCAAAGAACAACAGAGGTGAGACAACGGTGAGGACTCGACAGCAAGAAACCACTGAAATGCTGGAGCAAAAGAAAACCAACAGTTAGACTCCGATGAGCCCGACCAGAGACAGAGCATCAGGCACCAACCAGAATACCAAATTAAGATAATCGATAAAGATGTTTAATGACATGTTGACTAATGCCATTGCTAGTTTTGAACATGCAACTGTACTCACATTGTTAAATTATAGATGTGTACCAAATTGATCATTAAGAAATACCCTCCTCAGTGTCTATGATGCCTAATTTTGTCCAGATGTATATTTGAATAGGGAATCATGCCATCTTTTTTGCCAAACAGATTCGAGTGATGGCAATGGACAATGGTGTACCAGCCAGAACAGCTTATGAGATTGTGACTTTGACAATAGATCGTAATGAGTTCACGCCTCAGTGGATTACACCAAACTCCAACAGCAACTACAGAACATCTGTATCAGTTCTAGAGAACGTCGGTTTCAATACCAACATCTTCAACTTCCAGGCTGCTGATCAAGATGTGGTAGGTATTTACCCATAAAATGCCAATCATAATGATTGCCGTCTGCTTTGTCGTCTGCTGGTTACTTTAAAACTCATTTTTGCGAACAGTGTGGACCCAGATTAGACTGCTCAGCTCCTCTAGGAGCAGTCTGATCTGGGTCCACAATATTTGCCTTTATGCAAAAATATTTTTAAAAAAGTTTGCTAGAAGATTCAGCAGACGACATAAGCAGACGACATTTTCAGATGCAGTTTTTCCCAAACGCTCTGCATGCTGGGTATATTTTTTTTGGCAGACAACATTTTGAAATATTTTTTCTTATTTTTCCTCAAAACAGGATTATTTCATACAAATTTGCGGAGACAATTTGCATGAGATGTTATATCCTGTTGTCTGGCAAAGACAAGAAAAATATCAACAATTTGTCATCTGCTGAATTAGCCCAGAGAGTGCTACAGGTTAAAGAAACAGATTAGGAAAATTTTTCATCATCACTGTAGATAAAATGTAAAAAATACTGTGAAAATCCTAAAAATTTCGGACGCCTTGAGTTTTCCTAAAATTTTAACAAATTTATTTTTGATCCATCTAAAAATGTGCAGATGGAATGACAGTGTAGAACCTGATCAGACTGCTCCTTCAGGAGCACTATTTGCTTAGGCCTGTCTATCCCTATACTTAGGATCATTTCTGTAATTAACCCTTATCTTGCTGTTTACAACAACCCCTATCTATGCAAAACGGTGTAGATCCAGATCAGATGGCTTCTGAAGAAGCCATCTGATCAGGATCTACACTGTTTGGCATTCAGTTTATGAATTTGTAGCAAAAAATTACATCAAGTAATTTGATTGGTTGAAATCAAGAAATCGGTGTGGCTTAAATGAATATTCAGCAAGATAAGGGTTAGCCCTTATCCTGTTGTTCATGATAATCCCTACCTTTGCAAACAGTATAGATCCAGATCAGATGGCTGCAAACAGTGTAGATCCAGATCAGATGGCTTCTGAAGAAGCCATCTGATCTGGATCTACACTTTTTGTCATGCAGTTTGTGAAGTGAACAAATACATTATATCGAGTCATTTGATTGGTGTATAGTCAGAAGTGGGTGTGGCTGAATTAAATGGTTCAGGATACGGGAGAAGGGGGAATGCTCCTTATTTCTTGTTAGAAACATACATTGTTGGTACTTGTTAGAATTGCCTCAATGAGGCAGTTGTAACAAGTACCCACAATGTATGTTTCAAAGGAGAAAAAGGAAAAATTTCCTCTAATGCATCTTTGCCTTGTTGATGATAATTTTTTAGCAACAAAATTTTCAGAACTAAGACGGCATTGACTTACATGAAGTTTTAGATTTATCAAGAATGGAGCAAATACCTGATATTTTTTTTCTGAAAAAAAAAAGTAGGTTTTGTGCTACTATTCATGATTTTTACTGATTCCAATTATTTTTTGGTGTTTAATTTAAAAAAACAAAACCATCTTGTGGGACTTTGACACAGTAATATGTCTGATTTAAGATAATCGCCATTCTGACCACATATGCTCAAAATCAACTGAATAATATACATCAGTATTAGGATCAGGGCTTGCAGAATGCTATTTAAATGAGTCCTGTATTGTTTTGACAGTTTGTCTTATTTTTGTTTTCAGGCTTCACCATACAACACGTTGAAGTACACTGTCATTGGAGACAATCCCTCACCTCTGTACTTTGACGTTGCTGAGACTACAGGGGATGTTACTCTTAGGTCAGCTTTGTACCAGGATACAGCAAACCAGTACATTGTAAGTAGACCTACTTAACCCCTAAGATGCCAGCCACAGCAATTGTCCTCTGCCCTAAATTGTCTGCTGGATACTTTGAAACTCAACTGTTGCAAATAGTGTAGCCCCAGATTAGACCACTCCTCTAAGAGAAGTCTGATACGAGTCCACACTGCCTGTATGCAATTTTTTTTTTGAAGTTTTCAAGAAGATGCCGCAGATGACAGAAAAAATTTTCAGGTTCCGTTTTTCTTTGGGTCTTAAGGGGAATGGGAACACCTGGCAGATTTCGGGACTTCCTGTTTGCTTTTCTATAAGCCCTGTCCCACTGAAAAAGGGGTCAACTCTTAAAGGAAAGAATTTGCTCCTCAGGGGCACATTCTTTCCTTTAAGTGCTGACCCCTATTGACATGGGAGACAAAAATACTTTTGCAGGAGTTACCTCTCCTGAAGGTGTTCCCATTCCCCTTAAGGGTTAATTGGCTGGCCTCGGTAGCTCATTCAGATGCGCATCTGACTAGTGATCAGGAGGATGTGGGTTCGATACCTGCCGGGATCAACAACATTCTTTCGTGGAGATTGATCATGCAATCTTTTCTACGGTCATTCTCTCCCTTCAGCTGATTCAAGAAGTGCAGATGTCAGTTTCTAGCGACTGTACTGGTCAACCACTTACGTATAAGCCTGCCCAGGAAAAGTGTGGATAGGTAAACTGACCGGCTCAAAATGACCTGAAATAGTGTTGACAGGGCAGTTAAACTCCAAAGCAAACAAATTAAGGGTTAATTGAAAGATAATTCTCCAGTTTTCCACAGGAGTTTATGAGCTTATGGGGAAAAGGTACTTATCACACAGGCGGCAAGCAGAGACTCAGTTGAGCCTGCGCATCAGTGCAGTCTCACCAGAGCATTTACAGAGACAGAGCTGAGCACCACAGCATGTCTCTGTAGAAGAGACATTTACGGGCCTCCGTGGCCTAGTGGATAAGAGCGCTGACTCTTAATCATTAGGTCTCTCACCACTGTAGGTTTTAGCCTTGCTCGGGTTACATGTGAGATGCCAAGTTCTGCAACGGAAGGTCAGGTGGTTTTTCTCCAGGTTTCGTCCCCCTTTGATTAACGATCGGCTTGATATGAGTGAAATAATCTTGAAAAGGCTGTAAAACCAAACCCCCCCCCCCCCAAAAAAAAGAGACATTTAGGTAGCTTTATGCAAAAGGTCATGTATGTGTCTAACCCTATTAGTTTGCTGCATGTGCATATACAGAGGACCCTCGTTATAACGACAGTATTTGTTCCCTATATTTGTGCCGTTATAAAGAAGTTGCCGTTATAAAGAATCCCAGTTAGGAGTATGATAGGTAATAAAAGGCCTTTTTCCCCATCATTACTCCAAGAAACAATTTTTATAGATATTTGTTAGAATCGCCTCGGTGAGGCGATTCTAACAAATATCTATAAAATTTGCTTCTTGGAGTATTAGATTATAAGACTCTTTCATGACTGTGGACTCGATTAGTGCATTTTCAACTCGATGAAAGCCCACGCCACTCGGAACCGAGGCTCAGCTTTTAGTTGAGTAGTCATTCCATTCAAATTGCCGTTATAGCGAGTTTTGCTGTTATAACGAATGTCGGTATAAAGAGGGTTGACTGTAGTAACATAAATTTGTAAATACTAGGTTCTCTTTTATCATGACAAATGGACTTGTCCAACATATAGCAATGGAAGAGTCCATTAGTATACAATTGGTTAAATATATGTTTTACCTTTAGGCCTCTTTTTTGTATTTAATAGCTGACAGTGACGCTAGCAGATCAGGCTGGAAAAGTAAATGCCAACACTGCAACACTTACAATCAATGTGATCAGAAACCAACACACACCTTACTTCATCAACGAGCCTTATGCTGTTCTTATCAACGAAAACTTTGGAACTGTTCAGAGCATTATCCAGGTTACAGCACGGGATGATGACGATATCAACACTTTTGAGAGAGTGAGATACGAAGTTATTGGTGACGGAAATGCTCCCGCTTTCTTCCAAGTGGAGGAGAATACAGGCCGAATTTTCCTGGCGCAGGGACTCAGCAGCATTAACCAGGTGGACTACACTCTTAGAATAATGGCCTATGATAATGGTGTCCCCAGTAGAAGCAACAGTACCATTGTGCATATCACTGTTGATCGTAATCAGAATTCACCATTCTTCCAGCCTCAACAGTACTCGGCAACAATACCTGACAATGCGGCTCTTGGGTCTGAGATTGTGCAAGTAACGGCTTTGGACAGTGACACAGTAGCTCCGTACAACACTGTAAAATACTTCTTGAGGGCAACAACGGGTAGTGACTATTTCTTCATTAATGAGGACAATGGAAGGATATACTTGTCACAGAGTGTTGCACTTGACGCGAATGCTCCCACATCCTACACACTCAGCATTGGTGCATTTGACCTCGGAAATCCCTCAAGATCATCTGTTCAGGATGCCACAGTATTCATACAGGTCAGAAGGAACCAGAATGCTCCATTCTTTGTGCAAGATCCATACATTGTTCAGGTACAGCAGTCAAGAGCTGTCGGCGATGTTGTCTTGACTGTTACTTCCCAAGACAATGACCAGGTGTCTCCATTTGGTGATGTTACAATGACCTTGATTGGAGATGATGACGGTGTTCTTTACTTTGGCTTCAATCCTTCAACTGGTGATATTAGTGTTATCAGAGATCTGACCCTGGACACTGCAACATTTTACCGACTTAGGATTGAGGCACGTGACGGTGGAAGTCCGTCTCTTAGTGCCACGGCTCTTGTTGAGATCACAGTTCTCAGGAACTTGTTTGATCCCGAATTTACCCAACAGAATTATGAAATCACAATTGATGAAACCCAGCCACTTGGTGTTCAACTTCTACAGATATCTGCTCGTGATCAAGACTTCTTGGCTCCACACAACCAAATCACCTACAGCATGCAGAATGTGTTCGGAAATAATCTCGCATCACTTTACTTCACAATCAACTCTGGAACAGGGTCAATCACTCTTTTGCAGTCCCTACTGAATGATGATGCTGACACTCTCCAGTATAACTTTGGAGTTACCATTGTTGATAATGGTGTACCACAGCGAGCGGCTAATACACAAGCAAATGTGGTCGTCAATGTCATAAGGAACAGATTCCCGCCGATATTTGTGAACACACCTTATGCAACCAATGTTGATTACACCGTCACCACAGGAACAAGTGTGTACCAAGTAGAGGCTCAAGATGGAGATGTCTCGCCCTACGATGTTGTCTCTTACGATCTCATTGGAGATGATAATGGGCCAGTCTTCTTCAATGTTGAAGCCAGTACTGGAATCATCCGTGTGTCCCAGAGTCTTGTTTCAGAAACACAGACCTTATATACGGTTAGTAACTTAGCACAGTAGAATTTCAATGGCACAAACACCAATGACTCATTTACCATGGCTATTTCAAACTCCAGATCTTCCAGAGTCCCTAGGAAAAAAGTTCTCATAGTTGCAGACATTCATTTATTTGGGATAATTTAGGGAGAACTTTATCAAATATTATGGTAACGCATCTTTGTGACCTATTGTATTCTTTCATATCTGCAAAATGGGGCCAGTTGTTAAAAACTAACGACATCGTTAGTTAACGTATCGTTAAAACTTTGATCGTTAAATATGGCAAATATGCTGAAATTTTTGCTGAAAAAATGTGAGCAGCATTTTTCAGCAAAAATGCCAAAATTTATGATATTGTACTTGCTAGAACAGTTAACAATATGACCGCTAACGAGCTCGTTAAGCTAACGATGCTTTGAACAACTGGCCCCTGATGAAAATGTGTGATATTTTTCTTATTTATTCTCTAAATATAGGTTGTGGGTACCCATTAAAACCGCCTCATCGAGGCGGTTCTTATGAGTACCCACAACCTATGTCTTGGAGAAGAAATAAGGAAAATAATAACCCTCCCCCCACCTGCAAAACCCACTTTTCTCTATATAAAGTGGAGAAGCCTCCGTGGTGTAGTTGTTATGCTACTCGCCTTGTAAACCAGGGTTCGCAGGATTTACCCCGGGCTTCTCCAGACTTTCGGATGAGTCTTTAAACTGAGGTCCCATCTCGTATAACCTTAGCTGTTGGTGGGACATAAACCTCTAACATTCACTCACTCATTCACTCTATATAAAGTGGGGTTTGGAGGGTGCTCATTAGACAGACTTGTTAACGTGATGAAAAGACCATTAACCTTAAAAGTGTCACAGAAATTTTTAGAGCAGATGCCTTATCTTTAAACTATTTTTCAAATGAAATGGGGCTTTTCAAATGAAACTACGTAGTATGACCCATCTTCTTTCTTATGAATGTTTTCATTGCTCTTAAAGGAACTCATTTTTGATTTTTATTTGCCTTTTCTGCAGCTGGTGTTGTGCCGTGTGGCGGCCGTAAAACGTCTCCCCGTACATCAACCATAGTGCAGTTTATATTTTACTTTTGGTCCTTTGAGATCAGCGTGAATATTCTGAGAAATCAGAAATAAATTATTGGTTTAGACTCATATTCTAGACAGGTTTTTAATTATTTGGACCCCATTTTGATTTATATCAGTCTTTGAATCGACTGCCTATACGAAATTCGTAAAATTGCAGTATGTGTCCTCTGGCTTTCTTTGCCGGATCATTACAGGGTCACTGATGAGGCTTTATTAGCCGAAACTACGTAGTATGACCCATCTTCTTTCTTATGAATGTTTTCATTGCTCTTAAAGGAACTCATTTTTGATTTTTATTTGCCTTTTCTGCAGCTGGTGTTGTGCCGTGTGGCGGCCGTAAAACGTCTCCCCGTACATCAACCATAGTGCAGTTTATATTTTACTTTTGGTCCTTTGAGATCAGCGTGAATATTCTGAGAAATCAGAAATAAATTATTGGTTTAGACTCATATTCTAGACAGGTTTTTAATTATTTGGACCCCATTTTGATTTATATCAGTCTTTGAATCGACTGCCTATACGAAATTCGTAAAATTGAAGTATGTGTCCTCTGGCTTTCTTTGCCGGATCATTACAGGGTCACTGATGAGGCTTTATTAGCCGAAACTACGTAGTATGACCCATCTTCTTTCTTATGAATGTTTTCATTGCTCTTAAAGGAACTCATTTTTGATTTTTATTTGCCTTTTCTGCAGCTGGTGTTGTGCCGTGTGGCGGCCGTAAAAACGTCTCCCCGTACATCAACCATAGTGCAGTTTATATTTTACTTTTGGTCCTTTGAGATCAGCGTGAATATTCTGAGAAATCAGAAATAAATTATTGGTTTAGACTCATATTCTAGACAGGTTTTTAATTATTTGGACCCCATTTTGATTTATATCAGTCTTTGAATCGACTGCCTATACGAAATTCGTAAAATTGCAGTATGTGTCCTCTGGCTTTCTTTGCCGGATCATTACAGGGTCACTGATGAGGCTTTATTAGCCGAAACTACGTAGTATGACCCATCTTCTTTCTTATGAATGTTTTCATTGCTCTTAAAGGAACTCATTTTTGATTTTTATTTGCCTTTTCTGCAGCTGGTGTTGTGCCGTGTGGCGGCCGTAAAACGTCTCCCCGTACATCAACCATAGTGCAGTTTATATTTTACTTTTGGTCCTTTGAGATCAGCGTGAATATTCTGAGAAATCAGAAATAAATTATTGGTTTAGACTCATATTCTAGACAGGTTTTTAATTATTTGGACCCCATTTAGATTTATATCAGTCTTTGAATCGACTGCCTATACGAAATTCGTAAAATTGCAGTATGTGTCCTCTGGCTTTCTTTGCCGGATCATTACAGGGTCACTGATGAGGCTTTATTAGCCGAAACTACGTAGTATGACCCATCTTCTTTCTTATGAATGTTTTCATTGCTCTTAAAGGAACTCATTTTTGATTTTTATTTGCCTTTTCTGCAGCTGGTGTTGTGCCGTGTGGCGGCCGTAAAACGTCTCCCCGTACATCAACCATAGTGCAGTTTATATTTTACTTTTGGTCCTTTGAGATCAGCGTGAATATTCTGAGAAATCAGAAATAAATTATTGGTTTAGACTCATATTCTAGACAGGTTTTTAATTATTTGGACCCCATTTTGATTTATATCAGTCTTTGAATCGACTGCCTATACGAAATTCGTAAAATTGCAGTATGTGTCCTCTGGCTTTCTTTGCCGGATCATTACAGGGTCACTGATGAGGCTTTATTAGCCGAAACTACGTAGTATGACCCATCTTCTTTCTTATGAATGTTTTCATTGCTCTTAAAGGAACTCATTTTTGATTTTTATTTGCCTTTTCTGCAGCTGGTGTTGTGCCGTGTGGCGGCCGTAAAACGTCTCCCCGTACATCAACCATAGTGCAGTTTATATTTTACTTTTGGTCCTTTGAGATCAGCGTGAATATTCTGAGAAATCAGAAATAAATTATTGGTTTAGACTCATATTCTAGACAGGTTTTTAATTATTTGGACCCCATTTTGATTTATATCAGTCTTTGAATCGACTGCCTATACGAAATTCGTAAAATTGCAGTATGTGTCCTCTGGCTTTCTTTGCCGGATCATTACAGGGTCACTGATGAGGCTTTATTAGCCGAAACTACGTAGTATGACCCATCTTCTTTCTTATGAATGTTTTCATTGCTCTTAAAGGAACTCATTTTTGATTTTTATTTGCCTTTTCTGCAGCTGGTGTTGTGCCGTGTGGCGGCCGTAAAACGTCTCCCCGTACATCAACCATAGTGCAGTTTATATTTTACTTTTGGTCCTTTGAGATCAGCGTGAATATTCTGAGAAATCAGAAATAAATTATTGGTTTAGACTCATATTCTAGACAGGTTTTTAATTATTTGGACCCCATTTTGATTTATATCAGTCTTTGAATCGACTGCCTATACGAAATTCGTAAAATTGCAGTATGTGTCCTCTGGCTTTCTTTGCCGGATCATTACAGGGTCACTGATGAGGCTTTATTAGCTGAAACTACGTAGTATGACCCATCTTTTTTTTATGAATGTTTTCATTGCTCTTAAAGGAACTCATTTTTGATTTTTATTTACATTTCATGCAATTTGTCTGCTTGGCAGATGATTCACATGTTATGTCATGTCTTATTTACTTTGAAAATACAACAGAATTACTTGAAAATGACGTTTACTTATATCGCGATTAGCATTTTAAGGGTTGATTAAAGATTGATTTTAGTGATTTTTTTTGGTCACAGTAGTGCTGCAAAGAGAAAGCATTTATAAAGATATCTTTGAATTTTAGAATGACAGATTATTTAGAGAGGGGCAGAAAGTTTAAAAATTTATTATAGTTTTCTCTTAACATGTGCATGATAGCCGAAGGTTGTTTATACACTTTCTGTTACTAAAGGTCTGAGTCATAAATACTATTCTTCAGCTTCGAGTGAGAGCCCGAGACAATGGCAGCCCACGTCTGTTTGACACTGAAGTTGTGTACATTACCGTTAACAGAAATTTGAACACCCCACAGTTCCTGCAGTCAATTTACATCAGCTCAATCCTGGAGACAACATCCCCAGGTACCAGTGTGCTGCAAGTCCAGGCTAGGGATGCAGATATTTCGGTAAGCATCACGATAACGAGGGAAATTGATATAGAGGATCTTAATGAGTGTTCATATATTATTGAGGTGGCCTAGTGGTTAAGAGCGCTGACTCTTGATCATTAGGTCTCTCACCACTGAGGTTTGAGCCTTGCTGTGGTCACATGTGAGTCGATATGAGTGAAATAATCTTGAAAGGGCTGTAAAACCAAACCATAAAATATATTATTGAATTTATTAAACAAGTTGAGGAAAAGGGATAAAATACGAGGTAAATCAAATGATTTTTGAAAGCTGGAAGAAACTGTATCACATTACAAAAACATGCCTATACAAATACACTGTAAATGTTACTGCCAAAAATTGAAAATTTTAGGATGAAAAACTGATATTTTTCTTATTTCTGCTCAAAATTTAGATTGTGGGTACACGTTAGAACCACCTCATGGAGGCAGTTCTAACGAGTACCCACAATCTATATTTTAGAGCAGAAATAAGAGAAATAAGGTTTACCCCTGTTGACCCCAGTTTTAATGTATAAAAATGGGGTTCAAGGGAGTCAGAATTATATAGGCATGTTTATGTGATGAGATAATTAGGCGCAAAATTGTTTTGATATGATCCAAATCTTAAGAGAACCTGTTTTTGCAATTTCCAAAATTATTATTATTACCCTAAACTTAGATGAAGATCAGCCTGCACATTCGGTAGAAGCTTACATGGTGCAGTGGTTACACTACTAGCCTTGTAAACCAGGGATCGCAGGATTGATCCCGGGCTTCTCCAGACTTTTGGATGAGTCTTTAAACCGAGGTCCCATCTCCTTATGACCTTTGCTGTTGGTGGAACGTAAAACTCAAACACTCACTCGCTCACTCAGCACCTCGATAGTACAATACCAATAGTTTCTTTATACATGTATATATAAAATATCAAGAATCTCACTAGTATGAGTAGCTGAGCAGGCTGGTTTTTGTCTTATCTGGTTTCACATGGTGTCAGAAGAATCTTTTTTGAATTTTCAGAGTCCAAACAATGACTTGAGGTACTACTTCTCCAACAGTCTAGGTACCAATAACTTTGTTGACCGATTCTCTCTGGATTCCACAACCGGTTCCATCTTCGTGCGCAGAAACTTGTATGGAGAAACCTTCAATGAGTTCAACGTAAGTATCAGTACTTTGAAGTTTACATGTCGTAGTTAAGGTTCACGAGGAGAGATGAGGATAATTCTAGTATAAGTTTTCTTATAAGAATCATATATGGGTGTGAGGGGTGGATTGAAAAATTCGTCCCGAGGGACACTGTCCGGCATCATGAGGCTTGCCGAGTGATGCCGGACAGTGATCCCGAGGGACGGATTTTTCTATCCACCCCTCACACCCATATTGGATTCTTTTCTTGCATACCTTCCATTTCTGTTGCGAATTTTTAATGCTGCTGTCACTTCGGTTACCGACGTTCGCCATTTTGTGATGACACAACAGGAATGTTTAGTGACGTCACGCATGACGACGCCGCGCATGAGGTTGTAATCAACCAGTGCATTTATCGAACACGCGATTATATTCGATTTGGGGTCGGAACAACAGGGTCAGAACATAAATTACTATCCCAGGGTAAAATCACGGATTTGCTTGTCTGGTGTGCAAGAATATTTCTTATTAACCCTTTTTGTACCAAGTGGAATCTTCCTCCATATGTGAAGGAGTCAATTTAAAAAATTTAGGGGTGTCCGGTTGTGTTTTCTTCAAAATTTATTTGGAAAATGGCTTAACTTTTTGCAAACAGTGTAAGCCCTGATCAGATGCCGCATTCTGTGGCGTCTGATCTGGGCCTGCACTGTTTCAATTTTGCCAATTACCAGTTTAGGGGTTTCTGGTACAAAATGAGTTAAACAATATGTTGTGGGTACTTGTAAGAATTGCCTTAGTGAGGCAATTCTAACAAGTACCCACAACTTATGTGTTCAAAAATAATGAAAATTATACCCCCTTAATTATCCCCCATTGTCCATGTTAGTCCTCAGTATTTGTAGCACTGGATGTGTTTCTTAAGATGCCACCCCAATTCTACAGCAGTTATTGGTCATTTTACGGGCCTCCATACCTTAATGATTAAGGGGGCAGACTCTTACAATTTGGACCCAAGCCAATTGACGTTTGAGCCTCCCTAGGGTCACATGCAACTGCAGAGGAAGGTCTGATGGTTTTCCTCATGGTAATCTGGTTTTTGTCCAGCTGTGATTAACATCTTTATATAAGTGAAATAATCATGAAAAGTTGGTCAAACCTGAAATAATAAAAAAATGTCTCTTAAATACTCATCATAGTGGTTCAAAAATTGGCTTAAGCACATGTAGGTAAGCCTTATTTGGGTTGGGTGGGGTCAGATTTTTCTTCAGTTGTTAAGTTTACATAAATTTCATACATAAACTCAGCCAGAAATCATGTTAACACATATGGAAGTGTCATAAAGTACATGTAGTGGACAATATTTTTGTTTGCTTTTATTGAGCCTTTAGTCATTTACATGTATCTGGGAAGGGACGAGATTTTTCTTGCAGAGAAATATGCTAGTTTTAAATGTCCAACCCACCACTGTGGGTTCATGCTTGGGTCACATGGGATGCAAAGTTCTGTAATGGGAGGAAATTACCTTGAAAGAGCCATGAAGCTTCAAAGATGAAAAAAAAAATGACAACTTCCAACCTAATATACATTTACCGTGATAGTGTTTATTATATTTTCTCAATCTCTGAACATGCTTTCCCATATTTATTGCAGTACACAGTGTACGCCCAAGATCTTGGTACACCACAGAGAACCAGTGAGAATATTCTGGTAACCATTAGGATCCAGAGAAACAACTTCCCACCAGTATTTATCAACGAAGTTTATACTGCCGATATCACCAGCAATTTCTTCCCAGGATCCAACATCTTACAAGTGACAGCAACTGATCAAGATCAAATTGTGAGTATCGTAAGCTCCAGATTAGGTAATTTTTTCGTCTGAAAAGTACTGATATTTCCTTATTTTTTCCTCCGCTATTTTGTTGGGGAGGCGCTTCTAATGAGTACCCACAACATACGTTTTCGTGCAGAAATAAGAAAAATATGTGGAGACCCTACTCTTATACGGGGCTATGTGAGTATTCTATTTTGATTTTCATTAGGATACAGAAATAGAATCAAACACTTATTCAGTGGGGACAGAGAAAACTCAAGCCAAGTGGGGTCCAGACTGGCAGTGATCGAGAGCCCTGCCAGTGGTTACATGGAAAAATGAGACTTAGCAGTTTCCTGGACCCAGGGTTGACATTTCTTGTCCCCACTGAACGATTGATTCTTTTTCTCACATACTATCTGAATATTACGATCTGATTGCAGCCTTTCGCTGCAAGGAAACTAGACAAAAAAAAAAAAATTAAAAAGTTGAGAAATTTTTGCACCAAAATGTTCCTAACAATGAAAAAAAAAAAATTCCCACATTTGAGGTGTTTATTCTGGAAGAAATAAAAATAGTTTAGAGGTCTGAATTTCTGAATTGTTTTGTTTGGTGGGGACAGAAAAAGCAAACCAAGGGTCAAGCGGTTACATGGAAAAATGAGGCTCAGCATTTCCACATAACCACTGGACACAAGGAAAATAACAGCCCTTGCACTGTCGAAGACCTACAAATTTCATTGCAGTTAAACAGTGCCAGTTATTGCTAATGTGTTGATATCTTGATATTTCAGTCACCCTACAATACAGTGAGTTACAGCATAATTGGAGATGATGTGGCACCAAACTTGTTCACGATCTCACCCGGCACTGGTATGATCAGCTATAGAAGCAACGCAAATGTTGGCACAGACAGCACATCAAACTACAGGGTAAATATACTCCCAATCTTTCATTATGAAAACACACCTATACAAATAAATTGTAACTTTTACCACCGAAAAACAAAAAATTGTGATATTTTTCTTATTTCTGCTCAAAATATAGATTGTGGGTACTCGTTAGAACTGCCTCATCGAGGCAATTCTAACAGGTACCCACAATCTATATTTTAGAGCAGAAATAAGAAACATAAGGTTTACCCCTGTAAACCCCTGTTTTACTATATAAAAAATGGGGTTCAAGGCAGTCAGAATTATATAGGCGTGTTTTCGTGATATTTAGCCAAGGTTTGTTGTGGTTGTGATCATGATTTTTCTCATTGCAGATAAGATTCGCCCTCCGGCATAATAATAACACACCCATGTGCTGAATTTGCATCTTTTGTTTTACCACTAGCTGGAACTTGCACTTTTCTGCCAATTTGAGTAGGAGCATGACAAAACCTTCAATAAGACCGGTGCGACCAGCAGAGACTCAAATTAACCTGCAAACCAATCCACTGTGACAAGACTTTGCTTATGTCTCTTTACATAGATATTAGCCTATAGTAGGTACATGCAAGCAGCAAAGACTTTGAGCAGACTGCGCAAATACGCAGGCTGATCTGTGTCATCACTTAAGGCTCAAGCCTTCTTGTAGGTTTTGTCATGCGCTGGCCCCTTTCTTCTTATGTCTAGTCCAAACATATGTTTTGGTTGCTCATTTTAATTGCCTGATTGAGGCATGTCTTATGAGCTCTCACAATCTATGTTTTAGCATATATAAGGTAAATAATGTATAACGTTTACATATAAAGTTGGGTATGCAGGGGTGAACATTGCACAGAATATTTAAGCTGATGGTTAGTTGAACATTTGGCTCGGTAGAAGAATTTTTCTAGGAAAGTCCACTAAATTTACCTTCAGATTTTAGTTTTGTTACATATTTATTGCTACACATATATCAACTTGTATAAAAATGGTTTATTCTTTTTCTTAGGTGCGAGTTTTGGCAAGCGATGGTGGTACACCTAGTCTCACAGATGTTACCGTGGTATATCTGAACATCACAAGGAACTTGTTCTCCCCGGCCTTCAATCCAACTCAGTACACACAGATTATCCCAGAATCCCAGGCTCTCGGTGTTGAGATTCTCAGAGTATCTGCCTTTGATCAGGACACCGCGGTGAGTATTGTAGTTCAAAATTGTGTTAACCCTTGTCCTGCTGAGCCCAGATATGCCTTATTTTCCAAACAATGAAGATCCAGATCATACGGCTGCTGACGAAGCCATCTGATCAGGATCTACATTCTTTGCCATTCAGATTGTGAATTTGTTTCAATAATTTGCATCAAGTAATCTGATTGGTTGATAATCGGTAGTGGGTGAAGCATATATAAATATTCAGCAGGTCAAGGGTTAAGAACTTGCTGGGAAATCTTCCGATGTGGAAATTATTTACCCTTAAAGGGAATGGGAACACCTTCAGGGGAGACAACTCCTGAAAAAGTATTTTTATCTCCCATGTCAATAGAGGTCAACTCTTAAAGGAAAATTGTCGAAAATTTTCACCAGAAAAGTAATCTTTCTGGAGATATGAAAGAATGTTACGCAGATGTTTATCGTAATGGCGTTTGGAAACCTTCGATTGTGAAAATTAGTTACTCTGTTGGTTATTTCACATTAGGGTAACAGACTTACATTGTATAATGCTTGCTTTCATTCTTGTAAAAACATTCACCCAGCCCATCAGGTCATGGAGAAATAGATTGGGCTGCATGGTGCTTCCACGCAGAGGTGCAACTGACCACACATGAGAACTGGTAAACCACTTAGGATTAAGCCTGCCCAGGCAAAGTGGTGTGAGTCAGACCGTCCATTGCATAAAACCTTTTGGTTTCATTGGGTGACGGGGCTCGAGATGTCATTTCATCTCAGTGTCAGGTAAAAGTCCCACAAAATTGGAAGCAGCGTCTCCAATATGACCTCGATAGTGTCGATGGGGAGGTTAAACCTCAATCAATGACAAACAATCTTGTAAAAATGTCATTTTTCCAATGAAAAGTTGTCAGATTTTCCTTATTTCAGTTTCAAACATAGATTGTGAGTGCATGTCAGAACCATCTAATTGAGGCCATTCTGGACCAGACAAGCTATTTTCGGCCATCACGTTAACAAGTCCGTGAAATGAACACCCCCTTAACCCCAACTTTATATAGAGAAAGCTGGAGTTAACAGGGGTATAAATTATTTTCCTTATTTCTTCTATAAGACATAGGTTGTGGGTACTCGTTAGAACCGCCTCAATGAGGCGGTTCTAACAAGCACCCACAACCTATGTTTGCAGTACAAATAAGAAAAGTATCAGATTTTCATTGGAAAAGTAGCCATTTTGGAGATTTGAAAAAATGCACTATATCGTAATGGCCACTCAGGCAAACTTGTTTCATTGACCAATTAGACATTGTATCCATAATGGATAAATTCATCTTTATTGTCTACATTTCTTGCATTTCAGGCTCCTTACAACACAGTACAGTACACGCTGACTGGTAACACCCGGGCTCTGGAGTATTTCCAGGTTTCACCATCAACAGGAATTGTCTCCCTCATTAAGCCAGTCTATGTAGATGCAAACACTGCCGACAGTTATCAGGTAGTTACAAATTTTAAGTTATATATCAATAGCACACACATGATAAAATGGTGTCTTATCTCTACAATTACCCTTTTTAAGATGAAAATAACATTTATATGGGTGTGAGGGGTGGATGGTAAAATTGGCCCCGAGGGTCATTGTCCGGCATCACTATTTGCAAAGACATGGGTTGGACCTCAATAGTAGTGTTATAAAGAGGTGGTGGTGTAGTATTGTCTTTGTTTTATGGTTGTCATTTATTTTTGCTTTCAACTTGTCACTAAAATTTACTATTTCAATGTATATTTCCAGCTGACAGTCACGGTTCGTGATTTAGGTGTTCCGTCTAGAGATGGTACCAATACTGCTACAGTAACCATCAGTGTCTACAGGAACCAGTTTGACCCACAATTCCTCTCACTGCCGTACCAGACTACTATCAACAGGAATGTTAACACTGACTCGTCCGTGTACAGATTCTCCGTCACTGACCAGGATTCACAGGTTGGTAAATTGATACAAATTGATTCCCAGTTGGCCTCGTTTCTTAACCCATAGAATGTCAATCATGACTATTGTTGTCTGGTTTGCTGTCTGCCGATTACCTTAAAAGTAATTTTTTGCAAACATTGTGGACCAGTCTGATCTGGGCCCACACTGTTTGCCTATATGCAGAAACATTTTTAAAAAGTTTGCAAAAAAAATCGTCGTCAACATTTTCAGATGTAGTTTCCTCTGCATCTTAAGGGTTAATCTGATGCAAGTCTTACTGACTACCAGGGCCCAAGGTTATGAAATATAACATTCTTGATGCTCAACTCACTTGAGCTTGAAATTTGTCTTGCTCACAAACTTCAAAATGCCAACAATTGTTGGCATTTTAAAATTTGTGAGCAGGACATTTGACATTCTCTGCTAACTGAGAAAGGAAAATAGCCCAACTTATTTGTATTTTAATTTATATGAGCATCACAAAGTCCATGCTCAGTTAAGTTGGGCATGGAAAAAGTTTATAACCTTGGGGTCCAGGTCACATCTGCAGAGTATGGTAACATTTTTTCATGGAGATTGATCGTGAAATATTTTCTACAGTTATTCTCTTCCTATTAGTTTCATTGGGAGGCAGGGCTTGAAATATCATTCCATCTCAATGTCAGGTAGAAGTCCCACAAAATTGGAAGCAACATCTTCAAAATGACCTAAATAGTGCTGACAGGGACTTTAAACCTCAACTCAAACAAACAAACAAAAAAAAAACAAAAAAAAAAAATAGTCAATTCTAACAAAGTATGTTTCAAACAAGAAGTAGAGAAAATTGCCATTCATCATTTTACTGCCCCCTTATCTAGAACTATTGGAGTGTGGTTAGGTAGACTGACTGGCTGGATGTGGCTTACAGTGGTATTGTCAGGGTGCTGTCTTACCTTGAGCCTGTTGAAAACAGCCCTTACCTTTGCAAACAGTGAAGATCCAGATCAGCTGGAGAAGCCTTCTGATCCGGATCTACACTGTTTGCCATGCAGTTTGTGAAACTGACTGAATATGATATGAGCGGGCACATGACAAAATATGCAATAAGACAGGTGTGACCAGCAGAGACTCAAATCAACCTGGGCACCCATCCACTATGACAAGACCTTTTGCTTATGTCTCTTTGCATTGATATAAATAATAATAATAATAATAATAATAATAATCGACCTTATTTATAGAGGGTAACACATTTAGTAAACTAGTACTAATCTTCCATGAGGCCCTCTTTTCCTGGGTTGAACCAGTACTAAGCAATGTGGATAAAGTCTCTTGCTCAAGGAAACAACACTTGCCGCTCGTGGGATTCGAACCCGGTACCTCTCGATCCCGAGGCCGTTACTTTACCACTGCACCACAGCGCTCCTGCACATAAGCCTATAGATGGTACATGCGACCAGCGAAAACTCTCATCAGACTGCACGAATGAGCAGGCTGATCCGAGTCTTCGGTGGTCACTAAAGCCTTCTGGTAGATTTTGTCATGCGCTGGCTCATATCAAGTAATCAGATGACAGCTGGTAATCAGTGTGTCTTAATATATTCAGCAGGATAAGCAATAAACTTGAAAACAATCAACCAAATCATTGAACACACAAAGGAATGAAAATGTATATTATTTTTTTTTTCATACAGACTCAATTCAACCTTGTCAGTGTCTCAGTGATCGGAGATGACACAGCGCCAAGTCTCTTCTACCTGGAGAATCTCAACAATAACCAGTACAATGTGAGGATTACCAACTCAGCTGATCTGGCTGCCGATACTCAGAATCAATACAGTGTAAGTATAGGAAATTTTGTATGATCGGGCTAGAGATGGGAGTGCAGTTTTGTATGTTTTGATCATCAAAAAATGCATACTATAATACATTAAATGGATGGATAGAATTAAGTAGTGACCTTATATGAAAACTGAATCTTCATTGTACTTCTTAAATACAAGTTTTTCTTGAAATACAATTTTTTTTTTGCCAGTATACGTGTATATCCCTGTAAATCCCAATTTTCTTTATATAAAATTGGGTTAACAGGGGGGTTTATTGCACAGACTTGTTAATCTGATGAGATGCTTGCAAGCCGAGCTGAAACTGACTGCACATGAGTACTAGTAAATTGCCTAGGTCTTAGCCTGCCCAGGCAAAGTGATTAAGTCTGGCCGCACTGGGAAGTAGGGCTTTAGATGTCATTTAATCTCAGTTTTGGGTAAAAGTCTCACATAATTGGAAGCAAAGTCTCCAAAAATGACTAAATTGTGTTGAGGGGGACGTTAAAACTCAGTTCAAACAAATATACAAACTTAGGAAAAAGTCCTCTGAAGATCAGATTATCTTTTGTAGGATTTCCTGGTTGCTTTAAGAGTTAAAATTAATAAGTATCAAAAACCTTAGTTGATAACACAAAATCTTACATTGTTTTTCCTTTATTTTCAGCTGAGGCTGTTAGCCGTTGACGGAAGTAGCTTGGCAGGATACGCATCCCGATCTGCTGTTGCAACCCTCATTATCAACGTGAACCGCAACATCTTCCCGCCAGTTTTTACCAACGTCAACAACGTTGCATTGACCATTTCGGAATCTGCTACTGTCGGATCATTTGTCTATGATTTGAATGCCACTGATGCAGACACTACGGTAACATGTTATTCTTAAGTTACAATGTGACAAAGAAGCCTATAGTTTTATGATTAAGCTACTTGTCGTATAAACCAAGGTTTGTTGGCTTAATTCCAGGGCTTCTCCAAACTTTCTGATGAGCGTTTCAACCAAGGTCCTGTCCATATGACCTTCGTTGCTGGTGGGACGTAAAACTTAAAAGCAAGGATCTGCCATGACTCATTAGTTCCCTTTACCACATTCTTCCACTCATTTAAGGGGAATGGTACACCTTTAAGGGAGGCTCCTGCAAAAGTATTTTTGTCTCCCATGTCAATGGGAGTCAACTCTTGAAGAAAAGAATTTGCTCCCTAATTTGCTCCTAGGGAGCAAATTCTTTCCTATATGAGTAGACCCCTTTTTCAGTGGAAAAGAGCTTATAGAAAAGCGAACAGGAAGTCCAGAAAGTTGTCTCCCTTTGAAAAATGGCAGAAAAATCGGCCAGGTGTTCCCATTCCCCTTAACAATAATAATAATAATAGACTTTATGAAGGGCAGTTATCAGTTTCTGGTAAAGGAGTTATCAGTTTTTGGTGAAAGAATGTTCAAAATAGAACCGAGCCATTCACTGATTGTCTTTTATTGCCTCCAAAACACTCTGCTCTTAAGAATGAGTATGTGCAAGTGAAATGTCTTTTGACAAAAAATTCAGAATGATTCTGCCTTCATTTGCCAAAGGGAGACTATGATTTGGCCGAAAATTATATCCCTTTAATTTGAACTTCTTCAAAGATGTTGGGATGTTCATGCAGAAAAAAAATAAAAGTATCAAGGGAGATATCCACCCCTACCAACCAACAGGGCTTGGAAAAATAGATTGGGCTGCATGGTGCTTATGTGCAGGGCTGAAACTGACCAAACTTGAGTACTGGTAAACCCATTAGAATGACTAAGCCTGCCCAGGAACAGTGGTGAGATTAGGACCGCTTCTTAAACCCTAGCCGTTTCTTTGGGCGGTAGGGCTTGAGATGTCATTTCATCTCGGTGTCTGGTTAAAGTCTCACAAAATCTGAAGTAACGTCTCCAAAGTCAAAATGACCTAAATATTGTTGATGGGGAGGCAAAACCTCAACTCAGATCGGGGGAGATAAGTATTTGCAAGTCTGAGTTACATCCTTGAAGAGCGTCTGATAGGTGATCTTGAGGATGGGAGTTTGATAAGTGCCGGGTTGGCAACATTCTTTCGTGGAGATTGAGCATAAAATCTTTTCTACTGTCATTCCCTCCCTTCCACTGATTCAAAAAGAGCAGTTGTCAGTTTCTGGCATAAGAATGTGCACTGTACTCGTTAACCGCTTACGTATAAGCCTGCCCAGGAAAAGTGTGGATAGGTAAACTGACCGGCTTAAAAGTGACCTAAAATAGTATTGACTGGGCCGTTAAACTCCAATACAAACAAACAAACAAACATCCTTGAAGATGACTCTCTTCCTTTTAAGATAGAAAGATGTCAATGCTTGATACAGAGTTTCAGTTTGAGTAATGAAAAAAAAGTTCATATTACTTGCTAATTTGAAATTTGTATAAAAATTTGTGCAATATCAACTGTAAAAGCACTATGGATTATTAAGAACAGAGGAACACGTACTGTTTTCTTATTTTCCAGTGAAAATAAGGCTTGACATTACATGTGAATCATCTGCCTCACATGTAATGTCAAGCCATATTTTCTCTGAAAAATAATTTTCCAGTAAAAGTAAGGCTTGACATTACATGTGAACCATCTGCTGAAAAATAAGAGAAAAAATACTTGGAAAAGGTTGTCTGCTAGTTGTGACTAGTGGTTGTAGGTTTAAATTTCTGTCTGTCACTAGAGAAAAAAACAATGGGGGAAAACTGTTTGATATTTGGTTGGTTTAAAAATTTTGAAATTGAAAACCGATTTTATTCTTGTACATTTTTGCAGGCTCCAGAGAACACAATCCGCTATGAGATCATTGGTGATGGTAATGCTCCCACATATTTCTTCATTAACCCCATTGACGGTGTAATAACACTGCTGCGATCGGTCGAGAACACACAGACTAGCTTCTATAGGGTAAATATATTGTTAGTTTCACAAACCAGGGACTAGTTGCTCTAAGATAATGAAAGATTTAGATAATGTGATGCTAGAATTTTTATTAAGGCCTAATGGGCAAGATTGCTGACTTAGTCACTATATCTCCCACCGCTAGGGTTTGAGCCTCGTTGGATTATGACATATCATGTTCTGTAATGGAAGGTCGGGTGCTTTTTCTTGTTTTGTTTTTTCCCACCAGTGATTAACGATAAGCCCGAAATAAGTGAAGTAATCTTGAAAGGGCCGTAAAACCAAAACCAGAAAAAAGACAAGAAAGGTTTAATATGGCAGTTTTACTAATAATTCTGCTGAAAAAAGTGAGCTTTTGCAGTGCAAAACTCATTTGTTCAGTAAAAAAACAACAAAAAAAAAAAAAAAAAAAAAAAATAGTTTTATTTCATACTATACTTGCTTGAAGGCATTGCAGTCTTGAGGCATTTTAGGTAATTAAGCAGCTAAGCAATAATAAAGATAAAGGTTTGCAGGATCATCACAATCAAAAATTGCAATCCATATGGGTAGGCAACATTCTTTCATGGAGATTGATAAACTGACCAGCTCGCCAGATAACTGATCAGCTCGCTATGACATAAATATTGTTGATTGTACCTTAAAACTCCAAACAAAAGAACAAACAAAATCACTTATTTATAACTGTGGTAAGGTAAATTGACCAGCTCAATATGACCTAAATATTGTTGACTGGGTCGTATAACTTCAATTAAACAAACAAACAAACCAGACATGCATGTAAATTGTTCATATTTTTTAATGTTTGCTGTTTTCTGTATTATATTATAAGTAACAATTGATCTTTGATATTCCAGTTGCAAGTACAGGCATACGATGGTGGATTCCCCACCCTCAGAGACGCAACATTTGTTGAGATAACTGTGATCCGTGTTACTGATGTGCTAACCTTCTTCACCCCCTCGTACACGGAGACGATTTCAGAGAACCAGGCTGTTGGCTCTAATGTTATTACTGTGAACGCTCAACCAAGCGTGAGTATTTTTCTAAACCCTAAAGATGCCAATCACGGCAGTTGCCGTATGCTTTCTCGCCTGCTGGTTATTTAAGCCATTGTTGCAAACAGAGACCCTGATCAAACTGCTCCTTCAGGAGCAGTCCGATCCTGCTGATCAAACTGCTCCTTCAGGAGCAGTCTGATCAGGATCCACACTTTTTGCCTGTGTGCAAAAATACAGCATATAATTTACATCAACACTCATTTCCTTATCTGCCCCCGCCCAGCGGGGCTTGAAGAAATAGATTGGCTGCATGATGCTTGAACGCAGAGCTGAAACCAACCGCACACGAGTACAGGTAAACCGCTTAAACGATCTAAGCCTGCCCAGGCAAAGCTGTGTGAGTCGGCCCGTCCATGCTTATAGACCCTATTGGTTTCATTGGGCGGCAGGGCTTGAGATGTCATTTTATCTCAGTTTCGGGTAAAAGTCCCATAAAATTGGAAGCAACGTCTCCAAAATGACCTTTACAGTGGTGACAGGGATGTTAAATTTCGAATCAAACAAATAATTTCCTTATAACTTCAGTGACTGTCCAAGTCAACTTTGATATCAGTAACTTTCAGAATCCATGTACTAAACAGGACATAATTATTACGAATAATCCTGTCTTTTTCAGCCGGATATTGTGTACAGTCTCGTAGGCTTCAGTGATGGCCCAGACTATTTCAACATCAGCTCTACCTCAGGAACTATTTTCGTTCGATCTGATCTCAGATTGGACCTCAATAAGAAGTCAATGCATTATGTGAGTATAGCTTTTATTTTCCTTCATATCCAAATGCATTCATCATCATAGAAGGCAACTGTTTTGAAAATATTTTGTCTCACTGATCAGTATGAGTCTACTTTTAAAGAGGGCACCAGTTCATGGGGAAACTCAAAATGGTTGTGATTTAAGGGGAATGGGAAAACCTGGTAGATTTTTCCGCCATTTTTCAAAGGGAGACGGACAATTCTAATGAATACACAAAATAAGCCTTTATTTTGTTGACACATTATACCCCCCCCCTGACACAATGCTATTTAAAACCTGTGTCGCAAACAAACCCCATCTCAACATTTCAGGGTCCCAAAGGTGTGTTCCTGCTATTGATTCTTATAAATAATACAGGTTGCTTTCCTTCCTTCCTTCCTTCCTTCCTACCTTCCTTCCTTCCTTCCTTATCTACATGCAAGCACTGTCATTGCTTTCATTTCTAAATTTCGGTATCATACTCATTTCAGTCACAAAATAAAGTTTGACAAAGACACTTCAAATTCATAGCTACAGATAAGGTGCCTTTGTCATTCGAAAAGAGATGATATTTTTCTTCTGCACGAAAACATATGTTGTGGGTACTCATTAGAAGTGCCTCACCGAGGCACTTCTAATGAGTACCCACAGCATACATTTTCATGCAGAAATAAGAAAAATAATATGTGGATACCCCCACTTATCTGGGGCTATGAAATTGGCAAATAATCTAGGTTCACTATGGTATAAATTTCACTCCCAAAATAACATGTATTGGCTATTGGCATAATCCATGTCTCCCGTATTTGTCTACAGCTCCGAGTACAAGCTACCAAGGTGTTCTCTAATGGTATCCAGACTGCCTATGCTACAGTCAACATCACTGTTCTGAGGAACCTCTTTGCTCCAGTGTTTGACAGACAGATATATGAAGTAACCGTTCAGGAGACACTGTCACTCGGCACGCAGTTACTGCAAGTCACTGCAACAGACCAGGATGTTTTTGTGAGTATCTTAGTATAGAGTACCCTCATTGCAACTGGACCCCGTCCATCGGGGCTTGAAGAAATAGATGGGCTGCATGATGCTTCTATGCAGAGCTGAAACTGACTGCACACGGGTACTGGTAAACCGCTTAGAGGATCTAAGCCTGCACAGGCAAAGCGTTGCGAGTCAGACAGTCTATGCTTATAAACCTTATTTGTTTCATTGGGCGACAGGGCTTGAGATGTTATTTCATCTCAATGTCAGGTAAAAGTCCCGCAAAATTGGAAGCAACATCTCCAAAATGACCTTTACAGTGTTGACAGGGACATTAAACCTCAAATCAAACAAACAAACAAAAAAAAAACCCTCATTATAACCCGGTATAATATCTTGTCCTAACAATGTTTACCCTTCTTTAGAATTTGACGCTATAAAGAATGTAGCCGGCCTCGGTAGCTCAGTGGGATGCGTGTCTGACTAGTGATCAGGAGGACGCTGGTTCGATACCTGCCGGGGTCGGCAACTTTCTTTCATTGAGCTTGATCATGAAATCTTTTCTACGGTCATTCTCTATCTACTGCTGATTCAAGAAGGGCAGTTGTCAGTTTCTGGCAAAAGAATGTGCACTGTACTGGTGTTAACCGCTTATTTATGAGCCTGCCCAGGAAAAGTCTGGATAGGTACACTGATTGGCTCAAAAATGACCTAAATAGTGTTGAATGGGCCATTAAACTCGAAAACAAACAAAAAAAAACCCTCATTATAACCGGCCACGGAATAATAGTATGTTCTAAAAAATGTTTACCCTTCGTATGAATTATCTTCACATGAATTTGACGCTATAAAGATTGTCAATTCCGTTATTTCCAACAATGCTGGTATTGCTAAATTCCGAGATAATCTAAGAAAATAAACCATACTGAGTTAGCAACAGACTGATAGATAGTAAAAGGCTTGCTGTTTTCTCATTTACAGCAAGAAACGTACATGGTGGATAGTTGTTAGAATCGCCTCGGTGAGGCGATGCTAACAAATACCCACAATATACGTTTATTGGAATATTTCATATAATATTCTTGAATTTCTCATAATATCCATCTCTTTGGATCTAAGGATTTGTTCCATTCAAATTGTCCTTATAACAAGTTTTGTCGTTATATCAAATGTTGGTATGTCTTGTAAAGATTATTGTGTACACACCTGGATAAAGTACCTTGGGTCGAAAGTTCCACCAAATTGGAACACTTCCTTTTGTGCATGTAAAGTAGAAGTAAAACAAAGATCAGGAATTGATACAATTAACTTACTCCACCCATAAAAGACACCAAAGGGAAAGAAATGCAAACATTAAGCGACCAGACCATAATGGAAACCTAAACAACGGAAGGCCATAAGGACAGTTACTTTCCCACAAAATGGCCATATGGCCATCCAAAACCAAAAGACACAAGTGATACACACAGCAAGCAACAAACAACAACATAAATAAATCGCCACAGAAGAGCCGCCTTGGAACGGTCAGTGGAAGATTTCCACTGGGGGGCTTAAATCGATTTTACGTGGCCACAATCCTCGCCCTTACTTTTGTAACCCTTTTTGTACCAAAATGGAATCTGCCTCCTTATATATAAAGCAGGAGTTCATTTCAAAATTTAGGTGTGTCAGGTTGTTTTCATCAAAATTTATTTTGGAAAATGACTGAACTTTTTGCAAACAGTGGAGGCCATGATCACAAGCTTCATTCTGCGGCATCTGGTCTGGGCCTGCACTGTTTGCCAGGGTACCCGTTTTGGGGTTTCTGGTACTAAATGGGTTAATAACCGTATTTGACGCTTAACACTCTGGTAAAAAATTTCAGCGAACGACATTTTAAGGGGAATGGGAACATCTGGCAGGTTTTTCAGCCATTTTTCAAAGGGAGACAACTTTCGCTTTTCCCCTCTCCCACTGAAAAAGGGGTCTACTCATAAAGGAAAGAATTTGCTCCTTTCCTTTAAGAGTTGACCCCTATAGAAATTGGTGACAAAAGTACTTTTGCAGGACTTGCCTCTCCTGAAGTTGTATCCATTCCCCTTAAAATATTTCTCTTATTTATAAAGTGATATGTTTAAACTAGGCCTTAGTAGCTTAGTCATATACACATGTGACTGGTGATAAGGAGGTCACAGTGGTCAGCAACAGTCTTTCCTGGAGATTGATCATGAAATCATTTCTGCATCATTCTCTCGCTTCTGCTGATTCAAGAAGGGCTGTTGTCAGTTTCTGGTGAAAGAATGTTCACTGTACCGGTCAAATGCTCATGTATAAAATAGAATTGAAGGCAATGATCAGGAATCGATACAATTAACCCACAGCTCCCATCAAAGACATCAAAGGGAAAGAAACACAGACATGAAATGAATAGACCCTAATGGAAACATCAATAGGGGAAAGCCAAAAGGACAGTTACTTTCCCACAAAATAGCCAATTGGCTATCCAAAACAAAAAAGTACAAGGGATACACGCACTCAAGGACAAACCATAACAAAAATATACTGCGATAGAAGAACCACCTTGGAACGGTCAGTGAAAAGAATTCCACTGGTTGGCTTAAATCGATTTTACTTGGCTGCATAGGTTAAATGCCTATGTATAAGCCTGCACAGCAAGTGTGGTTAGATAAACTGACTTGCTTGATATAACCTTTCTTGTGCTGACTGGGCCATTGTAGTAAAAAAATACAACAAATAATTTGGATGCTTTCTTGGTTATGGAGAATTAGATCTATGAAGAAAACCATTTTAAAATTTTTCTAATACATGTCTTTCTTCTCTAATTTTAGGATGACATTCGTTTCACCATGGTTGAGGATACATTTGGAACTCCCATTGATCCCTTCTATTTGGGACCATTTACAGGATCAATCTCCCTCAGACAAGTACTCACAAACACAGGCATTAATACATACCGGGTAAGACTTGCATCCCTTGGAAGCTGTAGTCACCAAAAGCCAATTATTAGGATGGGTCCATTTGAAATATATTTTCTGACAGTAGGTCTTGAGCAAACCATGTAGACAGACGGCCTTCACGGTTTTAATATTCTGCCAACACTATTTTTAATCCTTAAGCTGCCAAGAAAAGCAACATCTGAAGATGTTTTGTGCTTATGTCGTCTGCTGAATCTTCTTGCAAACTTTTAAAAATATTTTTGGACACAGGCAAACAGTGTGGGCCCAGATCAGACTGCTCCTACAGGAGCAGTCTAATCTGGGTCCACACTGTTTACAAAAAATGACTTTTAAGGTAACCGGCAGATGGCAAAGCAGACGACAATTGTCGTGATTGGCATGTTATTGGTTAACTCAGGACGCCCTTCCACTGATACAAGAAGGGCAGTTATCAGTTCCTTTACTGAAGGCTGGTAAGGTAAACTAATGGATGTATATAGTGCTGTCAAATAGTGCTGTCTGGGTTGTTAAACTGCAAAGCATTCAATCAGTTCAACTTGGTAAGTTGTTTCATAAATATTGGGTTACCGCCCTTGGATATTGTAATATTAAGAATTTAGTGTCTGAGCAAACAGTTTCAGGGTCAGTTCAGCTGAGCGCCATGGCTTTTAAGTCTGATAGACATCTGTGGTGATAACACAAGTGCTTGAATATATCAAAACAAAACAACAGACCTATGAGGCCAATAGTGCTTAACCCATTGCATGCAGGAAACCCTTAAAGGGGTACCTTGGCAAACATTGCATGCACAGATCAGGGCCTGCACTATTTGCTAACAGGACCATAAGATAAAAAAAAAATATATAATGAGAAACTACAGGCCACTGTGGCCTAGTGGATAACTCTTAATCATTAGGTCTGTCACTGCTGTTTGTTTGAGCCTGGCTTGGGTCACATGTAAGATGCCAAGTTCTGAAACGGAAGATCCTGTGGTTTTTCTCTGGGTATGCTGGTTTTTGCCCACTGATTAACTAACGGCTCAGTACAAGTGAAATAATCTTGAAAGGGCTGTAAAACCAAAACGAAATAAGAAGAAAAAAAATGATGAAACTAAAACTTTTTCCTGAACTACCATATAAATGTTGCTGTTATATTTATCCATGTTTGGGTATACATACAAACAATCTGATTTACACATATTCTGTTTCTTTTCAGTTCACTGTCCTAGCTCGAGACCAGTCTAGCCCAGAGAAGACTGGTACAGCGACTGTCAGGGTGAATGTTCTGAGAAGTAACTCACCACCAGTCTGGGTCAACAACGCCCCCTACATCACAGCAATAAATGCTGACACAGCCGTCGGGACCACCATCTACACTCAATCAAGAGCTGTGGATTCTGATCTTCTGGTAAATTATACTTGACCTTTCACAATCCTTTTACCCTTAACCCTTATCTTGCTGAATATTCATTTAAGCCACACCCATTTCTGTCTATCAGCCAATCAAATTACTTGATGTAATTTATTGCTACAAATTCATACACTGAATGCCAAACAGTGTAGATCCTGATCTTGATCTATACTGTTTACAAAGATAGGGGTTGTCGTGAACATCAAGATAAGGGTTAAGATGCAGAGAAAAAATAGATCTGAAAATGTTGTCTGCTTTTGTCATCTGCTGAATCTTTTTGCAAACTTTTCAAAATTATTTTTGCATACAGGCAAACAGTGTAGACCCAGATCAGACTGCTCCTAGAAGAGCATTTTGATCTGGGTCCACATCGTTTGCAAAAACTAATTTTAAAGTACTTGGCAGACGACAAAGCAGATCACAATTGTCATGAATGGCATTTTATGGGTTAAAATGCCAAGAAAAACTGCATCTGAAAATGTTGTCTGTTTAAGTCGTCTGCTGCTCTTCTGGCAAATATTACAAACATACTTTTTAGCATACTTGTAAATGGTGTGCACCTGGACCAATCTGATTTGGGTTCACACTCTTTGCAACAATGACTTTTAAAGTAACCAGCAGATGACAAAAGCAGACAACAATTGATCAGCATTTTTAGGGTTAAACTGCCAATCACAACACTTGCCTGAGACATTTTCAAATATTTGTCTTATTTTTCAGTGAAAATAACATTTGATATTTCATGTGAATCATGATTCACATGAAATGTCAAATCTTATTTTCTCTGAAAATTTTTTCAGTTTTCAGTGAAAAACAGGTTTCATATTTTATGTGAAATATTCTGCTGGGCAGATGATTCACACGAAATGTCAAACCATATTTTCTCTGAAAAATAATTTAGAAAACAAAATTTGACATCTGTTCTAAATATTTCTGCAACACTGTAAGAGTTAAATGCTTGAAAATGAGGTTTATTTCATCTTTTGAGGATCTGACACAAGTGGCCATTTCTAATATGGCCGCTGGTGCCAGATTCTCCATATAAAGGCTTGTTTTGTAAATGTGCAAAGTGGCCACAAGATGGGATACAGTTTATTATATGACTATCTTTAATCATGGTTTTATTTTTCAAAAAGTGAACATTATTTCAGCAGTATATGAGCGTGGTAGCTCAGTGGTTAGTGCCCTTGCCTATCTTGCTACTGGCCCCACTATCGATTCCCGACAAGTGGTAATAAAATTGTGGTGTCCAGACATGCGCCACTGGCATCATTTGCAGGGATGAATGTCACAAAGTGCATCGTTCCTTTGGATCAGGACGTTAACTGGAGGCGCCTTGTGCAGGGAGAATCATCTCCTGTGCAGGTAAAAGATTCCTACCATAATTACATGATTACTGTGTTTCGCCCCCGCCCATCGGGGCTTGAAGAGTAAACCTCACTTTTCTTTATATATTAATATAAAGTAGCGTTTATTGGGGAGTTTATTACATTGAATTGTTTAACAGGATGCATTTATGATTTGCCGTCTGCCAAGTTTGATAAGTTAGCTAAATGTTTAACAGGATTTTGTTATCTTACAGGGTGCCATTCGTTACAGTCTGACTGGACAGTATTTCTCTGCCTCTTTCTACTTCGACATCGACCCAGAAACTGGCGACATCCTGCTACGCAATGGTCTCAACACTGACAGTAGCCTCACATACACTGTGAGTATGAATTTGACTTTCTTTATTAACCCATAAAATGCCAATTACGACACTTGTTGTCTGCTTTGTCGTCTACTCGTTACTTTAAAAGACATTTTTGGAAACAGTGCGGTCCCAAATCAGACTGCTCCAAGAATTCCAGTTGACACTTTCTGGAGAGAAAATGAGCACTGTACTGGTTAACTCCTTATGTATAAAATAGAAGTGAGGGTAATGATCAGGAATCGATACAATTACCTCACATCTCCCATCCAAGACAACAAAGGGAGAGAAACACAAGCATAAAATAACTTCAACACAATAAAAATGTCAGAAGCAAAAAGGACGGTAACTTTCCCACAAAATGGCCAAACGGTGTTCCCAAAGAAAAATATATTAGCATACATGCAAAGACAAACTTTAATAATAGTAAACCACAATGGAAGAATGACCTTGCTTGGAAGGCCAGTAAAGGTTTTTTTCTGGAGGCTTACATCAGTTTTACATAGACACAATCCTTGCCTTTGGTTTTAACCTAGCTTAGATTAAATTGTAATAATTTGTTCATTCCTTATAAGCTTGCTAAATACACCACAACCTTGTTATAACACTGTTCATTATAACACAGTTTCGATATAATACTGGTTCAAAACGAATCCCGAAAACGTATAGCTTATATAGAAAAGTGAGCATAAATGGTCATTTTTTCTATATAATCCATAAATTTTTGTTTGGATATAACACGGTTGTTTAACTAACATGGTTTCTGTTTTGGACCCCATTTATAGTGTTATAAAGAGGTTGTGGTGTATAAGCCTGCCCAGGAAAAGTATGGGTAGGTAAACTGACTGGCTCGATATGACCTAAATAGTGTTGACTGGGCCTTTAAACTCCTATCAAACAAACAAACAAACAAAAGATAACTACATTGAAAAGCTAAATTGTTATTTGTGTCAATATATATATATATATATTTTTTTTTTAGCTCACCTGACCGAAGGTCATGGTGAGCTTTTGTGACAGTAAGATGTCCGGCGTCGTCGTGCGTCGTCCGTCGTCCGTCGTCCGTCGTGCGTAAACTTTTTCTTGTGAACACACTAGAGGCCACAGTTTTGGTCCAATTATCATCAAACTTGCTCAGAATGATAATCATGACAATATCTCGGTCAAGTTCGAATTTGGGTCATGTCGGGTAAAAAAGTAGGTCAGTAGGTCAAATCATAGAAAAACCTTGTGAACACTCGAGAGGCCACAATTTTGGTCCAATCATCATCAAACTTGCTCAGAATGATCATTGTGACAATATTTTAGTGAAGTTTGAATATGGATCATGTCGGCTTAAAAAGTAGGTCAGCGGGTCAAATCATAGAAAAACCTTGTGAACACCCTAGAGGCCACAATTTTGGTCCAATCATAATCAAACTTGCTCAGAATGATCATCATGACAATATCTTGGTCAAGTTCGAATATGGGTCATGTCCGGTCAAAAAGTAGGTCAGTAGGTCAAATCATAGAAAAACCTTGTGAACACTCTGAAGGCCACTGTTTTGGTCCAATTATCATGAAACTTGCTCAGAATGACCATTGTGACAATATTTCAGTCCAGTTCGAATATGGGTCATATCGGGTTAAAAAGTAGGTCAGCGGGTCAAATCATATAAAAACCTTGTGAACACCCTAGGGGCCACAATTTTGGTCCAATCTTAATCAAACTTGCTCAGAATGATCATCATGACAATATCTCGGTCAAGTTTGAATATGGGTCAAATGGTTCCGGTCCGTTGCACATCTAGGTCACAGGAGCCAAAAACAGATTTTTTTCACCAAAAACTTAAAAAATCTTCTTCTCTGAAACCACAAGGCCCAGGTCTTTGTTATTTGGTATGAAGCTTCATCTAGTGGACCCCTACCAAGATTGTTCAAATTATAGTGCTGGGGCCAAAAATGCCCCCGCACGGGGGCCCTTTGGTTTTACATAGGCTTATATAGGGAAAATCTTTAAAAATCTTCTTCTCTGAAACCACAAGGCCCAGGACTTTGATATTTGGTATGAAGCTTCATCTAGTGGACCCCTACCAAGATTGTTCAAATTTGAGTGCTGGGACGAAAAATGCCCCCGCCACGGGGCCCTTTGGTTTTACATTGGCTTATATAGGGAAAATCTTTAAAAATCTTCTTCTCTGAAACCACAAGGCCCAGGTCTTTGATATTTGGTATGAAGCTTCATCTAGTGGACCCCTACCAAGATTGTTCAAATTATAGTGCTGGGGCCAAAAATGCCCCCGCCCCAGGGCCCTTTGGTTTTACATAGGCTTATATAGGGAAAATCTTCAAAAATCTTCTACTCTGAAACCACAAGGCCCAGGACTTTGATATTTGGTATGAAGCTTCATCTAGTGGACCCCTACCAAGATTGTTCAAATTATAGTGCTGGGACAAAAAATGCCCCCGCCACGGGGCCCTTTGGTTTTACATTGGCTTATATAGGGAAAATCTTTAAAAATCTTCTTCTCTGAAACCACAAGGCCCAGGTCTTTGATATTTGGTATGAAGCTTCATCTAGTTGACCCCTACCAAGATTGTTCAAATTACAGTGCTGGGGCCAAAAATGCCCCCGCCCCGGGGCCCTTTGGTTTTACATAGGCTTATATAGGGAAAATCTTAAAAAATCTTCTTCTCTGAAACCACAAGGCCCAGGTCTTTGATATTTGGTATGAAGCTTCATCTAGTGGACCCCTACCAAGATTGTTCAAATTTTAGTGCTGGGACAAAAAATGCCCCCGCCACGGGGCCCTTTGGTTTTACATGGGCTTATATAGGGAAAATCTTTAAAAATTTTCTTTTCTGAAACCACAAGGCCCAGGACTTTGATATTTGGTATGAAGCTTCATCTAGTGGACCCCTACCAAGATTGTTCAAATTTTAGTGCTGGGACAAAAATGCCCCCGCCACGGGGCCCTTTGCTTTTACATTGGCTTATATAGGGAAAATTTTTAAAAATCTTCTTCTCTGAAACCACAAGGCCCAGGTCTTATATATTTGGTATGAAGCTTCATCTAGTGGACCCCTACCAAGATTGTTCAAATTATAGTGCTGGGGCCAAAAATGCCCCCGCCACGGGGCCCTTTGGTTTTACATAGGCTTATATAGGGAAAATCTTTAAAAATTTTCTTCTCTAAAACCACAAGGCCCAGGACTTTGATATTTGGTATGAAGCTTCATCTAGTGGACCCCTACCAAGATTGTTCCAATTTTAGTGCTGGGGCCAAAAATGCCCCTGCCCCGGGGCCCTTTGGTTTTACATAGGCTTATATAGGGAAAATCTTTAAAAATCTTCTTCTCTGAAACCACAAGGCCCAGGACTTTGATATTTGGTATGAAGCTTCGTCTAGTGGACCCCTACCAAGATTGTTCAAATTATAGTGCTGGGACAAAAAATCCCCCCCTGCCACGGGGCCCTTTGGTTTTACATAGGCTTATATAGGGAAAATCTTTAAAAATCTTCTTCTCTGAAACCACAAGGCCCAGAACTTTGATATTTGGTATGAAGCTTCATCTAGTGGACCCCTACCAAGATTGTTCAAACTATAGTGCTGGGGCAAAAAATGCCCCTGTCCCGGGGCCCTTTGATTTTACATAGGCTTATATAGGCAAAATCTTTAAAAATCTTCTTCTCTGAAACCGCTAGGCCCAGGTCTTTGATATTTGATGTGTAGCTTCATCTAGTGGACCTTTGACAAGATTGTTCAAATTTTAGCCTTTGTTGATGTTTGGTATGAAGCTTCACCTTTAAGACCTCCCTCAACATTATGTACATTAAAGCCCTGGGGCCAATAATGGCCCTCTCTGGGGCCCACTTGTTACACTATGGATCAGGTGAGCGATCCAGGGCCATCATGGCCCTCTTGTTTTTTTTCAGCTCGGCCTCGCTGCCTATGACAATGCATACCCCTTACAAATCGCCACAACCAACATTACAATTAGTATCAACAGAAACCCGAGTGCACCAGTTTTCAACCCACAGAGCTACATCAGAAGCATTTCACAGGACTATACCCTTGGCCTGAGTCTCGTACAGATTGAGGTGTCAGATGATGATGGGGTAAGTTTTGAACCTCGTAGTTCTAGATGATGCTGAGCAGTGAGGATAATTAAGGGGATAGTTTCCTTATTTTTCTTCAGAAACGGGTGTTGTGGGTACTTGTTAGAATCGCCTCATCGAGGCGATTCTAACAAGTGCCCACAACAGAGGTTTCTTATAATGAATGAAGAAAGAAAAATTATCTTTTGATTCATCCTGTTGGTGGTAGCTATGAACCTTATGCAAAATATTTAACTATGCCCATTGAGGCTTGGAGAAATAGATTGGGCTGTAGAAACCGACCATACAGTCTTAAGTACTGGAAAACCGCTTAGAAGTCTAAGCTTGCCAAGGGAAAGTGGTGCGAGTCAGACTGTTCATGCATATAAACCTTATTGGTTTCATTGGGCGGCAGGGCTTTATGTCGTTTCATCTCATTGTTGGGTAAAAGTCCCACAAAATTGGAAGCAATGTCTCCAAAATGACCTAAATAGTGTTGATGGGGATGTTAAACCTCAAATCAAACAAGCTTATGCAAATAGGGACTTTTGCATCTATAAATGAGTATGGAAATTGGTCATGAAATATTTTCTGCAGACATTCTAGGTAAAAAATGGGTAAACAACATTTGTCTTTGAAAAAATGAAAATCTAGGCATAAATGGCTTAACAAGAAATTTGTCTTCAAACAATAGGAATCTTTGAATAAATCATTAAAAGTTGGTTTGCAACAAATTTGTCTGAAGAAAATGAGAATCTAGGCATGAATGGGTTGACAGCAAAACTGTCCTTAACCCATTGCATGTGGGAAACTCCTAAAGGAATACCTTGGCAAACATTGCAGGCCCAGATCAGACGCCGCAGAACACAGCCTGTGAGCAGGGCCTGCACTGTTTGGTAACAGAATATTTCGTGAAAAATAGAAAAACGAAAAAATTGGCCTGACACCCTTTATGAAAATGGACTGCCCAACATGTAGCAATGGAAGAGTCCACTAGTATACAATGGGTTAATGTATATACATGTATTTTTGGGATTCATATTTCGACCATGTTATACCCAAATCTGTGTTGTAATGAATCTGTGTTTTAATGAATAATGTTATAAAGGGGTTAATGTGTATTTTATTATATTATTTCAGCATGCAGTGACATGTGACATTCAGAACATTCGGAGTCCAAACAACTTTGTCCAAAACGTCAATCTTCTGGATTGGTTCTACCTTAATCCATACAACTGCCTGCTCACTCTGCGTGAGTCACTCACTACCATAGGCGTCTCACAGGTAGAAATAGATGTTCAAGGCACAGACTCTGGAATTCCACCTAGACCAACCACGACGATTGCCAGGGTGACAATCAACATCTTCAGAAATGAGAATGATCCATTCTTTGTGCCACAGTCTTATGTCACAACTATTCCCGAGACAACAGCTGTTGGGTCTAATGTGCTGACGGTTTCGGCAAGGGATACAGATGATTTGGTAAGAAAGTTTTAAAGCAATGTATGAATCTAGCTGCTACTAACCACCTCTAGCTGATGGCATTTACAAAGTGAATTTTACTTTTTTTCAGTGGAAATAAGGCTTGACATTAAATCACGAGATTCAGAATTGCCCAACAGACAGTTCACATGAAATGTCAAGCCTTATCAATTATGAAACATATTTTAAAAAATGATATTGCTGCATCACGCTAACAAGTCCGTGAAATGAACACCCCCTTACACCCCACTTTATATAGAGAAAACTGGGGTTTAGGGGGGTATACATTATTTTTCTTATTTCTGCTCCAAGACATAGGTTGTGGGTACTCGTTAGAAATAAGAAAAAATATCACAGATTTTCATCAGAAAAGTAGCCATTTTGGGGATGTGAAAAAAATGCACTATGTCGCACGGGTGTGTTATCGTAATGGTCTGTTTCAAGAACTTAGATAGCAGTTGAAGCGTTAAAATAATATTCTGTTATCAAGGGAGACTACTTTTGTACCTTTTTTTTCATTGATAATGACGTCTCTATCTCTAGCATTTTTCAGATGAAATGTTAAATATTTTTATTAGTTCTAGTCCAAATATATCTTGTTTCTGCTTGTTAGAACTGCCTCAGGGAGGTGGTTCTAACAAGTACTCACAATCTGTTTTTGAGAAAAAATAAAGAAGATAATGAATAGCCTTGTAAACCCCAATTTTCACTAATAAAGTGGGGTTTAGAGGGGTGTTAAGTCGCAACTCATTAACCTGATGTCATTTTACAGTATACAAGGCTCCTCTGAAATGGCTTCCGCTCAACTCGGAAGCGCCAGTCACAAGCAGCAGTCAGTATTTTCAAAGTATTTTTGTCTAGAGGTGACAGGTTTGATACTTGCCTGGCCATCAACATCTAGTCCAGTCAAGGCGATTGGTCCTAACCCTTAAGGCGCCAAGAATAACTACGTTTGAAAATGTCGTCTGCTTATGTCGTCTGCTGAATCTTCTTGCAAACTTTTTAGAAATGTTTTTTTTTCATACAGGCAAACAGTGTGGACACAGATCAGACTGCTCCTACAGGAGCAGTCTGATCTGAGTCCACACTGTTTGCAGCAGCAGTCTGATCTGAGTCCACACTGTTTGCAAAAATGACTTTTAATGTAACCGGCAGACGACAAAGCAGACGACAATTTTCGTGATTGGCATTTGATGGGTTAAATTTTATTCTTTGGTTATTTGCTGATTCAAGGACAGTTCTCAGTTTGTAGCACAAGAATGTGCACTTTACTGATTAACAGGTTATGCATATGCCTGCCCAGGAAAAATGCAGTCAGGTAAATGCAGACTGACTCAACGGGTCAGCCCCTTTCCTATATAAAGGATGTCATTGAGGAAGATGAAGTGTTTTGAAACAGAACACTTATTTCTTCTTAAAGGTCAAGAGGCCAAAAACTGGAAAGACACAGTGACTTTTGCAAAAGTGATTCTTATTAATTCCCTTTGGAATATTTCGGCCATAGGGGCTTGAAGAAATATATGGGCTGCATGATGCTTCCACGCAGAGCTGAATCCGGCCCATACACTAGTACTGGTAAACCGTTTAGAGGATCTAAGCCTGTCCAGGAACCGTGGTGCGAAGCGGACCGTCCATGCTACTAAACCCAATTGGTTTCATTGGGCAACAGGGCTTGAGATGTCATTTCATCGCAATGTCGGGTAAAAGTCCCACAAAATTGGAAGCAACATCTCCAAAATGACCTTTACAGTGTTGACGGGGATGTTAAACCTCAAATCAACCAACCAAAACCCTTTGGAATATTTGAAAGATTTCATAAATACCATAAACATCCTAAAATTTGGACACCTTGAGGATTTGCTGTAATTCTCCTAAAATTTCAATAAATTTGTTTCAATTTGTTTCAATTTGTTTCAAGATCGAGCATGGCATCCAAAAGGTGCAGAAGGAATGGCATACAGTGTAGACCTTGATCAGACTGCTCCTCCTTCAGGAGCATTCTGATCTGGGTCTGCACTGTTTGCTTAAGCCTGACTGTCCCAATACTTAATAGGATCATTAATGAAGTTCTACAATGCCATTGAACATTTTTTTTTCATTTTTCAGTCCCAGGTGATTACATACAATCTGATAGGTGATGATACCATGCCAACTTATTTCGACTTCGATAGCAGTAATGGCGAGATATCCGTCAGACAGTCTCTGCTGCAGGAGAACAGAGACTTTTACGTTGGCCGCATCGTAGCTTACGATGCTGGTTCCCCACCTAGGAGTGCCACAGCTACGGCTATTATTAACATTGAGAGAAACCTCAACAGGCCTGTGTTCAGTCCACAGTTCTATAACGAAACTATCAGGGAGACAGCCAGCACTAATACTGTCATTCTGAGAGTGACTGCCAGTGATGCGGATAGAGTGGTGAGTGAGGTTTCATTTGGATTATATCTTAGCTGTTAGTATATATAATGATATAGACAAGTATTGATACTGAAGTGAATTTGGCAACATTATTAGTAAACCCTAAAGAAACGGGCCTCCGTGACCTAGTGGATAAGAGCGCTGACTCTTAATCATTAGGCCTCTCACCGCTGTAGCTCGAGCCTGGCTCGGGTCACATGTGAGATGCCAAGTTCTGCAACAGAAGGTGAGGTAGTTTTTCTCCGGGCACTCCGGTTTTCCCCTACCCCTGATTAAGGATCAGCTCGGTATGAGTGAAATAATCTTGAAAGGGTTGGAAAAGCAAACAAACAAAAAACAAGTGCAAAGCATAATTGAAGCAAATTACATTCTAAATTCTTATTTCTGCCAGACTATTCACATGAATCTAGGCTTATTTTCTTAGAAAACCAATAAAAATATATTGAAGTGAAAAATATATTGGCATTGATGTGTCACATAGTTGTGTGCAGGTTGGTAATTTTATCAAATTTGCTTGGATATCATTGGGGCAAACACTGGAGTTGATTACATTCTCGATGTAGAAGCATCCGTTGTTGTGGTAACTCTACTCTCCTCATAAACCAGGGATCAAAGGTTTGATTCTGGGCTTTTCCGGACTTTCAGATGGGTCTTTAAACCAAGATCCCATCTCTGTATGACCTTAGCTGTTGTTGGGACATAAAACTCAAATGCACACATACATTCTGCATGTCAGCATTGGACAAAGTAGGCCATTTTGCCAAATAAAGCTTTTGTGCACAGATAGTATTTTGAAGCAAAGAGATTTATGAAACCAATCCATTTGGGTGTTGGGTCTATATAAGAATTGGGTAAATGCTCCACATGCTGGGTAATAGTTCATCAGAGAGCAATTTTGGAATATTTTTTTCTTATTTTTCCTAGAAAACAGGATTTGCCATTTCATGCAAATTGTCTCCTATGGAGACAATTTGCCTGAGATGTCATAACCTGTTTTCCCGGGAAAAATAAAATCTTATCAACAATTTGCCGTCTGCTGAATAAGCCCCGAGAGTAGTCAAGGTTAATTAGTTACCTGAAGTTTGCTATGTCATTAGTAACTGATATATTTTTCTGGTTTCAGGCTCCATACAATCAAATAACGTATGAGATCCAGGCTAACAGTCAAAACATCAACACATACTTCGAAATCAACCAAAACACGGGTGACATTTCGGTCCGAGTTCCTCTGTATAATGACATAAGCGATAATGCAAGATACACTTTCACCGTCATTGCCCGAGATGGAGGTAACCCACAGCAGCTTTCTACCCAGAATGCCCAGGTCACGATCAATGTGATCCGAAACTTGAACCCACCAGTGTTCCAGGGTCAACCATACCAGACTGCTGTTCCCTTCTTCTTAGCCAGCGGCATTGAGGTGTTTGATCTTGTTGCTACCGATGCTGATACTGTGGTAAGTTGATAAAACTACACTGCAAATGTACTGTTTGCAGAGCTACACTTCAATTGACAGAACTACACTAAAAATGTACCAACTGGCTTCGTCCTCCTTATATATGGCAGGAGTTCATTTTGAAATTTAGTATTGGCAGGTTGTGTAATCTTTAAAATTTATTTTGGAAAATAGCTAAACTTTATGCAAACAGTGTAGGCCCTGGTCAGATTCTGCATTCTGCGGGGTCTGATCTGGGCTGGCACAGTTTGCCAGGGTACACGTTTTGGTGTTTCCGGTACAAAATGAGTTTAACAACAGTTACTACACTATGAATGAGCCTGTTTAAACCCCGGTCCCACAGAGCTTGCGACCGCGATGCGACCTTTCTGCGTCTAAAAAAAAATGGCAATCACGGAGCGGTTTCAGAAGTCGCACGGAGGTTTTATAAAGGTTGCATCAAGGTCGCGGGTGGGTCGCCGATCAAATTTAGTCGCTGATCGTCTTTTGTGCATGCACAAAAGACTGGCTGCGACTGATTTTGATCGCAGACTAGTTGCAATGGTTTTCTAGACGTCGCAGACCAATCTCCGATCGATTGCCGAACAGTCACCGATCGATCCCCGACCGAATTTATGCAAATTTGGCTGTAAATTCTAGCAACCCTATTGCAACTTATCGGAGACTGGTCGCAGACCGATCGCCGACTAATTGCCGACTAATCGCCGACTGATCCGCGATCGATCCACGACCTATCGGCGATCCGTCGGCAACTGTTCGGCGACGGGTCGGCGATCGATTGGAGATTGATCACTGACAAGTCGGCGATTGATCTGCGATTGGTCTGCAACATGTCGCCGAAAAGCTGTAAAAAGGTGTTAAAACCACCGAACGATTATAGCGCCAACTACAATAAAAAAACTGTTAACATCCTAGCATCATTTCGACGACAGCTTTCAAAGCGGCAACATGGTTCGGAGAGGCGGGCAAAAGAAAACGGCGGCGCAGCCGAAAAAAACGGGAAGCAAGGCTCGGTCACCAATTTCGGATGACGAGGACTTACAGCAGCCCAGAAAAGACCCTCAGCAGTCGAAAATTTAGTTTATTTTTGTCTGTGTAAAAAAAAAAAAAACGCAAAAAAGTCTCCGACAAGTCGCCGATCTGTTTTATCCAGTCTCTGAAGAGTCGCCGATTGATCGCCGACTAGCCCCTGATCATGTTTCACTTGTTGCAAGTCAGTCGCCGATCATACGGGGATTCTTCGGCGACAAGTCGCTGATCAATCGCCGACTTTGGGCAACATTAATCGCCGATTGTTCGGCGACCCGTCGCCGACTAGTCGGAGACGGGTCGGCGATCACATTTACGGAGCAAATTTAGTTGCAACAGTTGCAAAGGTCGCGGGCCAGTTGCAACGAAATCAGTTGCAGAGAGGTCGCATCGCAGTCGCAAGGTCTGTGGGACCGGGGCTTTACAGGACTTCACTCAAAATTAGCATTCATGCTTCTGTATGTTGACCTTCACTATCTCTTTTAGAAGCCTCCGTGGTGCAGTGGTTACGCTACTCGCCTTGTAAACCAGGGATCGCAGGATCGATCCCGGGCTTCTCCAGACTTGCGGATGAGTCTTTAAACCGAGGACCTTAGCTGTTGGTGGGACGTAAAACTAAAACTCACTCACTCACCTTCACTATCTCATCAGCTATGCACTCCCACCCATTGGAGCTTTGAGACATAGATTTGGCTACTTGGTGCTTCCGTGTAGAGCTGACACCAACTGAACATGAGTACTGGTAAACAGCTAAGAAGGTCTAAGCCTGCCCAGGAAAAGTGGTGTGTGTCAGACTGTTCAGTTTCTTTGAGCAGTAGGGCTTGATATGTCATTTCATCTCACTGTTGGATGAAAGTCCCACAAAAACAGAAGCAACATCTCCAAAATGACCTAAATAGTGTTGATAGGGACTTAAAACACAAAAACAGATCTTATCAACTATATGGTTTGCAACCATCAAACCTTGCAAAAAAAGCTCGTATATATGAGCAATTGTACAATAAGATTTGGTGGCCAGCTCTGTGCTACCAAAAGAGAGATAAAAGGCAGATTAAGTCTTTGATGTGTTTTTTACATTTTGATATATAGAAGTCGCATTGATTTCAATAAAATTCCTGTACTATGACCACTTTTGAACTGTCCCAAATGTGTTTTCTTACTTCGACATAAGGTGTAGGAAAAACTAAAACCTTTAAAATATGTGTTTATGAAGAAAAATTGGTCTTAATTTTAGCTGGTCTTAATTGTGGAATTTTACTGTATCTTGTCTATTTTTATTGTCAGGACCCTTACAACAGAGTGACCTATTCTATCATTGGTGATGATACTGCTCAGAGCCGATTCTTTATTGACTCCACAGGGATGATATCTACAACTTCATCTGGTATCCAGGGTGATAACACAGATTATTACATTGTAAGTCTCATTCTTTATATAGAGGATCTTACATGAGTGCTCATGTATTATTGAATTTATTAAACAAGTTGAGGAAAAGAGATAAAATGTGAGGCTTTGCCGAGCATTTTATCTCTTTTCCTCAACAAGTTTATTAATTCAATTATATTAAATTTGATTATACATGAGCACAAATGCAAGATTCTATTGGTCATACAACATTTAGAATGTATTTTATTCACGATTGATTTACAAAAATGTCAATATTCCGCCATTAGTAAGCGCGATGTCGTTTAGGACATCATACATGTAATGGTACGGGGCGTATCTAACTAATTTGCATAATTAATCCACTAGTGGATAATCAAATTTATTACATGGCATTATTACAATATCAGACGCAACATCGTATGATAAAAGACCTTAAATGCTTGAAGTGGCTAGTTGATCTAATATTTCAGAAAAAGGCAAACTTCACATTATGAGAACACATTCTTATGCTTAAATGGTTCTGTCATATATCTAGAACTAGAATGTTTGGGATGATTTTTATTTCTAGTCCAAATATAGATTATGGGTGTTCTCATCATTGAGGCGGTTTTCCTCCAACCCCTGATTAACCCTTATCTTGCTGAATATTCAATTTAGCCACACCCATTTCTGACTTTGAATCTATCACATTACAAGTCAAATCTGTCTTAGTGGCCACCTCTATTAAGCAAGCAACTTGTCTTAAGCAAGCAGGCATTCAGTTCCTGAAAAAGGAAAATGCATTAAAATTCACCTGTGTTAAGCAAGCACCTGCCTTAAGCAAGCACTTTTTAAATATCCCAGAGGTGCTTGCTTAATACAGGTTGTACTTGATGTAATTTATTCCAACAAATTCATAAACTAAATGTCAACAGTGTAGATCCTGAAGCCATCTGATCTGGATCTACACTGTTTGCAAAGATAGAGGTTGTCATGAACAGCAGGATAAGGGTTAACTTAAGCTTAGCGAAACATAAGTGATGTAATCTTGAAAGGCCATAAAACTTCAGCTGTATATGTTTTAATGTAAATCTTTAAATGTCCATCAAAATTTTCAAATTTGTATATATAAGGAAAGTTCCCATGGGGGCTTGAAGAAATCAATGGGCTGTATGATGCTTCCACGCAGAGCTGAAACGACCAACACACGAGTACTGGTAAACCGCTTAGAGGATCTAAGCCTGCCCAGGCAAAGCGGTGCGTGTGTCAGACCGTCCATGCTTATAAACCCTCTTGGTTTCATTGGGCGTTGGTGCTTGAGATGTCATTTCAATGTCGGGTAAAAGACCCACAAAATTGGAAGCAATGTCTCCAAAATGACCTTTACAGTGTTGATGGGGACACTAAACCTCAAATCAAGCAAACAAAAACAAAATTATAAGGAAAGTTAATACAAATTTGCTTTTTCAGGTGCGTGTTTTGGCACAAGATGGTGGTACCCCGCGCCTGTCTGCTACTGCTACAGTGTATATTGATGTGGAGAGGAACCAGAATAGTCCATTCTGGGGACAACAGAACTACACAGTTACTGTCAACGAAATTCAAGATGTTGGCATCCCCATACTTACACTCAGTGCTTTCGATCAGGACGTCCAGGTAATTTTTAAATTAACTGATAATATAATTTTATTAATCAAGTAATTTTGTATTGGCCCAGGTACAAGTCCGAGGTCTGCTGCATTGGCCCGAGGCCGAAGGCCGAGGGCTAATGGAGCTGACCGAGGACCTGTAGCTGGATCAATATGAAATTACTAATCAATGACGATTTTATTAATTGACAGTTAAAAAATCATGATTGAGTTTTTGACCTCACTTGACCTCAGTTAATATTGATTGACCTGGTGTTAATACGGATGACCTCCGACAAATACAGGAGAGTCAATAAATAATGTGACATATTTATTCCGGGCTTCTCCAGACTTTCCGATGAGTCTTTTAAACTAAGGCCTCACCTCCATATGACCTTAGCTGTTGGTGGGACATAAAGCTGTAGCACACACAGGGTAAAACCTTCCTCGAGTCAATTTCAAGATACCTTTGTCGAATTGAACATTTCAGAAATGTATTTTGAAAATGGCTGATCTCTGTGCAAACAGTGAAGGCCCAGATAAGACACAGATCTGTGCAATCTATCATTTTAGGGATCTAACTTTAAATCATGTTATATATACAATGCACTGTGGTATACAGAGGCTTACATGTGCCCTTTCTGGATTCATGTAAGGATATCTTTATCTACAGTCTTATAAGGCTGGATTTATATAGAATCTTGTAAGGATAGGTTTGTATAGAATCTTGTAAGGATTTGTATAGAATCTTGTAAGGATTTATTTAGAATCTGATAAGGATAGATTTACACAGAATCTTGTAAGGATAGATTTATATAGAATCTTGTAAGGATAGATTTACACAGAATCTTGTAACGATAGATTTACACAGAATCTTATAGATTTACACAGAATCTTATAGATTTACACAGAATCTTGTAAGGATTTATTTAGAATCTTATAAGGATAGATTTACACAGAATCTTGTGAGGATAGATTTAGCTAGTCATGTAAGGATAGATTTACACAGAATCTTGTAGGGATAGATTTAGCTAGTTATGTAAGGATAGCTATTTCCCTCATGGGTATTATCTTACAAGTTAGATTCTTGTATTGGTCCCAATATTTTTCAGGCTCCATATAACACCAGAGTTTTCACTGCCGTACTCAATAGTGGGCTGCTCAATAACAATCTTGCTGCCGAATATCTCGGTGTGACGATCAACAGTGGTGAAATCTACGTCAGGAAGTCTCTGACCCTCATCTCCAATAACCAGCTGGTTGTAAGTAATTTTGCTCACATTAATAATCATACAATCTGGGACACCTTTTACAGATGCTGTAAATAATAAAAAATTTGATTTGAACTTAGGGTGATGTTACCACCTCATAATGTGTCAAGACGGTTTTGGACAGAATGGCAAACTGTGTAGACCCTGATCAGACTACACCTGAAGAAGCAGTCTGTTTCAGGTGCAGTCTGATCAGGGTCTACACTATTAAATTTGTTCATGCTGTTCACTTCTGCATACATATTTCTTATGGACGATCAGCTCGGTGTAAATGAAATAATCTTGAAAGGGCTGTGAAACAAAAAGAAATGATAAAACATAATGACAATATTTTCAAGAAAACCTGTTATATTAGCCATATTCAACTGATATTTGTGAAATTTCCTGTAGGAGTGTGATGTATTCTTGTAGCAACCTGGGTCCAGTTGTTCAAAGCATCGTTAGCTTAACGAGGTCGTTAGTGATCCAATTGTTAACCATTCTAGCAAGTACAATATCAGAAATTCTGGAATTTTTGTTGAAAAAATGTGAGCAGCTTTTGCATTTGCAAAAGCTGCTCACATTTTTTTCTGCAAAAATATTAGTATATTTGCCATATTTAATGTTAAAAATTTTAACGACATGTTCACTAATGACATTGTTAGTTTTGAACATCTGGCCCCTGATACATTTTTGTATAGGATTAAGGCCTTGGTCATACCATATAACTTATAGCTATGCTGAAAACAGTATCTTTAAGTATTTGTCTGATTTTTTTAAATGTCTTTGGCCCTTGCAACAGTGTTTTTACATGCTGAAAATGAAGAAAAGCTCTTGGAAATGAAGACAGTTTTTCTAGTCATGCCCACATAGTCACTTGCCAATGCTAGCGGGTGAATTAAATTTTACAGCCCTGGTAATGGGTGTAAGAATATAAGAACCTTAAATGGGTGTGAGGGGTGGATGGAAAAATCCGTCAAGAGGGTCACTGTCCCGTATCACAAGGCTTGCCGAGTGATGCTGGACAGTGATCGCGAGCGACGGATTTTTCTGTCCATCCCTCACACCCATATAGGATTCTTTTTCTTGCATACCTTCCTTTTCTTAGTGCGGGTTTCTAATGCTGCAGTCACTTCGGTTACCAACGGCCGCCATATTTTGATGGCACTACAGGAATGTTTAGTGACATCACGCAATGTGCTGTGACATGAACCTTAATGATGGTGCATATGAGGTTGTATTCAACCAGCGCATTTATCAAACATGTAATAAAATTCGATTTTGGAGAAGGACACCAGGGTTAGAACAGAATTTCTGTCCCAAGCTAAAACCATGGATTTCCTTACCTGGTGTGAAAGAATATTATATTTACCCACACATACTTCTTTTCTTTTCAGCTTGAGGTTACTTTGCGTGACGATGCTCCAACAAATCCACTGAGTGCCGCACAAAATGCATTTGTAACGGTCAACATAATCCGTAACCAGAACACTCCCTACTTTGTCGGTCAGTCATGTGACGTGGCACTGAGCCAGAGTGTCCTCACAAACCAGTTCTTGACTCAAGTTACTGCCCAGGATGACGATAGCCCGGTAAGAGCTTAGCCCATGTCCATTTGATGAACCCGTACACCTGAGTTTTAATTTTTAGGCAGTGAAAATGAAATCATCACAAATAGAATTATTCATTCAAATGTTGTTACGCAAACACGCCTATACAAATACATTGCCACCTTTATCGCCGAAAAAATGAAAATTTTATAATGAAAAATTGTGATATTTTTCTTCTTTCTGCTCAAAATATAGATTGTGGGCACTCGTTAGAACCACCTCATCGAGGCGGTTCTAACGAGTACCCACAATCTATATTTTAGACGATGAGGCGGTTCTAACCAGTGCCCACAATCTATATTTTAGAGCAGAAATAAGAGAAATAAGGTATACCGCTGGAAACCCCAGTTTTACTATATAAAAGTGGGGTTCAAGGGGGTCAAAATTATATAGGCGTGTTTTTGTGATGACTTGCTGTTTATTAAGATCTAACACATTTCACACAAACTTTTGCATCATGTTAACAAATCCGTGAAATGAAAGCCCCTCTAAACCCCACTTTACATAGAGAAAACGGGTTTACAGGGGTACACATTATTTTGCTTATGTCTCTCCCAGACATAGGTTGTGGGTACTCGGTTCCAACGAGCACCCATAACCTATGTTTGCAGTGTAAGTAAGAAAAATGTCATGAATTTTCATAAAAAAAGTAGCCATTTTGGAGCTGTGGAACAATGCACTATGTCGCACGGGTGTGTTGTCGTAATGATACTATAGAAAAAAAATTTGAACGACAACTCCTCCTGTACCCTTGGGTCAATTTTATTCATACTTCATAGGAATGTTGTTTAGGTGACCCTGTACCAAATTAGCTAAATTGGTTCTGTTCTGATGATCAAAATGTCCACCAGAGCTAAAAAAAAGAAAAACATTGTAAATTTGCTTCAAACACAAACTCCTCCTAAACCCTAGTGCCAATTTGATTCAAACCTCACTGGAATGTTGCCTGGGTGGCTTCCTAACAAATAGCTAAAATCATTCCGCTCCTTTGAAGAAGATGGCCACCAGCACTAAAAATAGAAAAATCTTTAAACGACAACTCCTCCTGTACCCTTGGGACAATTTCATTCAAACTTCATAGAAATGTTTCATAGGTGACCCGCAACCAAAATAGCTAAAACAGTCAGCTTAAATGAGCCGCCAGAGCTAAAGATAGAACACGTAATTATACCCCCGCAAACGAAGTTTGAAGGGGGTATATAGGAGTCAGCTTGTCGTCTGTCGTCGTCGTCTGTCGTCGTCGGTCCGTTACAAAAAACTTTAACATTGCTCATAACTTCCTTATTCTTTGACCGATTTCTTTAATATTCACACACCACACACCTTGCCACTAGTACTTAAGATTGATATACACAAACCTGACCTTGACCTTCACGTTGACCTTCCTCAAGGTAAAATACTTGTAAAAATTTGTGGGTACAAAAAAACTTTAACATTGCACATAACTTCCTCATTCTTTGACCGATTTCTTTAATATTCACACACCACACACCTTGCCACTAGTACTTAAGATTGATATACACAAACCTGACCTTGACCTTCACGTTGACCTTCCTCAAGGTCAAATACTTGTAAAAATTTGTTGTCGGTCCGTTCCAAAAAACTTTAACATTGCACATAACTTCCTCATTCTTTGACCGATTTCTTTAATATTCACACACCACACACCTTGCTACTAGTACTTAAGATTGATATACACAAACCTGACCTTGACCTTCACGTTGACCTTCCTCAAGGTCAAATACTTGTAAAAATTTGTGGGTACAAAAAAACTTTAACATTGCACATAACTTCCTCATTCTTTGACCGATTTCTTTAATATTCACACACCACACACCTTGCCACTAGTACTTAAGATTGATATACACAAACCTGACCTTTACCTTCACTTGGAGTTACTATCTGACAACGCATGCGGGGGTATAATTGGCGCCCGTTAGGCGGCAGCTCTAGTTTTGATTCAGATGCGAACTCCTCCTAAACCCTTGGGCCAATTTGATTCAAACTTCTTGGTATGTTGCCCAGGTGACTCCCGATCAAAATAGCAAAAACCGTTCTGCTCTGATGAAGAAGATGGCCACCAGAACTAAAAATAGAAAAAAATCTTTAAACGACAACTCCTCCTGTACCCCTGGGCCAAATTCATTCAAACTTCATAGGAATATTAGAAAAACTTGTCTGTTGTACTTAGAATATTATTATCAAAGTTTTACTGTACTTGATAATATTTATTGCAGCTAACACCATTTGGTCAGATCCGCTACAGTATAATTGGAGACGACAATGCAGCCAACTTGTTCAGTATTAATGAGCAGACTGGAAGAATCGCGGTCATTTCTGATTTGTCCCTACAGAATGTTGAGATGTACAAGGTAAGTCTGAAGCTACAGATAAGGAGAGGTATGAAGGAGGATAATAAAGGGATATTTTTTTTTATTTCTTGTTAGAAACATACCGTAATTATCCTAAGTATTGGGACATATAGGCCTAAGCAGACAAAACTGGCATCCGTGGCCTAGTGGATAAGAGCACTGACTCTTATCATTAGGTTTCTTACCATTGTGGTTTGAGCCTGGCTTGGGTCACATGTGAAACACTAAGTTCTGCGGAAGGTCAGGTGTTTCTTTCTCAGGGTACACTGTTTTTTGGCCAACTCTGATTAACGATTGTTTGATATAAGTGAAATAATCTTAAATGAGTCCTAAAACCAAAACCGAAAAGGGTCTAAGGAATCAGTGCATACCCATATCAGACAGGGTCTACACTGTTTGCACCTTTTTAGACTTGGGCGCACATGTAAATTGTAGGAAATGTGCCCTGGTTCAAATGAAAGCTGCTGGTTATGTTACGTTGGATTTTAATCCATTGATCTAGCTTGTTGATGGTATAAAGTTCTTTCAAAATGAGAACAACCTCAGACATACCCAGTTTTTGTACCGCCCCCGCCCATAGGGGCTTGAAGAAATATATGGGCTGCACGATGCTTCCACGCAGAGCTGAATCCGGCCCGCACACTAGTACTGGTAAACCGCTTAGAGGATCTAAGCCTGTCCAGAAACGGCGGTGCGAGGTGGACCATCCATGCTAATAAACCCTATTGGTTTCATTGGGCGACAGGGCTTGAGATGTCATTTCATCTCAATGTCGGGTAAAAGTCCCACAAAATTGGAAGCAACATCTCCAAAATGACCTTTACAGTGTTGACGGGGACGTTAAACCTCAAATCAAACAAAAAACCCAGTTTTTGTCATTGTAGCGCATGATGTTAACAACTTGGTGTAATGTTCACCCCTCAAAAACCCACTTTACATAGAGATAAGTTGGGGTTATTGGGGTGCATATTAGTTTCCTTATTTGTGATTAAAAAACATTCATTGTGGGTACTTGTTAGAACTGCCTCAATGAGGCAGTTCAAACAAGCACCCACAATTTATGTTTATGTAGATACTCATTAGAAAGGTGAGGTGGATCTTAGGAGCACCCACAATCTATTTTTGGACCAGAAATAAGAAAAATAATGCAAATATTCATCTGAAAAATCCTAGTTCTGGATATATCGGACACCATTTTTGCATTCATGTATGTTATCATAATGATTTTTCAGATTCGCGTACAAGCCCGTGACCTGGGTGCCCCAGCCAGATATAACTACACGGTCTGTACAGTGAGTGTGCAGAAGAACTTCAACCCACCTGTCTTCACAAGCCCCAGCTACTCTGCAACCATCCTAGAGATGAAAAATCTTGGCGACACTATCTTGACAGTTAGTGCCAGTGACAATGATCCATTGGTGAGTAGCTTTGTTTTATGAATGCATTTATCATATGACGTCATTGATAAGCAGTGGATAACGTCATGTAATAAAAATCGTATGACCACATGTCTAGTAAGGCTTCGGTGGAATTAAGTCAAGTCATGATGACGTCCATGTCAACAATGCATTTTTTTTTTTAAAAACTTGTCAAGTTCAAAGGCGATATAATCCAATTTACAGTGGTCATATGATAAACAGAATCTTACGTGAGATCCTCTATTTATGTACTAGGCAGGCCTGTTGGCTCATTGGGATGTTTCTGACTGGCAAAAAATGGCAGAAAAATCTGCCAGGTGTTCCCATTCCCCTTAAACTTGTTAGTGGCAAAATGTTAACTCTTCTGGCAGGTACAATATCTTATACTCTTTTTTTTTTTTCCTTTTTTTCTGCTGGAAAATTGAGAGTAGGTTTTGCAAATGCAAAAGCTTCTGATTTTTCAGTGCCACCCTTGCTCATCGAGGCTTGAAGAAATAGATGGGCTGCATGATGCTTCCACGCAGAGCTGAAACCGACCACACACCAGTACTGGTAAACCACTTAGAGGATCTAAGCCTGCCCATGCAAAGCGGTGTGTGTGTGTGTGGTGGTGGTGTGTGTGTGTGTGTGTGTGTGTGTGTTTGTGTGTGTGAATTCGGGTTTAACGTCGCTTTCAGCAATTTTTCAGTCATATCACAACGGTGTCTGGTTACGACAGGGAGCTCAATGCTCACTTTTATAGTGCTGCCTCATGGAAGTATCATGAATATCATGTCCCAGACACATTACATGATACCACACCTAGTCACATTATCCTGACACTGGGTCGACCAGTCCTAGCTCAACCCCGTAAATCTGAGTGCCTAGCGAGGAGCAGCTAGTACCATTCTTAACGACTTTGGTATGTCGCGGCCCCATGCAAAGCGGTGAGAGTCGGACCGTCCATGCTTATAAACCCTATTGGTTTCATTGGGTGACAGGGCTTGATGTCATTTCATCTCAATGTCGGGTAAAAGTCCCACAAATTGGAAGCAACATCTCCAAAGTGACCTATACAGTGTTGGCGGGGACGATAAACCTCAAATCAAACAAACAAAGCAATACAAATGGCTGAAAATTGGGGAGGAGTGTAGCATATTGAAATATTTAGTTTTGCAGTTTAATTGTTTGTATTTCATCATGTTTATGTTAAAATATCTTTCAGGCTCCTCACAACACTGTGCGTTATGTTCTGACCAGAGATCCTGAGGACCTGGAGTGTTTCATGATCAATGAAGTCACGGGAGAACTGGCACTTAGAAGATCAATGCTGTACGAGCCTTGCCGAGCCTCATTCTACTTTGTAAGTGTCTTGCTTTATGATAAATATACAAACAACTTATGAGCAAGCCTGGTGAGTCTGCGCATATGGATCCCACTCAAACGCCACACATTCTGAACGTCTGTTGATACCTTCCCAGTTGCATTTGCGATGACATCATGAATAGTGTTGATGTGACTGAAAATTTCCCGCGTTTGAATATAACAATTTCAATGCAAAAGCGATAACTTGTATCTTGTGCAGAAAGTAGTTCCATCTAAAGACATTTATATCCCAGGCTAAGTGGAAATATTTCCTTGTAGCAAAAAGGAAAATACCAAGTTTATGTCTGGTAGAAATCATAGTATTTTGCCTGTTCTGCATGTAATATATAATTTTTACTTCTTACTCCATTTTCAGATGAAACCTCAGGCTTACGATCTTGGAACACCACAGCTGACAGGAAATGAGGTCAATGTCACAGTGTTTGTCACACGTAACAACAATCCACCTTTCTTCATCAATGCACCATACGTGGCTACCGTTGATGAAACTGCCAACTTTGGTACATTTGTCTATGACACATCAGCTGGGGATAGTGATACTGTGGTAAGAAAATATTACTTTTATGGTAAAAGGAGTGGGCCTCCATGACCTAGTGGTAAAAAGTACAAGTGGTCTCTTCCATTGCTATATGTTGGACAAGTCCATTTGTCATATAAGGGGTGGCAGGCCTATTTTTTTCATTTTTATTCTATTTTTGATAGAAAATTCTCTTAGCAAATAGTGTAGGCCCTGATCAGACACCGCATTCTGCGGCGTCTGATCTGGGCCTCCACTGTTGGCCAAAGGCCCTGATCAGACACCACATTCTGCGGCGTCTGATCTGGGTCTCCACTGTTTGCCAAGGTACCCCTTTAGGGGTTTCTTGCATGCAATGGGTAAACATAAGGTCTCTCACCTCTGTGGGTTCCTGCATGGCTTGGGTCGCATGTGGGATGCAAAGGAAGATGAGGTGTTTTTTCTCCAGGTACTTCAGTTTTTGCCCACCTCTGATTAAGGATCGGTCAATATAAGAGAAATAATCTTGAAAGGGCTATAAAACAGATATTAATAATAATAATAATAGTGGTATAAGGATTATGGTTGTCCAAGTTTTACTCAACACAAATTTTATGATCACTCATTGGTTTATGCAAATTGATGTGTTCGGATTTTACAGAAAAATTACCGTTAATGATCACTGTATTTGTTACAAGTGAAAAAAAAATGAAAGATAAAGCTGAAATCCATAAAATAAGGAGACAGTACTCCTTGCACACAGTCCCACGTGGTTATAGTAATGAATTTATGATCAGCTGACTTAAGCATGAAGTTTGTCCTGTTCACAAATTTTTTAAATAAAATTTATGGGCAGGACATACAAGATTCTCTGCTGACAGGACAGGAAATTTGTTCTGTCTCAGTAGTAGCATAAAAATTTCATGCTCAGTTGAGTATGAATTATTCTTAAGGGGAATGGATACACCTTCAGGGGAGGCAACTCCTGCAAAAGTATTTTTGTCTCCTATGATTATAGAGGTCAGCTCTTAAAGGAAAGAATTTGCTTCTGAGGAGCAAATTCTTTCCTTTAAGAGTAGACCTCTTTTTCCATAGGGCGGTTATACAAAGGTGAACAGGAAGTCCCGAAAGATGTCTTCCTTTGAAAAATGGCAGAAAAATTGGCCAGGTGTTCCCATTCCCCTTCATAAGCTCCAGCCCTTCTTAACATTTTTAACTATTTGTTTGTTCCAGGCTCCTTTCAACACTCTCTCGTACTCAATAATCGGTGATGACACTTCTCCATCGTACTTCAGTATCAACAGTTCCACTGGTATAGTGTCCCTCTCAAACAGAGTGAACCTTGATACCCTCTCCAGCTACAAAGTAAGTTACCAAAAAAAAAAATCTTTACTACTGGAAATGTGACAACCATTAAATACTAAGTGAATAGTTTCCTGGGATTGTTTGACTAAATACCAGCCTTTGCGTCTCCTACGGATCCAGGCCCTGAGGTTATAAAACTTTTTAATGCTCAACTCACTTGGCATTTTAAAATTTGTGAGCAGAACAAATAAAATTCTCTGCTATCTGAAAGAAAATTCGCTCAACTTCTTAGTATTTTAATTTTTATGAGCACCACAAGTTTCATACTCAGCTGAGTTGAGCATGAAAAAAGTTTTATAACCACAGGGCCAGATCTGTCTGGTAATCAGTGGGGAGTGGGTTCCATCCCTGCCAAGTGGGCCACTTTTTCGCCGAGATTGATCATGAAATATATTTTCTAGGGTCAAGCTCACTTCCACTGACTGACTGAAGAATGACAGCTGTCAGTTTCTGGGGAAAGAATGTACACTGTACTGGCTTCCTGCTTATGTATATAAAGATGCACAGGAAAAGTGTGATTGGGTAAACGGACTGGCTCAACAGGACCTAAATCGTGTACACTAGGCCATTAAACTCCAAGCCATACGAAATCACGTTAACAAGTCCGTGGAATGAGCCCCCCTGTAAACCCCACTTTATTTAGAGAAAACGGGGGTTTACGGAGGTAAATATTATTTTTTCTTATTTCTGCTCCAAAACATAGGTTGTGGGTACTTGTTTGAACCACCTCAGTGAGGCAGTTCAATGTCAGCATACGACACCTAAAGATATTATAAGCCTATCGAGTGACCTTTTCACGAGATTCGGCCTTTTGTTGGAAAAAGAACCAGAAAAAAACGCACTAGAACTAGGACTTTGAAATGCCAGGTCCTGATTCATACAAACATTTTCATCATTGCTTCTGCTTTCAGGTGCGTCTGCAAGTCAACGATGGCGGAATACCTTCCCTGTACAATACCGCTATGCTGACTGTCACTGTCAACAGAAATCTGTTCAGTCCCGAGTTCACCTTAACTGACTATGAAACTACAATTTTCGAAGACCAAGAACTTGGCATGAGTATTCTCCAAGTTACTGCAACAGATGCTGATGCAAGAAGTCCACACAACGTAGTACGATTCGAGGCAGTCGGCTCCTCTTCAGGGAATGCGTTGACCTACTTTGGGATATCCGAGACAGACGGCAGTGTATATTTGAGAAGATCTCTGCTGACTGATACTTTAAATCAGGATGTGTTCACTGTAAGTACTCTGCGGAGGCATGGTGTCCACTACTTGTATATTCAGAATATTTATTTTTATTTCAAAATGGTAATTTTGAACAAATTAACATGTCAGAAAAGAGAATTCCAAACTTGACTTCCAATATTTGGCTGTTGAAGTAATATGACTGGCTGTTTATTTAACCTTTTTGACTCTCTAGGCTAACCTACCAGACGACAAATTGTTGATATTTTTCTTCTTCCTTTTTTTCTGAAAACAGGTACTGACATTTCATGCAAATTGTCTCCAGGAGACAATTTGCATGAAATATCAAATCCTGTTTTCTAGGAAAAATTTAAAAAAAAATATTTCAAAATGTTGTATGTTAAAAAAAAAATACCAAGCATGCAGAGAGTTGATAAGTTAATAAAGGTAATAAAAGATTAGTATAGCGGCTGCTGGTTGAAAGTTAAATATACCATGAAATGCTATGCGAGGAATGATTGTGGTTGCTGAAAAGAGGAAGCTGTTAAACGGAGTTGACCATTAGTGAAAGTTTTACTATATAAAACTAAATTTTGACATCAGCTGAAAATAAAACCATGTTCAAATGTTCATATGATGTTTAATGTTTAAAATTCCAAGGCTTGCATAGCATAGAAATCATTAAACTTGTTCAACCCTTCAACTGCCAGTGTTTAACCCTTCATTTGCAGACGTCATTTTCAATTTATTTTTCTTGTATTTTTTTTTTCAGAGAAAATAAGCCTTGACATTACATGTGAATCGTCTGCTTGGCAGACGATAGCCTTGACATTACATGTGAATGTGAAACGTCTGCTTGGCAGACGATTCACATGTAATGTCAAGCCTTATTTTCTTCGAAAAATAATTTAAAAAATGAAATTGCCGTCTGCTGCAAAAAACTTACATGGTGCTTTATGGGTAAAAAAAATGGCGTCTACTGAGAACATTTCCATTGCACTATGAAGGTTAATAATGAATATCAAATAAAATGGAAACTCATATAAGTTCCTATACTTCTGAAACCATAAATTGTATATTTCAGATGTTCGTGAGAGCCTACGACCTTGGTATCCCACAGAGAAGCAGTGCTAACCAGGCGACTGTGAGAATCAACGTAATAAGGAACAACAACTGCCCCATCTTCCAGAATCTGCCAGGCAACATCACCATAACATCACAGTTCCTTAGTAACGAAAGAATATATAACATCTCGGCCATTGATAATGATCCAACCGTAAGTGGAGTAAATAAGTAAACATTTGTTCATGTCAGAATCTGAATCCGAATCAGAATTGTTACTGATGATATGCCAAATGACATTCATACACCAGGACCTGTAATGGGAATCTAGTCCCTATCTCTTGCCAAAGAGGTAAACTTAGCTACACAATCCTCAGCACCTAGTCCCTATCTCTTGCCAAAGAGGTAAACTTAGCTACACAATCCTCAGCACCTTCAGCTGTTGAAATAATCAAATTAGGAAGGGCATTCCAATCGCTAATAGTTCGGGGGATGAATGATTCTTTAAAATTGTCAGTTCTTGCAGCAAGGGTCTGAAATGCCAATGAATGTTGATTAATACAGTGCCTAGCTGGGGGAACAAGGTCATCTGTTGGAATGCTGGCAGCACCCTTAAGACTTTTGTATAAAAGTATGAGCCTACTGTCCTTTCTCCTTTTCTCGAGAGACCCCTATCTTAATTTTCCTAGTATTCCAGCCATGCTCCCAATTTCAAAGCAGTAATTGCTTGTTACAAATCTAACAGCTCTGTTCTGAACTTTTTCAATTTCTTCGTTAAGGACCACTCCGACGGGGTCCCAGATACAACTCCAGAGAAGTCCTTTACTTGCTGCCTTTTTAGCTCACCTGGGCAGAAGGCTCCAGGGGAGCTTATAGTATAGTGGGTCCTCCGTCAACCGTCGTCCGTCCGTCGTCCATCGTCCGTCCACACTTTTGAGCAGCTATATCTCTGTATCCTGCAGGCTGATCTCAATCATTCTCATCTGTAGCATGCCTCTGGTGGGGCATTGATGACATAAACTTTTTTTCGAAATCGCTCTAAAACTTTGGTTCCTATGGTAACCACAAGGTCCCATAGACTTACTATGGGAAAATGCTTGTCATCACTGTAGCGCCTTCAGTTTTGATCGGATCTTTCTGAAACTTATATGTAAGGTGACTGGGGATAAAAACTCGGATGAGTTCTAAAACAGGCCAAGTCCGCCAGATTATCATAGAGTTACGTCCCTTTGATTGCTGAAAATGCCAATTTTCGACCTTGTCATCACCGTAGCCCCTTCAGTTTTTATCGGATCTTTCTAAAACTTATATGTATTGTGGCAGGGGATAAAACCTCGGATGAGTTCGAAAACCGGCCAAGTCCGCCGATTTATCATAGAGTTACGTCCCTTTGATTGCTGAAAATGCCGATTTTCGACCTTGTCATCACCGTAGCCCCTTCAGTTTTGATCGGATCTTTCTGAAACTTATATGTAAGGTGGCTGGGGATAAAATCTCGTATGAGATCGAAAACTGACCAAGTCGGCCCATTTATCGTAGAGTAACGTCCCTTTGATTGCTGAAAATGCTGATTTTTGACCTTGTCATCACTGTAGCCCTTTCAGTTTTGATCGAATCTTTCTGAAACTTATATGTAAAGTGGCTGAGGATAAAATCTCGGATGAGTTCGAAAACCAGCAAAGTTGGTCCATTTATCACAGAGTAACGTCCCCTTGATTGCTGAAAATGCCGATTTTTGACCTTGTCATCACTGTAGCCCTTTCAGTTTTGATCGGCTCTTTCTGAAACTTATGTGCAAGGTGGCTGGGGATAAAACCTCGGATGAGTTCGCATACCAGCAAAGGTGGCCTATTTATCATAGAGTAAGGTCCCTTTGATTGCTGAAAATGTTGATTTTTGACCTTGTCATCACTGTAGCCCCTTCAGTTTTGATCGAATCTTGATGAAACTTACAAGCAAGGAAATCAGGCAGAAAGCTTGGAGGAGTTTGAAAACTTGTTTTATGAAATTAGGCTCTTTAGTTTGGTTGCTATGGCAACTTAGATTTTCCATAGACTTATAATGGGGAAAATTGAAAAATGGCATTAACTACCAAGCCTTTGCAGATATTTTGACAAAATTTTCATGGAAAATGTTCCTTGAGTAAAGTTCTCTCAGCCATATGCTTTTATGTCAACCTGTGGGTCCCGTAGGTTGTGCCAGGGCCATGTCCCGCCCCCCTCCACTTCATAAAATGCCTTATATCTCAGAGACCTTACAGATCCCCACCCCTAAAGCATATATATTCTTGTTCCTTATGATAAGACACATTAAGTGACACCAACCTGGGGGTTCCCCCTTTGTGCCGGGGACATTCCCCTCCCCCTCCACTTCATTAAATGCCATTTATCTCAGTAACCATTCAGATCCCCACCCCTAAACCGTACATATTCTTGTTTTTAGCTCACCTGGGCCGAAGGCTCCAGGGGAGCTTATAGTATAGTGGGTCGTCCGTCGTACGTCCGTTGTCCGTCCAAACTTTTGAGCAGCTATATCTCTGTATCCTGCAGGCTGATCTCAATCATTTCTCATCTGTAGCATGCCTCTGGTGGGGCATTGATGACATTTTTTTTTTTGAAATCGCTCTAAAACTTTGGTTCCTATGGCAACCACAAGGTCCCATAGACTTACTATGGGAAAATGCTTGTCATCACTGTAGCGCCTTCAGTTTTGATCGGCTCTTTCTGAAACTTATATGTGAGGTGGCTGTGGATAAAATCTCGGAAGAGTTCGAAAACCTGCCAAGTCAGCCCATTTATCATAGAGTTACGTCCCTTTGATTGCTGAAAATGCCTATTTTCGACCTTGTCATCACCGTAGCCCCTTCAGTTTTGATCGGATCTTTCTAAAACTTATATGTATTGTGGCAGGGGATAAAACCTCGGATGAGTTCGAAAACCGGCCAAGTCCGCCGATTTATCATAAAGTTACGTCCCTTTGATTGCTGAAAATGCCGATTTTTGACCTTGTCATCACCGTAGCCCCTTCAGTTTTGATCAGATCTTTCTGAAACTTATATGTAAGGTGGCTGTGGATAAAATCTCGGATGAGTTCGAAAACCGACCAAGTCGGCCCTTTTATCTTAGGGTAACGTCCCTTTGATTGCTGAAAATGCTGATTTTTGACCTTGTCATCACTGTAGCCCTTTTAGTTTTGATCGAATCTTTCTGAAACTTATATGTAAAGTGGCTGGGGATACTATCTCGGATGAGTTCGAAAACCAGCCAAGTTGGTCCATTTATCACAGAGTAACAACCCTTTGATTGCTGAAAATCCGTTTTTAGCTCACCTGAGCCGAAGGCTCATGTGAGGTATTAGTATACCACGAGCCGGCGTCCGTCGTCCGTCGTCCAAAGAAGTATATCTCCGGAACCAGTGGGCCAATCTTGATCAAATTTCATGTGAAGCATTATCAGGTAGGGGGAAAGGCTGCATACTGTTTTCGGGCAGATCGGATTGGAACTCTGGTTGCCATGGCAACAAATAGCTCCCATAGACTTAACATAGGAAAAAGTTTGTCATCACTCTAGCTCCGTCAATTTTTTTCTGATGGTCTTCATTCTTGCAGATAACGAGGACAGGCATGAAATCTCGATCAAGTTCGATTTTGGGCTGAATCGGATTATTCACTCAGGAGTTACATGCCCTTGAGCGTTGAAAAAATTGCCTATTGACTTAACATGGGGAGAATGTTGTCATCACCGTAGCTGCTTCAATTATTTTCAGATTGGCTTTATTCTTGCAGATAACCAGCACAGCCATGAAATCTCGGTCAAGTTCGATGACTGGCAGAATCGGATCATTCACTTAGGAGTTACCTGCCCTTGTGTGTTTTTGCATTAGGGTTAATGGGAATTAGGAAAAAGCTTGTCATCACTCTAGCTCCGTCAATTTTTTTCTGATCGACTTCATTCTTGCAGATAACGAGGACAGGCATGAAATCTCGATCAAGTTCGATTTTGGGCTGAATCGGATTATTCACTCAGGAGTTACGTGCCCTTGAGCGTTGAAAAAATTGCCTATTGACTTAACATGGGGAGAATGTTGTCATCACCGTAGCTGCTTCAATTATTTTCAGATTGGCTTTATTCTTGCAGATAACCAGCACAGCCATGAAATCTGGGTCAAGTTCTATAACTGGCAGAATCGGATCATTCACTTAGGAGTTACCTGCCCTTGTGCGTTTTTGCATTAGGGTTAATGGGAATTTAAAAAATGTATATCTTAAAGACTACTTGGCCAACTTTGATCAAATTTCATGTGTCGCATTATTGGGCAAGTGGAAAGGCTTCATTAGGTTTTCAGGCAGATCTGAGTGGAACTCTGGTTGCTATGGCAACATCTAGCTCCCATAGACTTCACATAGGAAAAAGCTTGTCATCACTCTAGCTCCGTCAATTTTTTTCTGATCGACTTCATTCTTGCAGATAATAAGGACAGGCATAAAATCTCGGTTAAGTTTGATTTTGGGCAGAATCGGAATATTGACCTCGGAATTACGTGACCTTGAGCGACAAAAAATTTGCCCATAGACTTAACATAGGGAAAATGTTGTGACTAGGATAGCGACTTGAATTTTTTTCAGATCAGCTTCAAACTTGCAGGTATCGAGGACAGACATAAAATCTCGGTTAAGGTAGATTTTGGGCCGAATCGGATTATTTGCCTTGGAGTTACCTGCCCTTGAGCATAAAAAAATACGTTGTGACCACGATAGCAACTTTATTTTTATTCAGATCAGCTTCAAACTTGCAGGTAACGAGGACAGGCATAAAATCCCGGTTAAGTTCGATTTTGGGCCGAATCGGAATATTGACCTCGGAGTTACGTGACCTTGAGCGACAAAAAATTTGCCCATAGACTTAACATAGGGAAAATGTTGTGACTAGGATAGCGACTTGAATTTTTTTCAGATCAGCTTCAAACTTGCAGGTATCGAGGACAGACATAAAATCTCGGTTAAGGTAGATTTTGGGCCGAATCGGATTATTTGCCTTGGAGTTACCTGCCCTTGAGCATAAAAAAATACGTTGTGACCACGATAGCAACTTTATTTTTATTCAGATCAGCTTCAAACTTGCAGGTAACGTGGACAGGCATAAAATCTCAGTTAAGTTCGAATCGGAATATTGACCTCGGAGTTACATGACCTTGAGCGACAAAAAATTTGCCCATAGACTTTACATAGGGAAAATGTTGTGGCTACGATAGCGACTTGAATTTTTTTTCAGATCAGCTTCAAACTTGCAGGTAACGAGGACAGACAAAATCTCGGTTAAGTTCGATTTTGGGCCAAATCGGATTATTTGCCTTGGAGTTACCTGCCCTTGAGCATAAAAAAATACGTTGTGACCACGATAGCAACTTTATTTTTATTCATATCAGCTTCAAACTTGCAGGTAACGAGGACAGGCATAAAATCTCGGTTAAGTTTAATTTTGGGCCGAATCGGAATATTGACCTCGGAGTTACGTGACCTTTAGTGACAAAAAATTTGCCCATAGACTTAATTAGGGAAAATGTTGCGACTACGATAGTGACTTGAATTTTTTTCAGATCAGCTTCAAACTTGCAGGTAACGAGGACAGACATAAAATCTCGGTTAAGTTCGATTTTGGGCCGAATCGGAATATTTGCCTCGGAGTTACCTGCCCTTGAGCATAAAAAAATACGTTGTGACCACGATAGCCATTTTTTTTATTCATATCAGCTTCAAACTTGCAGGTAACGAGGACAGGCATAAAATCTCGGTTCAGTTCGATTTTGGGCCGAATCGGAATATTGACCTCGGAGTTACGTGACCTTGAGAGACAAAAAAATTTGCCCATAGACTTAACGTAGGGAAAATGTTGTGACAGAAATAGCGACTAAAATTTTTAGCTCACCTGAGCCAAAGGCTCCAGTGAGCTGATAGTATACCAAGGCTCCGGAGTCTGTCGTCTGTCGTCCGTCCTTCCGTCGTCCACACTTTCAATGAAGCATATCTCAGAAGGCAGTCGACCAATCTTGTTTAAATTTTATGTGTAGCACCATTGGGCAAGGGGAAAGGCTGCATTAGGTTTTGGAGCTAGTCTGGTTCATTTGTTCCTTCATTCTTCTTTCTCTCCATATAGAGATAATAGACCAATGTTAAATTTTTAATCAAAGATTTCTCAGGAACTATAAAAGCTAGAAGCATCAAATTTGGTATTCAATAGAATAATGATGACTTATTTTGTGTAAGAGACATTGGGCTTTCTCAGCTTATTTGTTCATCTGTTCTTTCATTCTTCTTTCTGTCCATTTTGACCAATGTTAAATTTTCGTCAAAGATTTCTCAGGAACTATAGAAGCTAGAAGTCTCAAACTTGGAATGCAATGCAATAATGATGACTTATATCCTGTAAGGGTCAATGGGCTGGATTCTATTAGCAGATTTAGTAGTCAAGTCTGTGAATTGTTAAAACTTAAGTTCCTCAGGTGAGCGGTTTAGGCTCATTGAGCCTCTTGTTTTACCTTGTCATCACCGTAGCCCTTTCAGTTTTGATCGGATCTTTCTGAAACTTATATGCAAGGTGGCTGGGGATAAAGCCTTGGATGAGTTTGCATACCGGCAAAGGTGGCCTATTTATCATAGAGTTAGGTCCCTTTGATTGCTGAAAATGTTGATTTTTGACCTTGTCAACACTGTAGCCCCTTCAGGTTTGACTGGATCTTTCTGAAACTTATATGTAAGGTGGCTGGGGATAAAACCTCAGTTGAGTTCGAAAACCGACCAAGTTGCCCCATTAACTTTATAGTTATGTCCCTTTGATGGCTGAAAATGTCGAGTTTTTACCTTGTCATCACCGTAGCCCCTTCAGTTTTGATCGAATCTTTCTGAACCTATATGTAAGGTGACTGGAGATAAAACCTATGATGAGTTTGAATACCGGACAAGTTGGCCCATTTATCATTGATTTATGTCCCTTTGATTGCTGAAAATGCCGATTTTTGACCTTGTCATCACCATAGCCCCTTCAGTTTTGATCGGATCTTTCTGAAACTTATATGTAAGGTGGCTGGGGATAAAATCTTGGATGAGTTCGAAAACAGGCCAAGTCAGCCCATTTATCGTAGAGTTATGTTCCTTTGATGGCTGAAAATGTTGATTTTTGACCTTGTCATTACCGTAGCCCCTTCAGTTTTGATCGGATTTTTCTGAAACTTATATGTAAGGTGGCTGGGGATGAAACCTCGGATGATTTCCAAAACTGGCCAAGTTGGCTCATTTATTTTAGAGTAACATCCCTTTGATTGCTAAAAATGCCAAATTTTGACCTTGTCATCACCGTAGCCCCTTCAGTTTTGATCGGATCTTTCTGAAACTTATATTTGAGGTGGCTGGGAATAAAATCTTGGATGAGTTTGAATACTGGCCAAGTCTGATTGGATCTTTCTGAAACTTACATGTAAGGTGGCTGGGAATAAAACCTCAGGTGAGTTTGAATACCGGCCAAGTCGGCACATTTATCATAGAGTGACGTGCCTTTGATTGCTGAAAATTCCTATTTTCAACATTGTCATCACTGCTGCCCCTTTAGTTTTGAACGGATTTTCATGAAACTTACAAACAAGGAAGTCAGGCAGAAAGCTTGGAGGAGTTTGAAAACTCTTGTTTTTGAACTTGTCATCACCATAGCCACTTCAGTTTAGATCGGATCTTCTTAGCAAGTCAGGAATAAATGGTCAGCCTGTTTATCATAGTTACATTCTACTTGATTTTCAGAAAATGCTTACCCTGTCATCACCATGTCCTCCCATAAAGCCTTCAGTAAAGGTTGGCACTTCCTTAAACTTTGAATCTGTTAGCTCACGTGAGCGATACAGGACCAAGCTAGCTTGGTCCTCTTGTTTACATCCTGTCATGCATGCTTAAGCATGGCAAGGGAATGGGAACACCTAGAACATTTTCCACCATTTTTCAAAGGGAGATAACTTTTGGAACATCCTTTTTACTTTTCTATAAGCTCTTTCCCACGGAAAAAAGGGTCAACTCTTTAAGGAAAGAACTTGCTCCTTAGGAGCAAATTCTTTCCTTTAAGAGTTGACCCCGATTGACTTGGGAGACAAAAATACTGTTGAAAGAGTTGCCACCCCTGAACGTATTCCCATTCCACTTAAGTCATGACATAGCCTTCGGCACAATTCTTATTACTTCTGTCAAGCAACATGCTGTAGAACTTGTATATTTTAAAATGGGATAGAAATTTTATATACTCAAATAAGTTTAATGATGAAATCTGAAGTCTACCATAAGGACCAAGGGCCAGTTATTCAAAACTAACAATGTTGGTTAATGATGTTGCAAGTTAATGAAATGTTGAAACTTTGACCATTTACTTTGGCGAATTTTCTCATATTTTTGCCAAAAAAATATGAGCAGCTTTTGCATTTGCAAAAGTTGCTCACATATTTTCTGCAAAAATACAACAATTGTTATTAATCAAGTAATTTTGTATTGGCCCAGTTACAGGCCTGAGGTCCTCTGTATTGGCTCGAGGCCTAATATTATAGATATAAAACTTGCTAAGATTTGATCATTAACCAGGTCGCTTTGAACTACTGGTCCCTGTTCAACAATATAAGCAGTAATGGCTGATTTGGTTGTGCAATCAAATGGGATGTGCTTTGCATTTTTCATGTCTTTGTCTTGCACACCTTTTCATATGGATATTTCAAGAGTGTGCATTCCATTACAAAAACACACCTATTCAAATATATTGTATTGTGTGTGTGAATTCCGGTTTAACGTCGCTTTCAACAATTTTTCAGTCATATCACGACGGTGTCTGGTTGCGACAGTGAGCTCAATGCTCACTTTTATAGTGCTGCCTCACTGAAGTATCATGTCCCAGACACATTACATGACACCACACCCAGTCACATTATCCTGACACTGGGTCGACCAGTCCTAGCTCTACCCCGTAAATCGGAGTGCCAAGCGAGGAGCAGCTAGTACAATTTTTAATGACTTTGGTATGTCGCGGCCTGGGATCGAACCCGTGACCTCCCGTTCCCTGGAGCAGACACTCTACCAACTGAGCTATCGGGGTCGTCAAATATATTGTAAATTTTACCACCAAAAAAATGAATTTTTTAAGATAAATATTTCTGATATTTATCGTCTTTATGCTCAAAACAGATTGTGGGAACTGGTTAGAACCGCCTCACCGAGGGGGTTCTAACGAGTGCCCACAATCTATGCTTTTATGCAGAAATAAGAAAAAATGTATATCCCTGTAAACCCCAGTTTTACTATATAAAAGTGGAATTTAAGGGGATCAAAATTATATAGGCGTGTTTTCGTGATGCACGCACACTCTTGTTAGTACAGATTTCTCACAGCTCTTTTATTCTATTCCAGGGCCGCTTCAGTTCAGTATCCTACACTCTGATTGGTGATGACAATGCCCCGGTTATCTTCGGTGTGGACCCCACATTTGGATATGTTTTTATCACCACAAATGGTGGACTGTTTAGTGATGATGCAATCATGTATAGGGTAAGTTCCGTTTCAAAATACAAACACCTGTTATCTCAAACTACAAGTGTTTGGAGTTTTGGGTTTTAGATAACAGTAGTTTGAGATGAAAGGAGCTGAAAAAAGAAACAGGAAGCTACAGTAGATTTTCGATGGCTTGAACACTGATGGCTTATTTACCATGGCTAAGTCGAACCCATTCTTGGGTCCCCAGGGAATTCTACATTAGAAGTAGTGTGGGATAATTACGGAGTTTTTTTAATTTTTTCTTGCAAATGTATGCTGTGTGTACTCATTAGAATTGCCTCGAGGCGATTCTAATGAGCATACATGGCATACATTTTTATTATAGACTACCGAAATGTTCCAAAATTAACCCTGTTATGCCTCATGGCAGTAACCCTCAGTGGCTCGAACTGCCCCTGTCTGTAACAGACTTTCATTGTCCCAAAGATGTTTGAGCCACTGAATTTTGACTGTAAATCCATCTTTCTGCACAGGGGGCCTCAAGTTAAAATCCTGATCCAAAGAATGGTGCATCCTGTACAAATGATGTCAATGGAGCATACTTTAATACCAAAATTTCTTCAGTGCCCATCTGGGTACAAACCATAGACATCTAGCATTATCAAAAAGTACACTATCCACTGAACTACCATGCTTTAGTCCCTTCAAGAGAAATGATCTTGAAATATATGGCCGCCGCCGATCAGGCTTGAAGAAAAAGATGACCTGCATGATGCTTCGATGCAGATCTGAAATCTGACCGCACACAAGTACTGGTAAACCGCTTAGAGGATCTAAGCCTGTCCAGGCAAAGCGGGGCGAGTCTGACCGCCCATGGTTATAGATCCTATTGGTTTCATTGGGCGACATGGCTTGAGAAGTCATTTCATCTCAATGTCGGGTAAAAGTCCTACAAAATTAGAAGCAACGTCTCCAAAATGACCTATACAGCGTTGACTGGGACGTTAACCCTCAAATCAAACAAACAAATCTTGAAATATATTTATAGAGCTAAAAATATCTAAGGTCATAGTCATTTATACATAAATGTTACATGTTTCAGGTCAGGGTTCGTGCAACAGATGGTGGATATATTCCCTGCACCACGGACAGCGTGTTGACTGTCAATGTACAGAGAAATAATTTCGCGCCAGTATTTGTGCCAACACAGGACTATGTCACAACTATTCTTGAGACTCACAGTGTACTTCAGCCAGTTTATACCGTAACAGCCAACGATCAGGATATTCGGGTAAGTTTTATAACACATCCATGCAAGATAATAAGAATCTTATATGGGTGTGTGGGATGGATAGAAAAGTCCGTTCGGAGGGTCAAAGTCCGGTATCACGAGACTTTCCGAGTGATGCCGTACTATTATCCCGAGGCACGGAATTTTCTATCCATCCCTCTCAACCATGTATGATTCTTGTTCTTGCATACCTTTCATTTCTGGATTTTTAATAATGCAGTCACTTAAGTTGCCATCATCTGCCATATTGTGATGACAATGGTGTGATGTTTAGTGACGTCCCTTAATGTGCTGTGACGTCAACCTTTACAACATTGCATATGAGGTTGTATTCAACCAGTGCATATCAAACATGGAATATTCAATTTTTACCCTGTCCCTGGGTAATAACACCAGGGTTAGAACAGAATTTCTATCCCAAGCTAAATCTATGGATTTCCTTATCTGGTGTGCAAGAAAATAAGAATCCATTATAAGTGTCCATATAAGGTAGGAAAATTTTACCTGAGTGGTCGGAATTTCAACCAGGGACTTGTCCCCGTTTAAAATTCCCACCCGCAGGTAAAATTCCTTTGTTTTTATGGATCAACTCCTGATGGATTATTTTTCTTTAAATTTATGGATCTAAAAATGGAACTGAGCTTCTTGTTTACCCAAATATTCCACTTTTTAACCCTTATCCCGCTATTCACAAAAAACCCTACCGTTGCAAACAGTGTAAATCCTGATCAGATGGCTTCTGAAGCCATCTGATCAGAATCTACACTGTTTGTCATGCAGTTTGTGAATTGAACAAATATATTATATCAAGTAATTTGATTGGTTGGTAATCAGCAATGGGGATGGCTTTATTAATTTATGCAGCGGGATAAGGGTTAAGTGTTGCCCTTAGACAGTATTTGACAAAGCCAAGCATATTTATTGGGTATATAAAATATATTTCTTATTTCTTCCCTGAATGTTGGTTGTTGGTGTGTATAACGACCACCACATTTTTAAAAAATATTAGAATTAAGAAAACTTTGGAAATAGTTATATCCTCTACAGAAAGTATGGCCTTTTGACTGAATCAAATTCACCTATATGATCTTGTCAGTCAGACCAGCCAATCAGGATTTGTTTTACTTTGTAGAAAAATCATTTGTTTTCCTTTATAGCCAATGATCATCTGTTTTACATGTTCGGATCAGTCAGGAATTGCTTTACATGCTGCTATTGGAATCCTTTTGTACAATTTGTTGCTTTAAAATCATCCTTTAATTATTCTGAATATTATTCAGTATCTACCTCAATAACCAGGAATATAAATATCACCAAGAGATGTCGGTTCTCCATAAGAGTCTCACAAGCCGTGATAATTAAGGATCAGTACATTGGCGCTTTACAGCCCACAAGGCAAAACTAACCAATCAGAGACTTGCTATGCCCACTCGTTGTCAAAGCGAGTTAAAGAAGTCCCAGTAATTAGATAAATTAAGAATGTAACCAAGTTTCCACAAAGATACTTACTGCACCAAAATGCCTGTAAATAAAATTTAAATGCTTTGACATGCACTAGATCATTTTAACCCATTTAGTACCGGAAATCCAAAACGGGTACCAGGGCAAACAGTGCAGGCCCAGATCAGACGCTGCAGAATGCGGCATCTGATCAGGGCCTCCACTGTTTGATAAAAGTTTTGTCATTTTCCAAACAAATTTTGAAGAAAACACAACCAGACACCCCCAAATTTTGAAATGGACTCCTGCTATATATAAGGAGGAAGATTCCATTTGGAACAAAAAGGGTTAATAGCAAATGACAATCTGTTTTACATTTCTTTATACTTCAGGCACCCAATAATTTGATCGAGTACATGATCTCCAGCTCATCGGCCAATCAGGATCTATTTTACATGAATCATGAGACGGGCAGTGTTTATCTCAGAACCAGCATCATTGGAAGTGGTGTTGACCAATATGTGGTAAGCTATTTTGTCCTTTGGTACTGACAATCAAACTTCAATAGCTCAAACCCCTTTGGGAGCCTCAAACCCTGTTCTAAATAGGGATAGTTCAAATTACTAAGGGTCAATAATTTGCGTGGTCAATGAGACATAATGGGGAAAAATCAAGGATATCTTTTTGATCGTTTAACAAAAACAGGGAATGCTGTGTGTACTCATTAGAATTGCCTCATTGAGGCAATTCTAATTTGTACACACAACATACTTTTTAGCTCACAAGAGGCGAAGGCTCCGGAGGAGCTTATAGTATAGGCAGTGGTCCATCGTCCGTCGTCGACTGCGTCAACATTTTCAAGCGACATCTTCTCTGAAACTACTTGGACAATTGAAACCAAATTACATGTTTGTTAAAATGATGACCTTTGGTTGACCTTGACCTGTTTTATGGCAAGGTCAAATTTGGCCGCTTAGACGTTTGTATGGAAAAAAGGCAGAACAGTGCATTTTCTGATTGCATGGTAGTCTATGGGATCAGAAATGATTCTCCTTAATATGCCCCAGTATTATTAGACTACATTCTTTCTTCCAGCTATCTTTGGTGGCAATGGACCTCGGGTATCCCACAAGATCTGGTGCTGCAACCCTGACAGTAAACATTCTCAGGAACCAGAATCCACCAGAATTCATCGACGAGCCTTACCAAGTGACGATCGACAGAAACCAAGCTGTCGGCTCCAATATATACCGTGTTAGTGCCATAGATATTGATGTTCAGGCTCCATTTGGAACTCTGGAATATGACATCATCGGTGACGATTCGGCCTCTGTTTACTTCCGTATTGATCCTACGACAGGCAGTATCTTCATGAGAGACCCCATAAGCAATGATGTGGCAGACATTTATTACGTAAGTTAAAACTAGCAGACATCTTTTTCAAAGTATTTTTTTTTCTCAGAATATAAACCCTGAAAATATGGCTTTGCATTGCATGTGATCCACATGAAATTTCAAGCCTTAGCATAACAAAAACATGCCTATTAATTTTGCCCCTCCACTAAAATCTCACTTTTGTGTATTAAAATGGTGTTTACAGAGCTATGCATAATTTTTCTTACTTCTGCTCAAAAACATAACCTGTGGGTCCTCATTAGAACTGCATTGCTGATATGGTCCTAATGAGTACCTTCAATCTGTTTTGAGCAGAAATAAATGCACTTGATATTTGAAATAGTTTACCCCCTAGAACTTCAGTTAAATAAAGCAAATTCTTCTGATACCGAGGCCCCGTTTTTGGATTTACATCTACATATTGTAGATGGATTTGTTTCGTGCAAAATTTATGATAAACGCGATGACTTTGATTTTGAGATTGTAAATTTTCCTTTTTTGGATGGTGATGTTCCTCGTGCGCCATCCTATGGCGTTTATATTTCGCAATTAATTCGATTTGCTAGAGTGTGTAGTCATGTAACTGACTTCAACACTCGTAATAAATTATTAACGGCTAAACTCCTTAATCAGGGTTATTGGTACCATAAACTACGCAAAGCCTTTTCAAAATTTTATAGACGCCATTCTGATTTAATTTCAAAATTCAATATTGGACTTAAATCTCTTCTGCAACAAGGTCTATCGGAACCCGAATGTTATGGTGACTTAGCATATAAATTCAGAAAAATATATAACCGCAATGACTTCAGCACCCAATTTCGTAAAATCATTCTTCGATATAAAAAGATTGGGTACAACATGGATATTATACGACAGACTGCATGCATGGTAGTTAACCCAATCACGGTTGGCAACTTTGCTTCCCTCTTTAATTGCACACCGGTGGGTCAGGCCTCAGATTCTATGACGGCTCCAACGTAAAGGCTTATTGAAAATTAGAGAGATAATGTCGGTTGGTGCCTGATGCTCTGTCTCTGGTCGGGCTCATCGGAGTCTAACTGTTGGTTTTCTTTTGCTCCAGCATTTCAGTGGTTTCTTGCTGTCGAGTCCTCACCGTTGTCTCACCTCTGTGGTTCTTTGATTTTTGTGTTCACGGAGATGTTGCACTGATGAGTTAGGAGGCCTTCATGCGGACTGAACAAATTATTTGTCTAAATCGCGACGGAAGTAAGGGCGAGGATTGTGGCCACATAAAATCGATTTAAGCCCCCCAGTGGAAACATTCCACTGACCGTTCCAAGGCGGCTCTTCTGTGGCGATTTATTTATGTTGTTGTTTGTTACTTACTGTGTGTATCACTTGTGTCTTTTGGTTTTGGATGGCCATATGGCCATTTTGTGGGAAAGTAACTGTCCTTATGGCCTTCCTTTGTTTAGGTTTCCATTATGGTCTGGTCGCTTAATGTTTGTATTTCTTTCCCTTTGGTGTCTTTTATGGGTGGAGTAAGTTAATTGTATCAATTCCTGATCTTTGTTTTACTTCTACTTTGGAAGGGCAAAAAAAAACAAAATCCGAAAAATATTGTTTGCTTAAACATTGTGGAAAACATTGTCTTAGTTCACCAGTTTTTACATGTAGTCTCAATTATTTTTAAATGTGTTTTTCATATATATGTCCTGTAGAATAGCGATGTCCAGTTGGGCAGGCATCATTCGGCAGATTTACCATTTGGCTAACCTTTTCTGACAGACCCATCCATAATGCCATTAGCTGTTTTCCCTTATGACGCCGAGGAAAACTACATCTGAAAACGTTGTTTGCTTATATCATCTGCTGAATTTTTTGCACACTTTTTAAAAATATTTTTGCATACAGGCAAACAGTTTGGGCCCAGATCAGACTGCTCCTGCAGGAGTCCACACTTTTTGCAAAAATTACTTTGAAGGTAACCGGCAGACGGCAAAGCAGAGGACAGTTGTCATGATTGGCATTTTATGGGTTAGTCTGGCTCATTGGTTTTGAGGATAAAGGCCATATCCACACTAGAGCCCAGGTGCCAGTTGTTCAATGCATCGTTAGCTTAATGAGCTCGTTAGTGGTCATATTGTTAACTGTTCTAGCAAGTGCAATATTGAAAATTGTGGTATTTTTGCTGAAAAAATAAGTTTTAGCATATTTGCCATATTTAATGATCAAAGTTTTAATGATATGTTAACTAATGACATCGTTAGTTTTGAACAACTTGGCCCAGTTGTTTAAAAATCATTAGCTTAACCCTTTTTGTACCAAATGGAATCTTCCGTCTTATATATAGCAGGAGTCCATTTCAAAATTTAAGGGTGACGGGTTGTGTTTTTCTTCAAAATATATTTGGAAAATGGCTGAACTTTTTGCAAACAATGGAGGTCCTGATCAGACACATTGTTCTGCAGCGTCTGATCTGGGCCTCCACTGTTTGCCAGGGTACCTGTTCAGGGGTTTCTGGTACTAAATGGGTAAATGAGCTTCTTCTGGTCAAAATGTCGACTATTCTAGCAAATACAGTATCTAAGTCGGATATATTTGGTGAACAAAAAATGTGAGTAGCTTATACATTTGCTCAAGATACTCACAAATATATTTAGCAAAAATAGTAGTATATTCACCATATAAAATGATCAAGGTTTAATAAATAATTTGCTTTAAACAACTGGATCCAATGACATTGTTAGGATCAAGTTGATACACTTCAGTGGGTTTGCAAAAGCTACTCTCATTTTTTTTCAGCAAAAATGCCACTGTATTACCCACTGCAATGTCTAAACAGTGAACTTTTTGATAACTAAAGTTGTCTGGGTTCACATTTTATTTCTTATTCCCGCTTCAAGACATAGGTTGTTGGTTTTTGTTAGAATCGCCCAAAATGAGGCAGTTCTGATGAGCACCTGGAACATATATATCTAGAGATATCACAATTTTTTAACCGGAAAATAATTTTTCTGGAGATACGAAACAAAGCACTTTGTCACAAAATTTGTAAAGAACACAAAGTTAAAGGGGAATGGGAACACTTGGCAAATTTGTCCGCCATTTTTCAAAGGAGACAACTTTTGGGACTTCCTGTTGGCTTTTCTATAAGCTCTGCCCCACAGACAAAAGGTCTACTCTTAAAGGAAAGAAGAACAAATTCTTTCCTTTAAGAGTTGACCCCTATTGACATGGAAGACAAAAAATACTTTTGCAAGAGTTGCCTCCCCTGAAGGGTGTTCCCATTCCCCTTTACATATTTTCATACAATTTCAGATCCGTGTGAGAGTACAGGATGGTGGTAACCCACGACTGTCTGACGTCTCGGTTGTAGTTGTGTATGTGAATAGAAACTTGTTCCCACCAGTATTCCAGCCCCGTCAGTATTCTGCTACCATCTTGGACACCTACAGCATTGGTGTTCCCATAATAAGCATTACAGCTAATGACCAAGATACTACTGCTCCACACAATGTAGTACGATACGAGCTCCGAGGAGATACTGTTGACCTTGAGATTTTCATGGTGGACGACGAAACTGGTGAAGTGATGTTAAGACAGAGCGTTTATTCCCCAGCAACAGGAGTCCAGACGAATTCATACACATTCCAAGGATATGCATATGACCTTGGAACACCTAATTCACTAAATACTGCCATTCTTTCTGACATCGTTATAGCCGTGATAAGGAACAACTTCCCACCAGTGTTCATCAGTGAGCCATATGTGACCCAGATTTCTGAGAACCATGCTGCACTTACATCCGTGTTCAAGACTAGTGCCGTCGACCAAGATAATGTCAATCCATTCAATGTGATTACATACGAAATGATCGGCGATGACTCTGCTCCATCCTACTTCTCTGTCAACTCAAGCACAGGACTGATCTCCCTCCGTGCCAACACAAATCTTGAATTTGACACTCAGACCTTGTTTGTTGCACGCATCCGAGCTATGGATGGTGGCTTCCCCAGACGTTCAGATGAAGCGACTGTGAGAATTGAAGTTTTGAGGAACTTGTTCTCACCAATTTACAATCACACGCAGAATATTCAAGTAACAATCTTTGAAACAGCACCAATTGGGACTTTTATCTATGATCTGAATGCTTATGATAATGATAGAGCAGCTCCTGAAAACACAGTGTCATACTTTATACAAGACAGTTTCAACAGTCAGAATATGTTCCTAGTCAACCCATCAACTGGTGTTGTTACCTTGCTGCAGTCAGTCCTCAACACTAACATTGATTTCTACAGAATCCAAGTCGTAGCTCGGGATGGCGGTACCCCAACCAGGTCAGCCACCATCTTTGTAGATGTCAATGTAATCCGAGAGACAGACAATCTGAGGTTCACTCTACCAGAATATGCTGTAACAATTAGTGAGACCAGGCTAGTCGATGATGTTGTTGTCCAGACCTTTGCCAATCCCGGCAGTCCAACTTACACTATCATCAGTGGGGAACCAGGCATTACATTCTTCCAGATAAATCCTGCCACAGGTGAAGTCTCTGTCCGCAGGGACCTGAGAACAGATCCAGCATACCTAATATTCTACAGACTGCGTGTCCAAGCTGCTGGACAAGGCGCTGTGTCAGCTCAAGTTGCCCAGGCTTACGTTAACATCACTGTGATCAGGAATGCTAATCCTCCAATTTTCACACAAAACGAATATCAGGATGTGATTCCAGATACCACTCCAATTGGTACAAGTCTGGTAGCTGTGGAAGCTAATGACGCTGACGGAGACTCTGTATACTATACTGTAATAGATGGGGTAGATGCAATGAACTATTTCTACTTGAACCCCGTCACCGGTCTGATCTCTCTGAGAACATACATGTATAATGTAGGTGAAGACCAATACAGGTTCACTGTTCAAGCAAGTGACCAGCGTATCAATGAGAGATTGTCCACTGCAAGTGTCTTGATCTCAGTTCTCCGTGACCAGGCAGCACCCCAGTTCACAAGGGAACCATATGCTGGCAACACCTTGGAGACAAGTGTCAATGGTACTGGAATTTTACAGGCTACCTGCATTGATTCAGACTTGCGGGGTCAGATTGCCTACCAGGCTGTTCAGTACTCAGTTTCTCCGGCATTCTTCGGCATTGATTATTCCTCTGGCAATATTTTTGTCTATGACAGTGTTGCTCTTAGACTGCATCCATCAACACAATATGTGTTCCGCATTGAATGCTTTGACACCGCCTACCCAGAAGTCAGAGACACCGCAGATGTTGTTATCTCAGTGACTCGTAACCTGAACCCACCAATATTCGAATTCCCAAGGTACACGGAGACTATCCCAGAAACCTTTGGTCTTGGACAGGAAATCTTGCAAGTTAGGGCCACAGATTCTGATGGTGATGCTTTTACCTATTCTATTACTGGTGACGCTTTTGGACTGACCACAAGAGCTAATGAATACTACTACATCGGTGCCGACACAGGAATTATCTCCCTTAAGAAGCCGTTGACAGATGGTGTGCACTTTGAGGACAGTGTAAGTTATTTCCCAGCAGGCACTCATTGTTTAATAAAAGTTGAAAACATTGTTTCAGCGGTCATTCAAGGTTGAGTCAATTTTGTGAGTGTGCAGGGTTACTAATTGATTTTCTAATCTTGTTTATATTACCCCTGAAAAAGGCTAAAGCAAAAGTAGTAGACAACCTGAATTTATCTTATAATTTTTAGGAGTGAATAAAGTTTTATATTTCTAGAAGACAATTCACATAAAATGTTTCAAAGCATAATTTTTCTTAAGTATACAAAAAATAGAATTGTCTTCACTTGGAAGTTCAGTCTATCTTTCACAGCGTTAAATGAATAGTGTCCGTTTTTGATGCTACTTGTAAAGAGAGAAAAAAAAGGTTCAGAGCAGGTAGTTGTCATTTTCTGATGTGCAGTGACCTACTGTAATTGAAATATTACTCAAGCAGGGCCTGCAATGTACCGTAATGATCCTAAGTACTGGGACAGATAAGCCAAAGCAAATATGTAGTCCCAGATCAGACTGCTCCTGAACCAGTCTGATCAGGGTCTACTCTGTTTGCCGTTCTGTCTGCACCTTTTGTAATCATTGCCGGATCGTTTGTTTGATTTGAGGTTTAACCTCCCCGTCAACACTTGTGTAGGTCATTTTGGAGAAGTTTCTTCCAATTTTGTGTAATTGTGAAACAAATTTGTTAAAATTTAAGGAGAATTAGAACAAATCCTCAAGGTGTCCAAATTTTTAGGATTTTTACGGTAAAATAGTCAGGTCCTGCTTTTATGACTGGTTCAGTGATGCATTTTCTGTCTGAAGTTCAGAAAACAAATCTTAACTGCATGAGAATTTCTCCAAACAAAAAATGTTGTACCATATTTCCCATATGTATTCGGACAGACAGGCCTTAGCAAACTGGAGAGCCAGGTGAGACACCGCAAAACACAGCATCTCATCAGGCTCTACACTGTTTGCCAGCTATTTTTAGACACATCAGGTAGAGTATTATACTTGTTTGAATTTTAGAACAAGTGTGTTAAAGATTAGAGGTGTCCTAATACTTTGGGTAAAAATGGTATGTTACTTTACATTCTTAGGGGTATGTGACTTAACCCAAATGGAATATTACACCTTATATACAGCAGGAGTCCATTTCAAAATTTAGGGGTGTCAGGTTATGTTTTCTTCAAAAACTGTTTGGAAATTGGCTGAAAATTTTGCAAACAGTGTAGGCCCTGATCAGATGCCGCTTTTTGCGGCATCTGATCTGGGCCTGCACTGTTGGCCAATTACCCGTTTTGGGGTTTCTGGTACTCAGTGGGTTAAAATAAAAGGACATCAGAATTATTGTCGGCACTCCCCTTGAATCTGTTACTCAGCTTTGTGGCATAAATTCTCTTCATTTCTTCAGATTGGTCTGAGAGCATGTGATAACCGGGCCCAGCAGAAGTGTGGTACCAGCATTGCAGTAATCACCATCACCAGGGATCAGTTCCCACCATTCTTCATCAACGAACCTTACACCACCACAATCGAAAGGACCAGAACAGTCAACACTACCGTACTGCTGACGTCTGCTCGGGATCAAGACCTAACAGTATGTTGGATTTTATCCCTATAGCAAGATGTAATTACCTGCAAATGATGCTTATTTTGCGCTTAGAGTATGCTGGATTTTAATCCTGTAATCACTTGCAGATGGCACTTATTTACCACTCTTTTTTTGAAAAACAAGGCTTGAAGAGATAATTTTGATCAAAACAAAAGGCCTGATTTTATAAGCTAAAAGATAGACTTCTGTAGTTCAAATCATAATGATTTGTTTGTTTGTTTGATTTGAGGTTTAACGTCCCCGTCAACACTGTAAAGGTCATTTTGGAGACGTTGCTTCCAATTTTGTGGGACTTTTACCCGACATTGAGATGAAATGACATCTCAAGCCCTGTCGCCCAATGAAACCAATAGGGTTTATTAGCATGGACGGTCCGCCTCGCACCGCGGTTCCTGGACAGGCTTAGATCCTCTAAGTGGTTTACCAGTACTAGTGTGCTGGCCGGATTCAGCCCATATATTTCTTCAAGCCCCTATGGGCGGGGGCTTTCAAATCTTAATGAGTGTTTGGCTTTGTTAAAGTGAATCAATATCACCATTTTATATACAAACACTGGAGACAAGGCTTAATGTTATGGCGCTGTCAGTGACAATCCTATGTTTCTATTGAAATTATTTTAAACTTCTTCAGCAGAAAATATCTGATTTAAGGGGAATGGATACACCTTCAGGGGAGGCAACTCCTGGAAAAGTATTTTTGTCTCCCATGTCAATAGGGGTCAACTCTTAAAGGAAAGAATTTGCTCCTGAGGAGCAAATTCTTTCCTTAAAGAGTAGACCCCATTTTCAGTGGGACAGGGCTTATAGAAAAGTGATCAGGAATCCCCAAAAATTGTCTCCCTTTGAAAAATGCTGGAAAAATCTGCCAGGTGTTCCCATTCCCCTTAAATCTTTATTTGATTAACTGTTTTAAACTCATGCTTATTTCATACGAAATTTATGAAACTTGCCAAAGGCTCCTTTCATGAATTTCATTTGAAATGACCACACGTGTACTATCCTCCATATATATCTCATAGATGTTTTATCATAATTTATGTGTTAATTTCAGGGAGAAATCCGCTACTTAATAGATGGACTCTACCCAGCTCCAACCTTCTTTGATGTTGACTATGTCTCTGGAGCCATTACTTTGAAACAGTCTGTAGCTTTGGATGGCTCACTCAACACTGCTTATTACGTAAAACTCCTGGCTTTCGATACATTCTATCCCAATATGTATGGAACTGCAACAGCGACCATTTTCGTCAACAGAAACCCCAATCCTCCAGTTTTCAGTGTGCCCAATTACCGTGTGGTCATCGCAGAAACATCACCTCTTGGAATGATGGTAATCAACACTAATGCCACAGATGCTGACTTGGATGTTTTGAGATACACCATGGCAAATGCTGGTGTGGAAGATTATGAGTACTTCTACCTCAACCCAGAAAATGGAATGATCTCCCTAAGACAATCTTTACTTGAAACTCCAATGAACCAGTATCAGTTCAATGTGGAGGTCTCCGACCAGAGTAACCCAGTAAGAACGGCAACTGCTGGCGTTATTATTGATGTAGTCAGAGATGAACAGCCTCCAAGATTTATCAACGAGCCATACAGTACAAGTATCATTGAGACGAGAACCATTGGTTCTGCTGTGTACCAAGTTACGGCCATTGACAATGACCTCAGAGGCAGTATCATTTATGAAGTAATTGGAGACTTCAGAGCACCTTACTATTTCGACCTTGATCCTAATGATGGAACTCTTTTGGTGAAGAGTGACCTCCGTTTAGAGTCTTCTACCATCTCCAGTTATAATCTCATTGTGACAGCATACGATAGCCTGTCACCATCAAAGGTTGCCACGGCAACAGTTTTGATCACTGTAGTTAGAAACCCAAGTACACCAGTTTTTGAACTGACTGCCTACCAGACAACTGTGAGCGAATACCTTGGTCTTGGATCCATGATTTTCAACATCACTGCCACCGATCCAGACGGTGATACTGTACGATATTCGTTCATTCCACAAAATGACCAGTTCAATACAAATATCAACAAAGGCCTTGACTACTTCTACATCTTAGAAACAAGTGGTCTGGTTTACCTGAAACAGCCACTGACTAATGACCCAGCAGACGACCAGAGATATACAATGACAGTCCAAGCACGAGACCAAAGGGTTCCAAATGAAAGATTTGCTACAGCACCTGTGACTATTTTCGTAGCTCGTACCAGAAACCCACCAGTTTTTGTGCAAGAACCATACATCAAGACTGTTTCTGAAAATGACCCAGTAGGACTTTCAATCTACAGGGTTACTGCAACAGATTCTGATCTTCAGGGCCGTATCCAGTATGAGGTGATTGGTGATGATGTTGCTCCGTACTATTTCCGAGTTAACATGACCACTGGAAATGTCCATATCAGGAATGATCTGAAGACAGATGTTAACTTCGATTACACGGTAAGTAGATCATTCTAATTAGGGGATATTGTCATTTGGGGAGGTAAGTTGGTGGTTTTACGGTCGGAAATTTCATTTTACGGCGACGCTGATGCTGCGCCATAAAACAGAATTTGCAACCGTAAAACCAATGATTTACCTACCGAAATGACAATTTTCAATACAGTTATCCCCATTCTAATGCATTTATTCGGTTGTTTTCTTAGAAAAAAGTGCTATTTTGCTCAAAGCGGAAAGCGCTGTGAGCTGCGTAAAACCAAATTGCAGCCAATGGAAAGGGACGTTACATGATGACGTTGGATTCCCAACAGTATATCACAGAATATACTGTCGCAAATTTTGGATGTTATCCAATCAGACCAATTAGAATGAACTTGCATATGTAAAGCAGGGTCTGATTGAATAATATCTGCAGTAAACTGTAGGAAACCAGATGTCATCTAGTAACGTCCCTTTTCATTGGCTGGCGTTCAGTTTTTCACAGCTCATGGCGCTTACCGTTTTTGACCAAATAGTACACTTTTGTAACAGAACAAATGAATAAGTGTATTAGAATGGGGATAACTTTTCATAATTGTCATCTGGTTAGGTAAATTGTCAGTCTTAGTCACAAATTCCTTTTTGGGGCTCCACTATCATGTCAGTTTCACTGTCACAAATTGCCGTTTACAGCTCTGCTACGCATCAGCGGAGCAATCAGACAGTATTTTGACCCAAAAGCTGACAATTTACCTAAGGGAAGGTAGATAGTGTATTTTATGGTTCTGTTTTGCGGCTCCACTGACAGATCAGTGTTAAGTCCAAAATTCAGTTTTAGGTCTCGCCTCAGTGGAGCAGTAGAACAGAATTTGTGAGCATAAAACCCACAATTTACGTACCCAAATGAGGATTTTAAATAATGCTTCAACATAAAAAGAAATTTCAGACCATAAAACCAATTTTCCTCCCCTAATTTGTTCATCTTACAGTAAACTGTGGCGACAAAAGCATGTTCTGTTCCTTATGTAAAAGAGGGTTTCAGCCATCTGCATCACAGATTTCTCCTATAGGAGAAGAGTATTATGAAAACACCCCTATACAAATGCATTGTCAACTTTACCGCTGAAAAAAAAAAAAAATTTTTAATATGAAAAATTTGGATATTTTTCTTATTCCTGCTCAAAATATAGATTGTTGGTACTCGTTAGCCTCGATGAGGTGGTTCTAAGGAGTGGTCTAAGGAGTACCCACAATCTATATTTTAGAACAGAAGAAAAATAAGGTTTACCCCTGTAAACCCCAGTTTTGCTATATAAAAGTGGGGTTCAAGGGGGTAAAAATTATAAAGGCCTGTTTTCGCGTTGGGTTTGCCATCTCCAAAGGGGGCAATTTGAATATTATAAAAAGTTTGGAGACAGTTTTAATCAAATGCCTCCTTTTTTTTTAAGAAAAAGTATTTTAAAATGCCAATATTCAAATTTAGACAGTTAAGGGATAAAACAAAATGACATGTATGGTATGTAGAAATAGAACTAGGGTGTAATAATTGAAAATATACTTGTATCTAGTGGGTCAGATTTCCTTTTAGCAGACATTTTTCGCAAGGACAAAAACTACTTATACATGTATTTTATCAGTAGAAATAATGGTGCTCATAATATGACATATATTTTTAAGAAAATATATTCTTCACAAAGATGCTTTGAACAATGTGAGGTAGATTTGATTTCTTTTAAAGTATGACATTAAACCAATAGTTAACAGGCCTCCATGGCCTAGTCAGCAATAGCGCTTGACTCTTAATCATCAAGTCTCTCAGCGCTGTGGCTCAAGTCTTCCTTGGGTCTTACGTTAGGCACCAGAAGGTGAGGTGGTTTATCTCTGGGTACTCTGCTCTTCGCCCACCTCTGAAGAATGATCGGTCTGAAATAAGTGAAATAATCTTGAAAGGTCCTTAACAACACCCCCCCCCCTCCAAAAAAAAACCAAACACACAATAACGTAATGTAATAATGTAATCTAGTCTCAGAAATGCTTTAAGGGGAATGGATACAACTTCAGGGGAGGCAACTCCTGCAAATGTATTTTTGACTCTTAGGAGCAAATTCTTTCCTTTAAGAGTAGACCCCTTTTTCCGTGGGACTGAGTTTAAAGAAAAAAAAAGAACAGGAAGCCCCAAAAGTTGTCTCCCTTTGAAAAATGTTGGAAAAAATCTGTCGGGTGTATCCAGCCATTCCCCTTAAAAATGTAACTTTTCTCTTTTCAGCTGAGAGTAATGGCCTATGACACAGCATATCCCGACCAGACTGACACAGCAACGGTTGCTATCAGTGTCTCCAGGAATGAGTTTGCACCTGAGTTCCTCCAGAGTCCCTACAGAGTGACTATCAATGAAACCTTGGCACTTGGAACCTGCATCCTGTCTGTGACTGCTACTGACCAGGATGGGGTAAATTTCATTTGTTGTATTTTTCAAGTTCTGAGCAGACGTGGTTTAACTTTTACCACTCTCTGGACACGGCACTGCCCATCGGGGCTTGAAGAAATAGATGACCTGCATGATGCTTCCACGCAAGAAGTTTCAACTGACAGCACATGAGTGCTGGTAAACCGCTTAGAGAATCTAAGCCTGCCAAGGTAAATTGGTGTGAGTCAGCCCGTCCATGCTTATAAACTCTATTGTTTTCATTGAGCGACAGGCCTTGAGATGTCATTTCATCTCAGTGTCGGGTAAAAGTCCCACAAAATTGGAAGCAACGTTTCCAAAATAACCTATACAGTGTTGACTGGGACATTAAACCACTATCAAACAAACATTACCACTCTCTGGGCTAAATCAACAGACGACAAATTGTTAATTATTTTCTCACTTTTCCACCAAAACAGGATTTGCCATCTCGTGCAAATTGTCTCAAGGAGATTGTCTCAAGGAGAGAATTAGCATGAAATGTGAAGACCTGTTTCCTGGGAAAAATAAGAAAAATATTTTTTAATGTTGCATGCTGAAAAAACTACCCAGCATTCAGAGCATTAAATTAACTTTTCAGCATTTTTCAGCATGTCTACTGGCCTTACCTGTGATCTTGAGGAGATATTATACTCGTTAAATTTTATCCAGTCAAGCTGCTCTGCTCTCTGACAGCTCTTGTTTTAGAGTAAACCGTACTTAGACGGGATTTAATATCAGAATAAAAAATTCATACAAATTTTTATAAAAAGTTTGAAAGTTACTGGGCTCGAGGTTATCAAACTTTTTCATGCTCAACACACTTGAGCATGAAATATTAAATGCTTATAAATATTAAAATACAGATAAATAAGTATTTTGTTCTGCTCAGGTGGATAGAAGCTAATATTTATCCTGCTCAAAAATATTAAAATGCCATCAATTGTTGGCATTTTAATATTTATGAGCAGGACAAATTTCATGCTCAGCTGAGTCGAGAATGAAAAAAGTTTATAACCTCGGGACCTGTTTTTTTTCATATACCACTCATTTAATATGATTTATGAAATGTTTTGACAGGATCGCATCACTTACTCAGCCACTGGAGACAGTGATACCCTGGACTATTTCAGTCTTGGAACAGACTCTGGCAGCATCTGTATCCGACGACCACTACGCGGACCTTCAAAACTTGAGTACAGGGTAAGATATGAAATGTCTTAATTTGTCAAGCAACAAGCCACCGTGGCCTAGTGGCTGAGAGTGCTGTTTCTTAACCCATGTGTTATAAATAGAATCACCTGCCTTGGACTTTTGGAAGGATTATGACCAGTTTAACCCGTTGCAGGCAGGAAACCCCTACAGGTGCACCTTGGCAAACAGTGCAGGCCCAGATCAGATGCCATCAGAGCCTGCACTGTTTGCTAACAGAATTTTCTGTAAAAAAAAGAACAAAAACTATAAAAAATAGTCCTACCACCCCTAAGATGACAAACTGACTTGTCCAACATATAGCAATGGAAGAGTCCACTAGTATACAATGGGTTAAGGTAGATCTGGTTAATTTCAAATACTGTAAATTGTACACAAATACTTGCTCTTCTGTTGAACAGTGAAGACACTGATCAGATTGATCTAGATCTTCACTTCATGCCAGCATCCTTTTTTGGGGCACTAGGCATATATGTGGTAACTTGTGTATTTTTCTGCAAACTGTGCTTAGAGTTTCATAAGTTAGAAGTAAAAAAGAAACCTCTTGACAATAAAAAACAACAACAAAAAAATAAGAAAGAACAAAAATGGGGTCATCAAGTTAACATGTCCATGAAATGAATACCATTCTAAACCCAACTTAATATACAGTCTAACTTCAATGGCTCGAACACCTTTGGGACCTCGGAAATCTGTTTGAGAAGGGTAGTTCGAGCCACTGAGGGTTAGTGTAAGGAGGCATAACGAGATACTTTTAGACATCTTTTCGGTGTTCTATAATGAAAATGTATGCTGTGTGTACTCATTAGAATCGCCTCATTGAGGCGATTTTAATGAGTACACACAGCATACATTTGCAAGATAAAAGACTAAAATCTTAATTATCCCCCACTATTTCTTATATAGAGGATTTCGCAAGGGGCTCAAGAATTGGTTCAAAACATCCATGGTAAACAAGCCATCGGTGTTCGAGCCATCGAAGTTCTACTTTAGGGGTTTTACAGGGGTATACATTATTTTCTTTATTTCTGCACTTTGTAACACGCCTTTGTTATTATAATGATAAATTTGTTTTCTGCTGATGCTGCCTTTAATGTAGACTTCACATGCAAAATAAGCTGTCTCCCAGATTGATGATAAAGAACTGCAGATAAAAAGTAAGATACTCTCCTTGGCTGAGTTGATCAGCAGCCTCATTGGCATAGTTGCCCAGGTCCCAACTGCTAATCAGGAGGTAAACACTCAATTGTGGAGACTGATCATGAAATCTTTTTTTCTGGTTATTTTCTCCCTTCTGCTGATTCAAGAAGAGCAGTTGTCAGTTTCTGACAAAAGGTTCATTTTTGTCGCACCTGCTTTAGCAGGAAGACATAGGCGTGCAAGTTTCCGTCCGTCCGTCCGTCCGTCCGTTCGTCCGTCCGTTCGTCCGTCCGTCCGTCAACATTTTACACTGGATGTCTTGTCATCGCAACTCCTCCTACACTTTTAGACCGATCATTTGGAAACTTTGCATGTGCTTTCGCCATGGTATGAGGATGCGCATGTGGTTTGGACTTAATCTTCAAATCAATTTTTGTCACTTTTTCCATATTGTGAACTTAGTCATTTTTAGGTAATGTGATACGTACCTCTTGTCATCGCAACTCCTCTTACAGTTTCATACCGATTATTTTCAAACTTTGCGTGTGTTTTTGCCATGGTATGCGGATGCGCATGTGGTTTGGACTTTATTGTCGGATCATTTTTTGTCACTTTTTCCACATTGTGAACTTAGTCATTTTTAACCTTCAATTGATATATGATAGGTACCTCTTGTCATCGCAACTCCTCATGCAGTTTTATACCGATCATTTTGAAACTTTGCATGTGCTTTTGCCATGGTATGAGGATGTGCATGTGGTTTCGACATAATTTTCAGAGTATATTTTTCCACTTTTTGCACATTATGAACTTAGCCATTTTTAAGCTTCATTTGATATACGATAGGTACCTCTTGTCATCGCAACTCCTCCTACAGTTTTATACCGATTATTTTGAAACTTTGTGTGTGATTCTGGCATGGTATGAGGATGCGCATGTGGTTTGGACTTTATCTTCGGATAAATTTTTGTCACTTTTATCACATTGTGAACTTAGTCATTTTTAACCTTCAATTGAAATATGATAGGTACCTCTTGTCATCGCAACTCCTCTTGCAGTTTTATACCGATAATTTTGAAACTTTGCGTGTTCTTTTGCCATGGTATGAGGATGCGCATGTGGTTTGGACTTTATCGTCGGATCATTTTTTGTCACTTTTTCCACATTGTGAACTTAGTCATTTTGAACCTTCAATTGATATATGATAGGTACCTCTTGTCATCGCAACTCCTCTTGCAGTTTTATACCGATCAGTTTGAAACTTTGCATGTGCTTTCGCCATGGTATGAGGTTGTGCATGTGGTTTCGACATAATTCTCAGAATTTTTTTTTTTCTTTTTTTGCACATTGTGAACTTAGCCAATTTTAAGCTTCAGTTGATATACAATAGATGTGTGTGTGTGTGTGAATTCGGGTTTAACGTCGCTTTCAACAATTTTTCAGTCATATCACGACGGTGTCTGGTTGCGACAGGGAGCTCAATGCTCACGTTTATAGTGCTGCCTCACTGAAGTATCATGTCCCAGACACATTACATGATACCACACCCAGTCACATTATCCTGACACTGGATCGACCAGTCCTAGCTCTACCCCGTAAATCTGAGTGCCAAACGAGGAGCAACTAGTACCATTTTTAACGACTTTGGTATGTCGCGGCCCGGGATCGAACCCGAGACCTCCCGTTCCCCGGAGCGGACACTCTACCAACTGAGCTATCGGGGCCGGTTTACAATAGATGACTCTTGTCATCGCAACTTCTCTTACAGTTTTATATTGATCATTTTAAAACTTTGTGTGTGTTTTTGCTATGGTATGAGGATGTGCATGTGGTTTTGACTTTATCTTGGGATCAATTTTTATCACTTTTTTCCACATTGTGAACTTAGTCTGTTTTTACCTCACATATATAGGCTATGGATTCTTCTCAAAGCCCTTTATTCATTTCTTCTGCCTTAAATAAACTTATATTTTTTGTGTGGGGCAGGTGGGGAGCAGGTGCGACATCAACTTCACCGAAGTTGAATTTCTGGTACTGGTTTAAGGCTTATTATAAGCTTGCCTAGGAAAGTGTGCTTAAGTAAGCTGACCTGCTCATCATGACCGTAATAGTGTTGTCTAAGCTGTTAAACTCCAAAACAACCACATCTTCTAAATGCTTATTGAAATAGTGTTTGTTTTGTTTTTGTAGATGGCGATCGTTGCCAATGACAACAGCAATCCTGCCAAGAATGGATTTGTAGAGGCTTTCATCACCATAATCCGAGACCAGTTCCCGCCATTCTTCGTTGACGAGCCTTACAGACATACTCTCGACGAGCGCACTTCTGTTGGCAGCTCTGTGTACACAGTCTCTGCACAGGATAATGACCTGCTTGTGAGTTGAGAATAATCTAGCCGGTGCAGATTAAAACCTGCAAAGCATGTGTGACTGATGATGACTCAGATCAGACTGGACGTATATTTTCTGATCAGAGCCTTTATCGATCACATGATCTTCTATAGCCTCCAGGCTATGGATCTTCTATAGCCTCCAGGCTATCCAAAGAGAAATAAAAGGCGACTATTGCCTCAATACAATGTACTCTGGTATTTCTGCCATTAAAAGACAGGTATGTTTGCTGTGAATCATAGAACATTGTTAAAGTTTTAATGATATGTTAACTAATGAGATAGTCCTAAACTGATGATTTCTTATTTAAAATAAATATTACAATTCAGTTTCAATTTTTAACTTTAAATTTACATCACAACCTCATTATAACACGGTTCATTATAACACGGTTTTGGATATAACACAGTTTCAAGATGGATCCCAAAAATGTATAGATTGTATAGAAAAATGACCATAAATGGTCATTTTTCTATATATATAATCTATACATTTTTGTTTGGATATAACACGGTTGTTTAGCTAACACGGTTTCTGTTTTGGACCCCATTAATAGTGTTATAAAGAAGTTATGGTGTAACAGTATGTTTACTTCAGCACATTTTCTTGAATATACAGGGTCAGATACGCTATGAGATGATTGGTGACTACCCTAGCCAGAGTTTCTTCACCTTGGACAGCGTGACCGGTCTCATCACCACAACAGCTAATCTTAGAACGGACACAAGCTATAGAACTTTCTATGTGGTACGAAGATTACATTTCCAAATTTTCTGAAAGTTTTCTGTTTGTTTTTTGGATCTGAGGTTTTACATCCCAATCAACACTGTATAGGTCATTTAGGAGAGGTGCTTCCAATTTTTGGGACTTTTACCCGACATTGAGATGAAATGACATCTCAAGCCCTGTCACCAAATGAAACCAATAGGGTTTATAAGCATGGATGGTCTGACTTGCACCGCTTTGCCTGGGCAGGCTTAGATCCTCTAAGCAGAGACCAGTACTCGTGTGCGGTCGGTTTCAGCTCTGCAGGAAGCATCATGCAGCCTATCCATTTCTTCAAGCCCTGATGGGCGGGTCTGAGCTTATTTAGTTTGTTAAATCAGTGATTAACTTTCCAAACCGCAAGATGTAAAGGATTAACAAAGGTAATTGGGTTTATATTTTGCTTGTTTCTTGTTGAAAATCCAGGTCGGTACTTGTTAGAATCGCCACTAAATTTGAGGGGACTCTAACAAGTACCCACAACTTATGTCTAAATGGGGAACTAACATCATGATAACATGTCAGTGAAACGAAGACTACTCTAAACACTGTTTTATATAGAGAAAACTGGGGTTCATTAGGATATACATTTTTTCTTATTTTCGCTCCAAAACATAGGTTGTGGGTACTCATTAGAACCGCCTCAATGAGGCGGTTCTAACGAGTACCTTCAACCTATGTTTGCAGTATAACAGATTTTCATAAGAAAAATGGGCAATTTGGAGATGTGAAAAAATGCACTATGTTGCATGGTTGTGTTATCGTAATGAATTATCCCAAAATTATTCTCCTTATTCAGAGCTACAACTTACTGCACTGCAGCACAGACTATAGTTCCAACAATTTGACCTGAGGCTTACCTTTATGCATGGAATAAATTTGTCAATGTTATCGCTTACGTAAACATCTCATGAATTTTTGGCATCACGTTTATTGTGACCCATTTACCGACCTCTTTGTATTGAATAACAATATCGCCATTTTCGGGAGACGGCGAAGATAAATAAATGCATTCAGTCGGGTGGGAAATTATGTTAATAGAGTTCACCAGTCTCAGGTCAATTTGTTCGAACTATACAATAATAAAGAAAACAAACAAAAATGGAGAGTAGAGTAAACAATTAAAAAAAAAAATAGATAGCTATCAGTATCAAATTTCGGTACTCATTAGAACTGCCTCATTGAGGCAGTTCGAACGAGCACCCACATTCTATGTTAGCAATATTTATATGAAAAATTTCACAGATTTCATCAGAAAAATGGAGATGTGAAAAAATGCACTATGTCGCAAGGCTGCGTTATCGTAATGTATGTCAATTTTTTATAGAAATAATAGAATTGCTACTTTTATAAATTTTCAGGCTAGAGTGATTTCCTACGACAGTCTTAGACCCACACTGCGGGACACAGCAACAGTTGAGATAACCATTATCCGCAACCCCAACCCACCTGTATTTACATTACCAAACTACAGTAACAGTATCGGAGAGGCCACTTCTCCAGGCAGTGTGGTTCTTAATGTAACCGCTGTAGATGCTGATGTTGGGGTGAGTTAATAGTTTATTGTTCTGTTATTTACGTTGCCAAATTACAGTAACAGTATTACAGAGGCCACTCCTCCATGCACTGTGGTACATAATATAACAGCAATAGATGCTGATGTTGGGGTTTTATGCAGCTCTCAGTGCTTGCCACTTTTGAGTAAAAGAGAGCTTTTTTCAGTAAAACATCTGTATAGATGCATCGAAAAGAAGATAACCATATTGAAAATTGTCATTTGGGAAGGTAAATTGTCAGTTTAACGGTTGCACATTATGCTTTATGGCTCAGCTTTCCCGTCGCTGTGAAAAAAAAGTCCAACTGTAAAACTGCCAAATTACCACCCCATGTCTATTTTGAATACAGTTATCCTCTAAATCTTACACTGAGGTTATCTCTGTGGTTGTTTGATTTTTGTGTTCACGGAGATGTTGCACAGATGAGTTAGGAGGCCTTCATGCGGACTGAACATTTATTTGTCTTAATCTGGACGGAAGTAAGGGCGAGGATTGTGGCCATGTAAAATCGATTTAAGCCCCGCAGTGGAATTTGTTTCTGCTGACCGTTCCAAGGCGGTTATTCTGTCGCAGTTTATTTTTGTTAGGTTTGTCTTGGGTGTTTGTGTCCCTTATATTAATTTATTTAGAATAGCCTCTTGGCCATTTTGTGGGAAAGTAACTGTCCTTTTGGCTCTCCGTTTGGGTCTGTTGCTTCATGTTTGTGTTTCTTTCCCTTTGGTGTCTCTGATGGGAGCTGTGAGTTAATTGTATCGATTCCTGATCATTGCTTCCACTTCTATTTTAAATGTTAAAATACTTGAATTTTCTAATCATGTAAACCCATAAGACGCCAAGAAAAACTACATCTGACAATGTCATCTGCTTAGGTCGTCTGCTAATTTTTTTTGCAAACTTTTAACAATATTTTTGCATACAGGCAAACAGTGTGGGCCAAGATCAGAGTGCTCCTACAGGATAGGAACAGTCTGATCTGGGTCCACACTGTTTGCAAAAATATCTTTTAAAGTAACCAGCAGACATCAAAGCAGACGACAATTGTCGTTATTGGCATTTTATGGGTTAAAAAGATAGGTTGGCCTCAATGAGGCAGTTCTAAGGAGCATCCACAATCTACTTTTGGATCATTAATAAGAAAAGTACAACAAATTTTCAAGGGAAAAAGATTTTTAGCTCACCAGAGCCGAAGGCTTCGGGGGAGCTTATAGTATAGGCAGTGATCCATCGTCCGCGTCTGTGTCAACATTTTCAAACGACTTCTCCTCTGAAACTACTTGGCCAATTGAAACCAAATTACATGTGGAGGCTCAGTGGGAAGGGGGAACGAAAGTTTGTTCGTGAAGACTGGGTCACATGACCAAGATGGCCGCCATGCCCATATATGGTAAAAACCTTTAAAAATACTCTTCTCAAGAACCGAATGGCCGGTGATCTTGAAACTTGGTATGCAGCATCGGAGACTCGGGCCCTACCAAGTTTGTTCAAATTATGACCTTTGGTTGACCTTGACCTGTGTTACGTCAAGGTCAAATTTGGTCACTTAGTCATTTGTATGGAAGAAAGGCAAAACAGTGGATTTTTCAGATTGCATGGTAGCTAGTGGCATCAGAAATGGTATTTGCAATCAGCTGAATGAAAGTTTATAAGTTCCAAAGGTCAAGGTCATTTACCAACCTTTGTCCAGGACGGCTTAGATTCAGGATTTTTCATCTTCTTCTTCACTTAAACTGCTTGGCCAATTGAAACCAAATTACATATGGAGCCTCTAAGGAATGGGGGAACGAAATTTTGTTTGTGATGATGGGGTCACATGACCAATATGGCCACCATGCCCATATATGGTAAAAACCTTTAAAAATACTCTTCTCAAGAACCGAATGGCCGATGATCTTGAAACTTGATATGCAGCATCGGAGACTCGGGCCCTACCAAGTTTGTTCAAATTATGACCTTTGGTTGACCTTGACCTGTTTTACGTCAAGGTCAAATTTGGTAACTTATACATTTGTGTGGAAAAAAGGCAAAACAGTGGATTTTTCTGATTGCATGGTAGCTAGTGGCATCAGAAATGGTATTTGCAATCAGCTGAATGGACATTTAAAAGTTCCAAAGGTCAAGGTCATTTCCAGACCTTTGTCCAGGACGGCTCAGATCAGTATTTTCATCTTCTTCTTCACTTAAACTACTCTACCAATTGAAACCAAATTACATGTGGAGCCTCTATGGAACGGGGGAACTAAAGTTTGTTCGTGAGGACTAGGTCACATGACCAATATGGCCACCATGCCCATATATGGTAAAAACCTTTAAAAATCTTCTTCTCTAGAACCGAATAGCAGATGATCTTGAAACTTGGTATGCAGCATCGGGGGCTCCGGCCCTATCAAGTTTATTTAAATTATGACCTTTGGTTGACCTTGACCTGTTTTACGTCAAGGTCAAATTTGGTCACTTAAACATTTGTATGGAAAAAAGGCAAAACAGTGGATTTTTCAGATTGCATGGTAACTAGTGGCATCAGAAATGGTATTGGCAATCCGCTGAATGGAAGTTTATAAGTTCCAAAGGTTATGGTCATCCCGAACTTTGTCCAGGGCGGCTCAGATTCAGTATTTTCATCTTCTTCACTTAAACAACTTGGCCAATTGACACCAAATTACATTTGGAGACTCTATGGAATGGGGGAACGAAAGTTTGTGAGGACTGGGTCACCTGACTAATGTGGCCGCCATGCTCAAATATGGTAAAAAAATTTAAGAATTTTCTTCTCAGGAACCAAATAGCCTATGACCTTGAAATTTGGTATGTAGCATTCGGGACTCAGGCCCTACCAAATTTATTCAACTGATGACCTTTAGCTGACCTTGACCTGTTTTACGTCAAGGTCAAATTTGGTCACTTAGACATTTGTATTGAAAAAGAGCAAGACAGTGGATTTTACTGATTGCATGGCAGCCGGATCCTTCATAAATATTATTTACAATCAGATGAATGGAAGTTAATCAATTCCAAAGATCAAGGTCATTACTGACCTTTGCCTTGGATAGCTCAGATTCAGTATTTTTATCTTCTTCTCCAGTAAAAGAGCTGTGAGGATTGAAACCAAATAACATTAAAAGCCTCCATGGGGATGAGGCAATTGAACATTATTCGTGGTATTATTGTCACATGACCAAGATGGGCACCTTGCTTGTATATGGTGTAAACTACATGACCTCTGGTGAGCGTAGTGGCCTATGGGCCTCTTGTTATAGTAATGAAGGGAAGCGTTGTCAAATGGTTACATTATCGAAATGTATTTTTGATTTTCACAGGACATAATAACCTACTACATTACATCACAGACTACTAACAATGTTCTCGGAATATCCAACTTTTACTTCTACATCGACCAGAGCACTGGACTGGTTTGGCTGCGTGAATCTCTGCTTTCTACCAACATCAACACCTTCTTCGTAAGTTGCTCACCCGAAATTTCTTGGTCCTAGCGATAAATATTATTAACCCATCGTAGGCAGGAGGGCCTGCACTATCTGCTAACAGAATTTTCCGTCAAAAATAGAATAAAAATGAAAAATAGGCCTACCACCCCTTATAAGACAAATGGACTTGTCCAACATGTAGCAATGGAAGATTCCAAAAGCATACAATGGGTTAAGCCAAAAAACAGACAAAAAAAAACATTTTTTAATTTAACCTTATTTATCACATGACGTCGCGTCTGAGAGTGTAATAACGCCTTGTAATATTTTCGATAATTGATGCAAATTAGCTAGATACGTCCTGTAATGTTACATGTACGACGTACTTAACGACGTCGCGTTTACTAATGGCGGAATATTGACATTTTTGTAATCAATCGTGAATAAAATGCATTTTAAATGTCATATGATAAATAGAATCTTTCATGAGTGCTCGTGTATTATTGAATTTATTAAACTCGTTGAGGAAAAGGGATAAAATGCTCGGCAAAGCCTCGCATTTTATCCCTTCTCCTCAACTCGTTTAATAAGTTCAATAATACATGAGCACTCATGAAAGATCCTCTATTTATTCTATATAGGCGAACACTTTTTAATCCTTATCCTGCTGAACACAACAATCCCTACCTCTGCAAACAGTGCAGATCCAGCTGAGATGGCTCAGAGAAGCCATCTGATCAGGATCTACACTGTTTGTCATTCAGTTGGCAAATTCGAATGAATACATTATACCAACTAATTTGATTGGTTGAAAGTCAGAAAGAGTGTGGATAATAAAATATATCAGCAGGACAGGGGTTAATGATCGTTATAGTATCGTAAAGTATTCATATATTAGTCTTTTAAAAGCTACATTGTTTTCATGCAAGCAGCTAATTCCCTAGAAATGTCAAGCCCGATTTTCTGTTGTAAAAAAAAAAAAGTAAAATAAAGAATATCATCTGCACTGATTTTGCTTGGTGGTTTTGGAGTTCTTTTATTCTAGCTTAATTTGAAGATGATTTTCATGAAAATTTTTAGTACATGTATATGTCAGGCCTAATTATGTCTCCCCCGAAAAATTTTTTTTCGGAGAGATATTGTTTTTCCCCCGGGCGTCTGTCTGTCCGTCTGTCTGTCTGTCCGTCTGTCCGTCTGTCACACTTTCGTGTCCGCTCTGTAACTTGAAAAGCGTTAGAGCTATCGTCACGAAACTTCGTATAAATATTAATCAGCATTAGACGACGTGCAGTGCGCAAGAACCATAACTCTTGCATTTATACTTTTTGAATTATCTCCCTTGGAAGTTTGTTGGTATGTATATATGTAAGGGCAAATCGTGTCCGGTCAATAACTTTCTTATTTTTTGATGGATTTTAAAATTACTCGGCAGAAAAATTAACAACCATAAGACGATGTGTGGTGCGCATGAGGCAGGTCGGTACCTCAAAGGTCAAGGTCATACTTAGAGGTCAAAGGTCAAAAAAGGGGCCTTTTTTTCGTATTTGGTCAATAACTTTCTTATTTTGAGATGGATTTTAAAATTACTTGGCATAATTATTAACAGCCATAAGACGATGTGTGGTGCGCATGAGGCAGGTCGGTACCTCAAAGGTCAAGGTCATACTTAGAGGTCAAAGGTCAAAAAAGGGGCCTTTTTTTCGTATTTGGTCAATAACTTTCTTATTTTGAGATGGATTTTAAAATTACTTGGCATAATTATTAACAACCATAAGACGATGTGTGGTGCGCATGAGGCAGGTCGGTTCCTCAAAGGTCAAGGTCATACTTAGAGGTCAAAGGTCAAAAAAGGGGCCTTTTTTTTCGTATTTGGTCAATAACTTTCTAATTTTGAGATGGATTTTAAAATTACTTGGCATAATTATTAACAATCATGAGACGATGTGTGATGCACATGAGGCAGGTCGGTACCTCAAAGGTCAAGGTCATACTTAGAGGTCAAAGGTCAAAAAGTGGGCCTTTTTTCGTATTTGGTCAATAACTTTCTTATTTTGAGATGGATTTTGAAATCACATGGCAGAAATGTGAACCAATATAAGGCGATGTGTTGCGCGCATGACCCAGGTTGGTACCTCAAAGGTCAAGGTCATACTTAGAGGTCAAAGGTAAAAAAAGGGGCCTTTTTTCGGGTTTTGTCAATAACTTGCCTATTTTTAAATAGAATTTGAAGTTACTTGCCAAACATGTTAACTATCACGGGACAATGTGTTGCATGCATGATTCAGTTTGGTACCTAAAATGTCAAGGTCATACATAGAGGTCAAAGGTAAAAAAGGGGCCTTTTTTCTTGTTTGGTCAATAACTTTCTTATTTTTAGATGGATTTTAAAATTGCTAGGCAGAAATGTTAACCACCATGAGATGATGTGTTGCACGCATGACCCAGTTTAATACCTGAAAGGTCAAGGTCATACATAGAGGTTAAAGGTAAAAAAAAGGGCCTTTTTTTGTGTTCTGTCAATAACTTTCTTATTATGTCCCCAACTTTGAAAAAGTTTGAGGGGCATATTGGTTCTGGTTCGTTCGTCCGTTCGTCCGTCCATTACGCTTTTGATGCATAGCATAACTAAAGAACCGTGTATGCTAGGGTTTTGAAATTTCATATATGGATTCCTCATGGAAAATTAGCTGATGCGTATTTTTTTTCTCGTCCGGATTATGCCCCCTTCAAGAGTAATTGCCCTTTGATTTTTTTTTTTTAATAAAATCTTGTCAGCAAGATATCTCAAAAACTATTGGAGCTAGAGCCTTGAAAGTTGGTGATTATATTGATGGTGATGAGTAGATGAACTGATTAACTTTTGACAAAATTCCGAAAAATACTTTGTGAGTTATGGCCCTTTGTCATTTTGGTAATTTGTGCCCATTGTAATGTATGCTAAAAGTGATGCATAGCATAACTTAAGAACCATGTATGCTAGGGTTTTGAAATTTCATATATGGATTCCTCATGGAAAATTAGCTGACGCGTATTTTTTTTCTCGTCCGGAATATGCCCCTTTCAAGAGTTATTGCCCTTTGAAATTTTTTAATAAAATCTTGTCAGCAAAATATCTCAAAAACTATTGGAGCTAGAGCCTTGAAAGTTGGTGAATAGATTGTTGGTGATGAGTAGATGAAATGATTAACTTATGACAAAATTCCGAAAAATACTTTGTGAGTTATGGCCCTTTGTCATTTTGGTAATTTGTGCCCATTGTAATGTATGCTAAAAGTGATGCATAGCATAACTTTAGAACGGTGTATGCTATAATTTTGAAATTTCATATATGCATTTCTGATGGAAAATAAGCTGATGCGTATTTTTTTTCTCGTCAGGATTATGCCCCTTTCAAGAGTTATTGCCCTTTGAATTTTTTTTAAATAAAATCTTGTCAGCAAGATATCTCAAAAACTATTGGAGCTAGAGCCTTGAAAGTTGGTGAATAGATTGTTGGTGATGAGTAGATGAACTGATTAACTTTTGACAAAATTCCAAAAAATACTTTGTGAGTTATGGCCCTTTGTCATTTTGGTAATTTGTGCCCATTGTAATGAATGCTAAAAGTGATGCATAGCATAACTTTAGAACCGTGTATGCTAGGGTTTTGAAATTTCATATATGGGTTCCTCATGAAAAATAAGCTGACGCATATTTTTTTTTCTCGTCAGGATTATGCCCCTTTCAAGAGTTATTGCCCTTTGAATTTTTTTTAAATAAAATCTTGTCAGCAAGATATCTCAAAAACTATTGGAGCTAGAGCCTTGAAAGTTGGTGAATAGATTGTTGGTGATGAGTAGATGAACTGATTAACTTATGACAAAATTCCGAAAAATACTTTGAGTTATGGCCCTTTGTCATTTTGGTAATTTGTGCCCATTGTAATATATGCTAAAAGTGATGCATAGCATAACTTTAGAACGGTGTATGCTATAATTTTGAAATTTCATATATACATTTCTGATGGAAAATAAGCTGACGCATATTTTTTTTCTCGTCAGGATTATGCCCCTTTCAAGAGTTATTGCCCTTTGAATTTTTTTTTAATAAAACCTTGTCAGCAAGATATCTCAAAAACTGTTGGAGCTAGAGGCTTGAAAGTTGGACCATGAGTCATGTGCAAGACCAAGGTCCATACCTCCAATGTCAAGGTCATACCTAGAGGTCAAAGGTAAAAAAAAAGGACAGTCAATAACTTACTTATTCTTTGATGGATTATGAAATTACTTGGCAGAAATGTTAACCATCATGAGACGATGTGTTGTACCGCAAAGGTCAAGGCCATACTTAGAGGTCAAAGGTAAAAAAAGTGGTTTTTTTTGTTTACGGCCAATAACTTTTTTATTTTTCTATGAACTTTTTTAAAGTTACTATGCAGAAATGTTCATCTTCTTTAGATGATGTGTTGCACACAAGACCCAGCTCAATACCTCCAATGTCAAGGTTATACTTAGCAGTCAAAAACGGGGGAGACATCTGTGTTTTTGTAGAAAAACAAATTCTAGTTTTTGGACAGGTTTTTCAAAAAGTCTGTCCTTTAACCCTTTTTAAAACATAAACCCCATAACGGGTAGTTTGCAAACAGTGTAGGCCCAGATCAGACTCCAAATAACATGGCATTTGATCAGGGCCTACACTGTTTGCAAAATGCCCGGCTTGTTTCCAAATAGATTTTGTAGAAAACACAACCTGACATCCCTAAATTTTGAAATGGTCTTCTGCTATATATAAGGAGGAAAATTCCATTTAGTACAAAAAGTGTTAAGTGTTAATCAAAAATTTTTTGTGTGTGTTTTTCAGTGTTTGTATTCACTTTAATATCTAACCATTTCAGTTGACATTCCGAGCCTGCGATAATGGTCTGCCTTCTAGATGTACCAACAGCACTGGAACTATAACTGTTGTGAGAAACCAGTTCCCGCCCATCTTCTTCAATGAGCCATATAGTCGAGTTATCCAGGAATCTGCTCCACTCGGATCCCTTATTCTGCAGATGACAGCTCAGGATCAGGATCAGATAGGAGATCTTATCTATGAGGCCACTACCACCAGTTATCCATTTGACGTGAACCGACTGACTGGTGCTGTTACACTGCAGTACGATAACTTGTATCTTGGACCTTCATTCTACTCCGTAAGTGCATACCATATTTGCAGGCCCAGGCCCATTTGGGCTTGGAGAAATAGATTGAGTTGCATGGTGCTTCCACACAGAGCTGAAACTGACCACACATGAGTACTGTTAAACCATTTAGAAGGTGCAAGCCTGCCTAGGCAAAGTGGGGTGAGTCAGTCTATACATGCATATAAACCCTATTGGTCTGTATGGGTGGTAGGGCTGGAGATGTCATTTAATCTCCTTGTCTGGTAATAGTCCCACAAAATATGAAGCAACATCTCAAAAATGACCTAAATAGTGATGACAGTATGTAAAACCTGGTTCAAACATACTGTATTTGCCATATTAGCACTCCTGCCCTAATAAGCGCTTTAAGATGTACCCACACCAATTCATTTTGTAGATTACCATATTTACCCTAAGAATTCTGACGCTTTTTAATGGGCCTTATAGTATGATTTCACATTAAATATATATTTTGGCCTTAAAGGACTTCGCTCAGTGGCTAATAGTGCAGACCCTGATCAGTCTGATCTGGGTCTACACTTTTTGTTCAGGCTAATTTTCATGACTGTCGGGTCTGAAGACTTGGGAGGGTAAATATAGTATGTTTGACACATAAATGTCTGAGTTGAAACAATGCAAAAAGATCAATGTTTTGCAATAATGTGGGACAAATATTGTTGACTTTTTGTGTCTATTGAGGAATTGATGTGTTTTAATATATATGTTCCTTATACCAACTTTGGCCATGCTGGTCAAAGTCTACATAAGGAGCATACAGCTGCACCTGACCATGAGCTTAAGCCTTATCCTGCTGAATACATAAATTTAGCCACACTTATATCTGATTATCAACCAATCAAAATGCTTGATACAATGTATTTGTTGAAATCTCAAACTGTATGACAGTGTGGATCCTGATCAGAAGCCATCTGATCTGGATCCACACTGTTTTCAAAGGTAGGGGTTATTGTGTTCAGCGGGATAAAGGTTAATGGAAGGAATTGAAAAACTACATACATCTTTACTGCAGTGACCCCTTTGGCATAGGGGGTAAATGCACCATCTCAAAATCATTATGTCTCTAACCATTATTGGTTCATATCTTGCTTGGGTCACATGTAAAACGCTAAGATCTGAAACGGAAGATCAGGTGGTTTTTATTCATATACTCTGGTTTTTGCCTACCTCTGATAAATGATCAAATTCATGATTTTTGACTATTATGTGTTTTTGCAGTTTCGTGTCAGAACCTACGATAGTGCCGATCCATCCCGTGTAGACACAAGCAACGTTACCATCTCCGTGATTCAGAATCCTAGTGGACCAGTCTTCTTCCAAGATCCATACAGAATTACGATTTCTGACAACTATGGCCTTGGCCAGATAGTCGTAAATACCACGGCAGTTGATGCTGATGGAGATATTGTACGATATAGTATGATCGGTGATGCCTTGTCACAGACCTACTTCTACATTGAGCCATTCACTGGGTTCATCTATCTGAGAAGATCACTTCTTGACAACAACGTACAGAGATATACTGTAAGTTTATTTCACCAGTTTTCAATTAACAGTGATGGGTTTCCCATCCAGTCATTTGTTCAGTCATCCATTTGACAAACCATTAACCACTGTCTAGGCTAAATCAGTAGGCGACACATTGTTGATATTTTTCTGATTTGCCCAGAAAACAGGACTTGCCATCTCATGCAAATTGTCTCCATAGGAGAGATGTCAAATCCTCTTTTCTGGGAAAATTAAAAAATAGTGATTACTGAAGACAGCTCAACATGGATGTACTAAAAGAAAAATAAATGATGGAGAGGTGTCATCTGAAACCTGTCAATCATTTACGTTTCTTCTCACTTGCTTTTAATACAGATATCACAATGGTAATTATGGGAAAAATAAATTTTGAAATAAATAAATACACCAGAAGAGAAATTCCTATTTTTATATCTGATTTTTTGCTATTGAGTTAACTCTGGCTGTTTAATAGAGGGAATTTAGATTTGGTAAGGTGGCTGCTGGCTGGAGGAGAGAGGTGGCTGCTGAGCAGAGGTAAAATATATAGTAAAATATTATGGGAGGAATTATTGTGGCTGCGGAAGAGATGTGGCTGCTTAAGAGGTGACCATAGTGGTGATTTTACTTTATCTAGGTGCATGTAATTATTGTTACAAAGTAATGCCTTGATAACAGAAAAATAGTTTGATCACTGTCCAAATTTTAGCTCTTCTGAAGAAAATTACATTCACTTTAACCTGTTTAAGGGGAATGGGAACACCTTCAAGGGAGAAGGGTTTCCCACCTACAATGGGTTAAAATAGTGTTTTAAAGATATTGTGCTATATTTTTATTTTCAGATTTCACTCAGTGCATCTGATCAACGTGGAGCCAATGAGCGTACTGATGATGCTACAGTACTGGTTGATGTGATTCGTGACAATCAACCACCTGTGTTCACCAATGAGCCATATGGTGTGTCTATATCTGAGAATAGATTCAATGAGACAATCTACACCGACGTTAATGCCTTCGATAATGATGTACAGGTAAATTTATTCTAGAACACCATGTTAGCCCATTGTATACTAATGGACTCTTCCATTGCTATGTTAGACCAGTCCATTTTTCATATAGGGTGGTAGGCTTATTGTTTCATTTTTACTCTATTTTTGACGGAAAATTATGTTAGCAAATAGTGCAAGCCTTGATCAGATAGGTGTGAGGCATGTAAACCTAGATGAGATGCCACAAAATGTGGTGTCTGGTCAGGGTCTACATTGTTTAACACTTATGAAGCTAATTTTAGATATGTACATCAGGTAGAAAATTGAACCGCTTCAAATTTTAGAAGAGGAGAGGTTTGGGAATATTTTGGGTAAATAAGGTACTCTCCCAAGTATCAACCAGCTATTATAACTTCGTGACTAGTTTTTCTATGTGGGTTAGTCATCTTTTTTTTATCCTTTCTGTTTGCAGGGAAGCCTTGTATACGAAACTATTGGTATCTACCCTGCTGAGTCTTTTTTCAGTATCAACCCAGCCAATGGAGACATCAGAGTCATCAGAAGCTTGCGAGATGATAGTCTACAAAGATCTTCATACACCGTGAGTACATGTATAGCCAAATATTAAATGACCTAGTTAAGAACTCTGGTCCAGATTAATCGATTAATCGATCGATAAATTCCACAAGAATGATTATCATTTCTGATTTGCTTTTAATCGATTACTTGATAGGTACAATTTACTACCCAAAGTTATGCCTTAAATAGCTGGATGAGTGGCAAACAGTGCAGACCCTGATGAGACGCCACATTATGCGGCGTCTTATCTGGGTCTACACTCTTTGCTCAGGCCTGTCTGTTCAAATATACATATGGTAAAGTGCAACATATGGTAAGAGTCATGCTCAGACAGAAAGCCAGACAGGTTAAATTAGTAATTACTAATCGATTATCGCAATGACAGGACTGATAATCGATTATCTTTTCAGCTCCGATTAGCCAGCCCTACCAAGGACTGCAGTGGAACGGTACTCAGATTTTTTGCCCACCTCTGATTAACCATCAGTTTGATATCAGTGAATTAATCCATCACGAAAACACGCCTATATAATTTTGACCCCCTCTAACCCCACTTTTATATAGTAAAACTGGGGTTTGCAGGGGTAAACCTTATTTTTGTTATTTCTGCACTGAGATATAGATTGTGGGTTACCCACAATCTATATATTGAGCAAAAATAAGAAAAATACCACAATTTTTCATCTGAAAATTTTCATTTTTTTCGGAGATAAATGTGTCAATGTATTTGTATAGGCGTGTTTTTGTAATGCTTGAAAAGGCTGTGAAATCTCAAAAAAAAAAAAAAAAAAATAAATAAATAAAAGAAAAAAAAAAAGTAGCCAAATATATAACTTTAGTGAGTGAATTTTGTTATTGTTTAATACTGTATTTTATTCATGCAATATACAGATAGATTAATACATATGCATACGTAAATATATCGGTTTCACTGCAACGAAAAGTTCTTAAAATAGATTTGGTGTCTGCTGTAAGTATTTTGTTATAAAACTTGTTTTGTGTGTATTCCATGTATGAAAGGGAGAAAAAATTATGGCTTAGAATGGGACATACATTTATGTATTGCCTCATCGAGGCGATTGTAATGAGTACACATAGCATACATTTTCATGATAGAATAAAAGAAAAAAATCCCTAGTTTATCCTTACATTTTCATGCATGTGATATTGAGCTATCAGAAAAATTTTAAGGGACTATAACAAGTTCAAATTAGCCATGGTCATCATCATCATCATCCTTATCATCATCATCCTTATCATCATCATCATCATCATCAGATTTTCACTATATTTGTAGCTTCGCCTGATTGTTTACGACTCTGCCTATCCCAATGCTCGAGATACATCAGATGTTATTATCTCCATTTTCCGTGACGAGTCTGGACCAATCTTCCAGCCATCGGCCACATACCAGATCACGATTCCAGAAACTACACCAATCGGCAGTGAAGTTCTTGACGTAGATGCTATTGACCCTGATGGTGTAAGTTAGACTTCACATTTTCTTTTAAAACTTTTATCATTTTAGGGGACATTGGACCATTGCTATGACTATCATAAAAATTGTTGTATATTTTCCTGAATTCTGGTTATTTCCCTAAGCAATGGAGGTGACTTTTTCATTGGTGAGTCAGGGGATAAATAAGTATTTACATTTGCAGGGACTGAAACCCATGTAATGAGGCAGGGACAATGTCTCCTAGCACTGCAGTGTCCAGCCTTTGTACAGAGGCATCTCATCCGAAAAATTAAAAAAAAAAAACCTTTTAAATTTATATAGAGAAAAGTAAGGCTGACAAAGGTACATTATTATCCATCACAATGCTGAACCGGGATATATCCATTTTCAGAAACGGTATAGAGCCTGATCAGCTGGCTTCTCTAAATGCCTGAAAATAGGAGGGGGAGTGTAGTATATTGAAATATTCAAGATGTTGAGGGTTCATTTTGCACAAATACAGGAGTCAATTCCAACAAGGATCTGTGACCGGTTTGCGGTATTTATAAGAAAAATTCCATACAACCTCTTTAACTCACAATTGTTCAGGGGCCAGTTGTTCAAAACTAATGACATCATCAGATAATGTATCGTTAAAACTTTGATCATTCAATCTGGCAAAAATAATTGTTTGGCTGCTCACATTTTTTCAGCAAAAATAACAAAATTTTAGATCTTGTACTTGTTAGAATGGTTAACAATTTGATCACTTAACAAGCTCGTTAAGCTAATGATGCTTTGAACAACTGGTCCCTGGTCCAAAGCAGAAACAGTGTTAATTAGACAAGGGTGTTATATCCCAACAAAAATGTATAGATTATATAGAAAAATGACAATAAATGGCCATTTTTCTATATAATCTTTACATTTTTGAGATCAATCTTGAAACTGCATTATCCCCTTTTCTCATAATCCCGTCCACCCTCATATCTCCGTTCACCCTCTGCTTTGAATAATGGGAAACAGAATTATTCTTAAATTTATTTCACATTAGAATTAATAGTAAATAACCACAATTGCAGCTGGTTTTTAAGAAAACCACTTCTGACTTACAATTTTATTCACAGAAATCAAAATCTGTCACAAAATCCTTAACATTTATGGGGTACCCCAAAATAATCTCTAACCAGTGACAACCATGTGTCTGAATATAAACAGCATCAACAACTAAGAATAGTAACAGTCTAAATAAAATACTCACCATGTTTAATATGCATAGAATGAATCTGGTTACTTACGATAATCAAAGAAAGTTGAGTGAAAGGAGTTATGAGAACATGCCCCAAACACCACCTTCTTTTGTAGAAGCCTGTAGAATCTTAAGATATGATGTTTAGTTTCTTAAACCTTGAGCTTCTTAAAGGAATTTAGTCAAATGTTCAAAAAATAACTGCAGAAAATTGTTCTTGCAACAAAAACTGAAAGCAGAGTTGTTCAACCTTAGGTGAACGGAGATATGGGTTTCCAGGCTATATCCAAAACTTGTTATGGCTAACAGTGTTATAACAAGGTTGTGGTGTATATCCAAACACAGCGTTATAACAGAACTGTTATAAAAAGGGTTAGTTGTACCACAGTTTTTGTCTAAACGTTATTTTTGGAGCCATGAAATACATTATTTGTTGTATTTATTAATACAAGTATATGTGTATATATGTTGATTTCATCCTCTTTTTCACAGGACTTGGTTTCATTTGAGCTTGTAAACAGTACTAATGCTGGTGCTAGCTACTTCTATCTGGACCGGGAAACAGGCATGATCAGTGTGAGAGCTAGTCTAGAAAGAGAAAACAACTTCGTGAATGAATACTTTGTAAGTTTAGATTATTTACCCATACTGTCTTTCTCATTATTATCGCATATGCTTTGATACGCCCACACCAGTGCTTTTCTAAGTAGTATAATGGACACCAGCTAAGATGGAGTGCAATATTTTGTTTTCTGTCTTGTCTGTGGGTGAGGGAGGGGGTGATGAAGTGTTCTGCATCAGTTATTACTCCTTTTGGGTTGATTGTTTGTTCATCGACCCTGTTACTATGCACAGTAGCTTTACGTAGCTGATGTTCCTGTGACTATTACTGATTTGTATGAAATTAAGGTAACAAAGATAACATTTATGTTATACCAGCACAATTATTATCATTTTGAGGTCGTGTTTTCTAAACGGGATTCCCTGAAGAATAGATCTAGACTGGACAGACACTGGTGGGTCAATTGTCTCAAAGTGTATTTGATTGATTGGTTGGGTTATACAGTAAAAATCCTAAAAATTTGGACACCTTGAGGACTTGCTTTAATTCTTCTAGAATTTAAACAAGTTTGTTTCATGATCCAGCGAGTGTCCAAAAAGTGGAGACGGAATGGCAAACGGTGTAGACCCTGATCAGACTGCTCCTTCAGGAGCGACTGCTGATCTGGGTCTGCACTGTTTGCTTTGGCCTGTGTGTCCCAACCAATACTTAGGATCATAATGGTACTCACTGGTACATATAATATGTTTCTGCACATCATCTCTCTGTCCTTGTTTCACTGATGTATTTTGGACTCTATTATTGCTACAATCTTTAAATGTATGTTTTGATATCGTATAATTTTTCAGATGACAGTGAGAGCTATTAGCCGATCAAGAACTGCCTTTGCCACAGTCAGAATCCTGATTACTCGTATTACAAACCAGATGCCATTCTTCCTAAATGAACCATACAGAATATCCATCTTTAGTAACCGACTGGTTAACGACACTATCCTCTCAGTGACTGCAAGAGATAATGATCTTGTGGTATGTTTCTGTCTTAGTTTGTCCTGACTTGTGACATACACCCAAGCTTCTCCAGACTTTCGGATGAGTCTTTAAACTGGGGTCCCGTCTCTGTATCACCTTAGCTACTAAAACTCAAACACACACGCATACACCTAAAGCCTCTTTATACGACTATTGTTGGGATCCATTGCAAAAAAAAGATTGATTGCCAAACAACCATGTTATATAAAGTATATGTGAGGATTATATAACCCATTTTTTACCATAAACCCTTGAACAGGTATTTGGCAAACAGTACAAACCCAGATCAGACTCTGCAGAATACGGCGTCTGATCAGGGCCTACACTGTTTATGAAAAGTTAAGCCATTTTCCAAATAAATTTTGAAGAAAACCCAACCTGACACCCTTAAATTTTGAAATGGATTCTGCTATTGTATAAGCAGGAAGATTCCATTTGGTAAAAAAAGGGTTAATGTGAAAATTCTATAGAAAAATGCCCATTTATGCATAGCTGGTGTTTTCCTGTCCTCATGAAGGATTTCAGTAACATTAGTGTTATCCCAGCAGGCACACGATGTCATGACATTTATTCAACGTCAAATCAAGGTCGGTGCAACGTCATGACGTTGCATCGACATTGATTTGACGTTGTCCTAACGATGTGTGCCTACTGGGATGTCAGTCAATAAGTCAATAGGCAATCATTGATATACCATTCGGAGCCTCATAGATATTAGATAATACATGCAAATATCTATGCTAAATTCTGTTACACTTGTTAAATAAAGACACTCACTCACTCACCTTATTTGCTCTGAAAGCTGAAATGATATGAAAAAATACTAAACTGTCCTCTGCTTTAGTTATGTTCAGCATTTCAAGAATTTACAACATCACAGGAAAGAATCCGTGAAATGAACACCCACTTTATATAGAGAAAACTGGGGTTTAAGGGGGTCATCATTATTTTTCCTATTTCTGCTCGAAGACATAGGTTGTTGGTACTTGTTAGAAGCCGGTTCTAACGCGCACCCACAACCTATGTTTGCAGTATCAGTAAAAAAAAATATGACGGATTTTCATCAGAAAAGCAGCCATTTTGGAGATGTGAAAAAATGCACTGTGTGTCGCACAGCTGTGTTATTGTAATGATATGCTTTACCTGTATGTACTGAATTCATTGAATATGGTACATATTGAAGTTCATTTTCTAATGTTCTACTTCACAGGGTTCCATCCGCTACCAAACCGTTGGATATTTCCCGGCGACAGATCATTTCACCCTGAATGAGAACACAGGAGCCATAACCCTGTACAGATCAGTCATGAACGAACAATATGGCTCACTTCTCTATGTGGTAAGTTTTGCAGACTTTGAGTAACAATCAAAAGAAGAGATAAGAGGCATGAATAATAAAACAACTAAGATCATAGGTCCAGAAAAAAAGATATTTGCATTTTCTGTTTCTTTGATTTGAGGTTTACCCTCCCCGTCAACACTGTACAGGTCATTTTGGAGATGTTGCTTCCAATTTTGTGTGACTTTTACCAGACATTGAGATGAAATGACATCTCCAGCTAACGCCCAATGAAACCAATAGGGTTTATAAGCATGGACGGTCTGACTCAAACCGCTTAACCTAAGCCACTAAGTGGTTTACGAGTACTCGTGTGCAGTCTGTTTCAGCTTGTGGAAGCATCATGCAGCCCATCTATTTCTTCGAGCCCTGATGGGTGAGGGCTGGAAGAAGAAACTTGGATACTAATGGGATCATTTTGCTTATTTCTTGTTAGAAACATATGTTGTGGGTACTTGTTGGAATCCCCTCATTGAGGTGATTCTAACAAGTACCCACAACATATGTTACAGTCTTACCTGTATTAAGCAAGCACCTATGGGATAATCAAATGTGCTTGCTAAAGACAGATGCTTGCTTAATACAGGTGAATTTTAAGGGATCAAAATGGATGCTTGCTTAAGACAGGTTGCTTGCTTAATAGAGGTAGCCAGTAAGACAGGTTTAACTGTATAATGTAAATAAGTAAAATGATCACAAATTATCTTCTTACTCTTCCTTAGCTGAAGTTTTGTAAATTTGACACGACTTACAGAAATGATCAGGAAGCAATCAGTGGCATACATGTATATAATAAAAATAAAATAAATATAGGTCATCACTCTGAAAAAGAAAAAAAATACTATTTTGGCTGAACATATACAGTAAAATTCCTGTATTAAGACCGCCTTTGGGACTGTTCAAAAGTGGTCTTAAAGACCACTTTGAACAGTTCCAAAAGGTGGTCTCTGACAAGAGGGCATTATATGCAGAAAACGCAAGAAAGAATAACTGCAACCTACTTAATAATCTTTTTAAAGCAGAATTAATCTTAATTTTAGGTGGTCTTAATAGCGGAATTTCACTGTATAATGGGTACTTGTAAGAATTGAGACCCCTCCATTGGTGTAGTGGTCATGCTACTCCCCTCATAAACCAGGGGTTGTTGGTTCGATCCTGGGCTTCTCCAGCCTTTTTGGTTGTGTCTTTAAACCTAGGTCCCATCTCAGAATGACCTTAGCTGTTGGTGGGATGTAAAACTCAAACAGGCACACACTTGTAAGAATTGCAAGCTTTGGTGGTACAGTTAGACTGGAAATTTGGTTAAGGGTTTGATTCCCACTATATACATCAACATTCTTACACACATTTGATGTTGAAATATTTTCTGGGTCCATTCTGTCACTACCACTGACTTAAGATGGGCAGCTATCGGTTTCTGGCAAAAGAATGCCCACTCTTACAAAGAGGCCTACCTAGGTAATGGGTGGTTAGGTAAACTGACTTGCTTAACATAACCTTAAGTGTTGACTGGGATGTAAAAGAACCAAACCAAACCAAACCAAACCAAACTAAAAGATGGAAGAATAAACTAGGTAATTATTAAAAGTCCTGGCATTGTTTTTTAGCCCATTGTATGTGGGAATACCCTAAAGGGGTACCTTGGCAAACAGAGCAGGCCCAGATCAGACGCTTTAGGGGTACCTTGGCAAACAGTGCAGGCCGAGATCAGATGCCGCAGAACGCGGTCTGATCAGGGCCTGCACTATTTGCTAACAGAATTTTGTGTCAAAAATAGAATAAAAGGGAAAAAATAGGCCTGACACCCCTAATATGACAAATGGACTTGTCCAACATATAGCAATGGAAGAGTCCACTAGTATACAATGGGTTAATATCATCATTAACCCTTTTCCAGCTGAGCTATGATGACCCATGCTTTGCAAACAGTGCAAACAGTGTTGATCCAGATCAGATGGCTTTTGAAGAAACCATTTGATCAAGAACTACACTGTCATTCTGTTTTTGAATTTTGAATGCCTACATCATATCAAGTAGTTTGATTGATTGATAGTCAGCAGTGGATATGGCAAAATTAATTTATTCAGCAGGACAAGGGTTAAGGTTAATTGTATTTGACCCCTTTACTTTCAGATGGCGATTGAAGCATTTGATACAGCCTTCCCTGAAATGAGAGATAGGACCGAGGTCCTGATAGAGGTGATACGTAATCCTAACCCACCTGTATTCGGGAACAATTTCTATATTGAAACTGTGAATGAAGACGTCAGTCTTGGTTACTTTGTGCTTGATGTGAGAGCTAATGACGCTGATGGAGATTCTGTTACCTATGAGATCGTGGATGACAGTGGTATTAATAATGATCCAGCTTCATTTTATTTCTTCATGACTGCAAATGGTGGCATTTATGTCAAGGAATACCTGTACAATTCTCTAAGGGATCAGTACTCCTTCACAGTACGAGCCAGGGATCACGCTTTCCCAGAGAAATTCGGAACATCTACCGTCCAGATCAACATTATCAGAGACCAGTTTACACCACAGTTTGGTCTACAGAATTATGTCATCACAATCCCGGAAACGACACCTGGCGACTGTCAGCAACCAATATTGACTGTCACTGCAACTGACAATGACTTGCAAGATCGTATTGCCTACACAGCAACTGGGGATGGTTCGGCACTCTCCTACTTTGCTATTGATCAAGCCGGAGATATATGCGTTGTTGGTAACTTGCGCCAGGATAGCCAGGCACAGTACATAATGAGTTTGGCCGCTTTCGATATTGCTTATCCTTTCAGCATTGGTTCGGCCAAGGTCACAATAAATGTCATTCGAAACCCCAACCCACCCGTGTTCAGTCTACCAAGCTACCAGGTTACAATCAATGAATACTTCCCGCTCGGAGACATGGTTGTGGATGTAGAGGCATCAGATAATGATGGAGTAAGTGTTAATGTCATCAGCTTTCATTTCCTTAAGATATTCAATATCCTTTATTTGCCACTATTGTTGCACATAAAGGCTTGAGGAAATGTAAGCTGACAGCCAGGCAAATAAAGGCTATATAATATCTTATGGTAACATAAGATGATAGCATGGCAAATACAGGCTACATAATATTGTTGGGTAATGTAAGCTGAAACTGTTAGCATGGCAAATAGTCTTGACAAAATCTAAAGGTAACAAATAAAGGCTACATTATATCTTATGTTAATGTGAGGTGATAGCATGGCAAATAAAGGCTAGATAAAGGTAACATTTATGCTGATGGCATGGCAAATACAGGCTATATAATACATTATTAAAGGTAATGTTAGCTGATAGCATGGCAAATAAAGCTACATAATATCCTTAGGTAACATTAGTTTATATAGCATGGCAAATAAAGGCTTAATATCCTCAGATAAACTGACAACTAAATTGATTTACTGAATGTGTTTTAATTCATTTTCATAAATTTGAAAAGTTAAAAAAATTTTAATGTGTATACCAGTCTGATAGATAATTCCAACCTAGGGGATTTGGGCAGCTTTGAATGCGTCCTGAGGTTCTGATTTGCTTTCCAGTCTCATGGATTTGCGTGTGTACAAGAGCTGGGTAAGATATTCCAGTTTTAGTTGTACTAGGGTTTTTAACCCATCTTTGATTAATAATCAGCTCTGTATAAGTGAAATAATATTGAAAGGGCTTACAGTATCTTACACGAGTGTTCATTACGAAAACACGCCTATACAAATATATTGCTATTTTTTGGCAAAAAGTTAGAAATTTTAAGATGAAAAATTGTGATATTTTCTTATTTCTGCTCAAAACACCCACAATCTATGTTTTTGAGCAGAAATAAGAAAAATAATGTTTACCCCCTTAAACCCCAGTTTTACTATATAAAAGTGGGGTATGAGGGGTCAAAATTATATAGGCGTGTTCTCGTAAGCATGTATTATTGATTGAAGAAATACAAGGGTGGATCAAAAAATATGTGAACTTTCGTTACACTAATTTTGTTTTTACAGATAATGAGATCAAATATACATATTAATTATATATCGGCATTTTTCTATATGTCTGTTAACTTCGGGTACGATAGGTCCAGTGGGTCCCCCATAGCAACCATTCTTAAATGGTTAGTGTAGTGGTACCGGCGCACGGCAACGACGTCAAGATGACGTTTCGACGTTGACTACTTACGTTGCAAGTCAGCGCTTTTCAAAGTACTCGCCCCTACACTCAACACACTTCCTGTGTCGCTCCACCCACTTGCTAAACACCTTCTGATACCACGCTGAGTCGAACTGACGAATGATGCTATGTGTTGAGTATGTAAGCTCCTTGAGCGACGTAAATCTTCGTCCCTTGAGCTGTGCTTTAATTTCCGGGGAAACGGCAAAGTCCATGGGAGCCAGGTCCGGGGAATAAGGGCTGTGGTCAATAGTCTTTAATCCCATCAGGTCGAGTTCAAGCTGGGTGGTGTCCGCCCTGTGTGCCGGGGCATTATCCTGGTGAAGAATATATCTCTCGATCTGAATGCCATCCTCTTCTTCTGCAGTGCGTGTATCAGGTCACGTCTAAGAACCTGAAAAGCATGAAATCGTCCTCTCCCAGTGTCGTCTTTTAAAGACTCCCTACCCTCCGAAAATCTTTTATGCCACTGAAAAACAAGAGATCTGCTTACATTTGAAGATCGATTAGCATCCTTCATCATTTTCATCGTATCTGTTGGTGTTTTTCCTAGGTCCCCACAAAACTTTATTATTGCAAGGGTCTCTTCCTGCGCAGGTGCCGCCATTTTGACCTTACGATTTCCACGTACGCCTTAAGTTTACTGGCTGTACATCTAAAGTACCCAACGGATAAATCAACATTAAATATGACGTTAACACATAAGCAGATGACGTTTAGTATAGTTTGGCGCTAATTTAGGGAGTCAAGAGAGATATTAACACTACGCAGTGCAGTCAAGAAATGGGTTGCGCCAGGGGTACATACCCAGGACTATTAAAACTTGAATTTTGTTAAAAACAAGTATAATACATCAATGTAAACCCTATGATCCTTTTAACATTTAATTGTTTAATATGTGTGCAAAATTTTATCGATTTACGTTGAGTAGTTTTAAAGTTATAATAAGAGTCCGCATATTTTTTTATCCACCCTCATATATGGGCTGCATGATGCTTCCACGGAGAGCTGAAACCAACCTGCACACGAGTACTGGTAAACCGCTTAGATGCTCTAAGCCTGCCCAGGCAAAGTGATGCGAGTCGGCCCGTCCATGCTTATAAACCCGGCTGGTTTCATTGGGCGACAGGGCTTGAGATGTCATTTCATCTCAATGTCGGGTAAAAGTCCCACAAAATTGGAAGCAACGTCTCCAAAATGACCTTTACAGTGTTGACAGGGGCGCTAAACCTCAAATCAAACAAACAAACAATGCATGTATTATTGAATTTATTAAACAAGTTGAGGAAAAGGGATAAAATGCCAGGCTTTGCCAGGCATTCTATCCCTTTTCCTCAATGAGTTTAATAAATTCAATAACACATGAGCAAGAATGCAAGATTCTATTTATCATATGACATTTTAAATGCATTTTACATATGATTTTGTTACAAAAGCATCAATTTTCCGCCATTAGTAAACGCGATGTCATGAAGACATTGTATGTGTAACGTTTCGAGGTGTATGTAACTAAATTGCATATTTAATTCACAAGTGGATTATCAAATTATTACATTCTCTGACGCGACGATAAATATGATAAATCGGGGTTTCAGCATGGTAAATGTTAAGGCGAAGTCCTCTATACAACAAAATGATTCTGGCTATTAAAACAGACCAGTTTTCTGTGTAGAGAAAATAGGTGATCTATTCTTATGTGCTTGACATTGCAGGACATGATCACGTACAGAATGATAGAGTCTCAGATTGGCCTGGCCAGTGATTATTTCCTCGTCAATTTTGACAACGGCGACATCTATCTGAGGAAGGAGCTACGACTTAATCCAAATATTAACAGATACACTGTAAGTTTGAAAATTCGTGTAGAGCTAAAAATAATGTATTTCCTCTTTTTGGAAGTTTATCTTTGAGACCATGGCTTTGGTGTTCAGAGCATCTTTATCTTAAAGATCTTGTTAGTGGCCAAATTCTTAACTAGTTTAGCAAGTACAACATCAAGCACCTTGATATTTTTGCTGAAAAAATGTGAGTAGCTTTTGCAGATGCAAAAGCTACTCACATTTTTCAGCAAAAATTTTAGCATATATGAAAAGTGGCAAGAGTTTGATGGGTGGTAGATCTTGAGATCTCTGTCTCTGGTTTCTTCTGATTGTGTGACTTTTATGTCTCCATAATGACGGGGGATGAAAACCTCAACACAGAAGCCATCTGATCTGGATCTCCACCATTTTTCAAAGGTAGGGGTTCTCCTGTTTAGCGGTATAAGAGTTAAAGGAGTTCAATATTTGGCATCACCTCGCAGTCAAGATCACATCATTTACTTTACTTTTTCTTCATTTCTTTCTGCAGATGATAGTCCAAGCTCAGGACAACCGTGGCCAATACACACGCTACACCAATGTCTCTGTGACAGTCAACGTTCTTCGTAACCAGTCACCATTCTTCATCAGTGAACCCTACAGATTCACCATCTCGGAGAGAAGCGATCTAGCAGTGTCGCTGTACCGTGTCACAGCTAACGATAATGACCTGATTGGTGACATTGTGTACACCGTCCTTGGAGATATCCCTGCTCCAAGCTACTTCACTGTCGACATGGATACTGGTGTAATTTCAGCCACCAATGATCTTATGTTGGATACTACCCTTAGTTATGTGGTGAGTACTTTTGTCTTTACATGTAATAGTAATGATAATACATGTAATAACCAATGATAGCAATAATAATTAATTTATAGCCATGGATAAGAGGGGATATCCACATATTATTAGCTCATCTGACTAGTGAGAAAAGTGGGGTTTATGGGTGTATACATTATTTTTCTTGTTTTTGCTCCAGGACATAGGTTGTGGGTACTTTTTAGAACCGCCTCAATGAGGCGGTTCCAACGAGCACCCACATAGGTTGTGGGTACTTGTTAGAACCGCATCAAAGAGGCAGTTCCAACGAGCACCCACAACCTATGTTTGCAGTATTGATAAGAAAAATATCACGGATTTTTATCAGAAAAGTAGCCATTTTTGAGATGTGAAAAAATGCACTATGTTGCATGGTAGTGTTATTGTAATGCCTCTTTATCTTTATCTAATACATATTCTCTTGCATAAGAGAATATGTATTAGACCTTTCAACTACATCAAGTGTGAAAACAGCCTGGAAGAAATTCAAGGAGTTGCTACCAGTTCTCTCTTCCCGCCACCTCTCGTTCACGACACGTGGCCGTGTGTATAGCTCTTGTGTGCGGATTGCAATGCTCCATGCCATTGAGACATGGCCATTGGCAAAGCCAAACCTCCGTCAACAGCGAAATGACAGGGCAATGATCAGACAGATCTGCAATGTCAAGCCATAGGACACCGTAACCATCAGGTTCAGTGAGTTACTTGAGCGTTTTGGCATTGAGGACCTAGATCTCATCCTGAAAGAGAGAAGGCTTCGCAAGTATTGGCATGTGGAACGCTCCAACGGTGCAGTCAAGACTGCCTGTGACATACTGGTAGGTGGAAAGCGGGGGCCAGGAAGGCCCAAGATGATCTGAAAGCAGCTAACAGAAAGAGATTGCAGAGAATGGAAGCTGTCTGCTATCGATCCTCATGATAGACAAGCCTGGAGATCTGGTGTAAGATCTGCCATGCGTGCAGCAAGCCAGCTACCTGGAAGGGGGCCCACTTATGTGGACGTTGCCCCTGTACCTGCACGTTAATCAAAAATCTGTTGATGATGATGATAAGATTTGTTTTATCTTTGATTATTTCCAATCGATAATTTTGACATTACTTTCAGCTACGTGTTGGAGCTTATGACTCCTTGGTACCATATGATGTTGCTACGGCTACAGTTACAATCAATGTACTCCGAAATGACAATGAGCCAATCTTCCTCGAGGAACCGTATCAGCTGACCCTCTCAGAAAGCACTCCTGTCGGTACCAGTGTGTATAGGATTACAGCTAATGATGCCGACGGAGTAAGTAAAGAATATGCTAACAAAGGGTCTCTGTGGTTTGGTTATTTATAGCAGTAATGCTTAACCCTTCTCTTGCTGAATATTCAGTTTAGCCACACCCATTTCTGACTTTGAACCAGTCAGATTACTTGATGTAATTTATTCCTACAAATTCGTAAATTGAATCAAACAGTGTAGATCCTGATCAGATGGCTTCTTCAGAAGCCATCTGATCTGGATCTACACTGTTTCCAATGAAAAGGGTTGTCGTGAACAGCATTATAAGAGTTAAACATTACCGTAAAATCCTAAAAATTTGGACACATTGAGGGCTTGCTATAATTCTAAAATTATAGTAAATTTGTTTTGTGATCCAGCAAGAAGTCCAAAATGTGGAGACTGGATGGCAAACAGTATAGACACTCAAGGAGCAGTCTGATCTGGGTCTACACTGTTTGCTTAGGCCTGTCTGTCCCAATACTAAGGATTATTACAGTAGGTCTATCACAATTGTGGATTTGAGCCTCCTAGGTCCACAGGAGATGTCAAGTTCTGCAACTGAAAAGGCCAGGCGTTTGCCCTTGCCATTCTTGAAGAAATAGATTGGATTGCTTGGTGCTTCCAGGCAGAGCTGAAACTGACCACACAGGAGTACTGGTAAACCACTTAGAAGGACCAAGCCTGCCCAGGCAAAGTGGTGTGAGTTGGAAGGTTCATGCATATAAACTCTGTTGGTTTCATTGGGCGGCAGGGATTGAGATGCCATTTCATCTCAATGTCGGGTAAAAGTCCCACAAAATTGGAAGCAATGTCTACAAAATTACCTAAAGTGTTTAAACATCAAATCAAACAAACAAATTGAAGGGAGGAATTGAGGTCCATAAGATAAATAGTTTCAAACAAAAAAAGGAAGGAAATTTTGATGTTATACTGTGTGTGTAAGTGACATTATCATGTTTGCACTTCTGGTTTGGTGTTGCACATAACTGCCCTCTAACATTGCAGCAAAAACCAGATCTCAGACACAGCCTCATTAAAGGGAAATGGTAAAACACCATCAGGGGAGGCAAAAGTATTTTAGTCTCCCATGTCAATAGGGGTCAACTCTTAAAGGAAAGAATTTGCTCCTGAGGAGCAAACTCTTTCCTTTAAGAGTAGACCCCTTTTACATTGGGACAGAGCTTATAGAAAAGTGAACAGGAAGTGCCGAAAGTTGTCTCCCTTTGAAAAATGGCGGAAAAATCTGCCAGGTGTTCCTATTCCCCTTAAAAGGATGGTGATACACTTGTAGCGTGATTCTTTATTATTATACCAGAAAATAAATAGTATGCACCAATTATGTTTGTAGGTACATGTATATAATAAAATTAATATTGCCTTTTTAGGACATAATTCTCTACAGCATGTTGGATGTCCTAGTAAATGATGTTGGTAAACTACATTTCTATCTCCACCCGGATACTGGTGATATATATCTCACAAGGACACTCACCGATTTCTCTCTTAGGCAGATATCTGTAAGTTTATCATTATGTATTTGTGAATTTCCATAGCCCCAATACATCATGAAAACACGCCCTTGTAATTTTTATCCCCTCCAACCCCACTTTTATATAGAAAAACTGGGGTTTACAGGGGTAAACCTTATTTTTCTTATTTCTAGTCCAAAATATGGATTGTGGGTACTCATTAGTGTTCTAATGAGTACCCACAATCTATATTTTGAGCAGAAATATGAAAAATACCACAATTTTTCATCTAAAATTTTTTTTTTCAGCAGTAAAATTTACAATGTTTTGTATAGGCATGTGTTTGTAACGTTTTGTTTGTTAACCCCAGATATTGTTTTTTCTTATTAATGCACAAAAACATGTTGTGGGTACTCATTAGAAGTGTCTCTAACATGTACCCACAATCTATATTTTAAGCAGAAAAAAGATCACAATTTTTCATCTTAAGTTTTTATATATTTGTCGGAAAACTTAACAATGTATTTGTATAGGCGTGTTTTTTTTACTGGTTTCTTTTAATTCTTATACAGTATGCTGGGATGTAGGCAATGGAACAGTACCATATTTGCCCTAAATATTTGGACACCAAAAAAGACATAAAAATCAGCCTGAGTAAACTGCTGAGTCAGATGAGATTTATCCTGATCAAAGTCTGCACATTTTATCGCTAAGCTTCATGCATCCAAAATATATATGAATAATTTATGGTTGTCTTAGGCTGCTTAACCCATAAGATGCCAATCACAACAATTGTCTTCTGCTTTGTCATCTTCTGGTTACTTTAAAAGTCTGTTTTGCAGTGTGACCCAGAGGAGCAGTCTGATTCTAGAGGAGCAGTCTGATTTGGGTCCACACTGTTTGCTTGTATGCAAAAATATTTTTAAAACGTTTGCAAAAAATTTAGCAGAGGACATAAACAGACATTTTCAGATGCAGTTTTTCTTGGCATCTTAAAGGTTAAAAAGTGGCCAATTATTTAGGGTAATTCAGAAGTGAGAATGGAGAATGGCAGCCAGGTATCTTCCCATCGTAATCTGTACAAGTACAAGGGGGAGAACCCTTTGTAGTGTAGTGGTTAAGCTACTTGCCTCACAAACCAGGGGCTGTAGGTTCAATCCCAGGCTTCTCCAGACTTTTCGGATGAGTCTTGAAACTGAGGTCCTGCTTCGTATGACCTTAGCTGTTACAGGGATATACAAATCAAACACACACTGCCCCCGCCCATTGGCGCTTGGAGAAAAAGAATTTGGCTGCATGGTGCTTCTACGTAGAGCTGAAAATATCAGCAACTGTGAATGAAACCAACTGTGAATGAGTACTGGTAAACTGCTTAGGTATGAGCAGAAATAGTGATCTCCCTCTTTGACCCTGTTTATAAGGTCAACCAGAAATTCGGACATTGGCTAACAGTTTAGGCCCAGATCGAATGCCACATTTTGTTGCATCTGATCAGGGTCTTCACTGTTTTTAAAAAGTTCAGCCATTTTCCTAAATAAATTTCTGAAAACAACCCTAAATTTCGAAATCAAAACTGCTTTGCATAGAAGATGAGAAATTCTAACCATAATGAAATGTATTAAACATACAAGTACAGTTTCCAGGGTGATACTATACTGATGGAAAATACTTTACACTTACTTTCAGTTGTCTGTGCGAGCCTCCGATCAGCGTATACCAGAGCGTGTTGATGACTCAGTCGTTGTGATAGACATTCTGCGAGACCAGTTCCCACCAGTCTTCCAGAATGAACCATACGCTGTGTCAATAACTGACAACCAACAACTGAACGCCAGCATTTACCAAGTCAATGCATTTGATCAGGACAGGAAGGGAGATCTTAAATATCAGACTATTGGCGTGTACCCAGCTCAGAGTTTCTTCAGTGTTGGGCGACTTGATGGTCGTATCTATGCCACACGATCTCTGAAAGAAGATGGTCTTGCGAGAGAATCGTATTTGCTAAGAGTGATTGCTTATGATTCCGTTGACTCAAAACTGCAGGATACAGCAGATGTGACAATAACTGTTGCACGAAATCCCAGTGTGCCTCAGTGGTCCCAGGCCCGCTACCAGGAAACAGTTTCTGAAGAGTACACTCTTGGAGTACCTGTGTTGACTATCATGGCTACTGACAGTGATGGGGTAAGATGTTTAGATATTTATTTCTACCAGTTGATCAGTTTGAAAATACCATTATACAGTCCTCCGTGGCCTGATGGTTAAGAGCCCTATCCCCAAAGCATTAGGCCTCTCTCTCAGCTGTGGGTTTAATGTCGCGTTCTGAAATGGGATGCTGCATGTGTTTTTATCACGAAAACATGCCTATATTGGCCCCGTCAAGCGATTTTGGTACTTGTCGCCTATGCGAGCAGCGAAGGTTCAGGCGAGCCTGCGCATCCGTGCAGTCTCGCCAGAACCTTCGCTGCTCACTCATACAAGCACTGAATCAAGGGGAACCTTCAGACAGAAAGCCATATCCCTGGCCCCTCTGAATGGCTGGGCATGCTCAGTTAAAATTTGTCATGACGGAATGCTTGAAGACACAAATTCGCTTGGCAGGGCTCTTATAATACTGACCCACTTGAACCCACTTTTAGATAGTAAAATTGGGGTTTGCAGGGGTGAACCTAATTTTTGTTATTTCTACTCTAAAATATAGATAGTGGGTACTCGTTCGAACTGCCTCTATGAGGCGGTTCTAACGTGTATCCACAACCCATATTTTGAGCATAAATAGCAAAAATATCACAATTTTTCATCTTGAAATTTTCTGTTTTGGCATTGGTTTTGACATTACAATGTATTTGTATAGGCATGTTTTTGTAATGCTTCGGGTATTTTGCTTTTTGCCCACCTGTGATTAACCCTCTGCTCAATTTTTGAAATATTCATTAAAGAGCCATAAAAACTGAAATGAAATAAAAAAATAATAATAGTCATTATTCTGCTATACAATCAGCTCAATATGTGAAATGCCGGCCTCAGCTGCTCGGTTGTATGCACATCTGACTGGTGATTAGGAGGATGCGGGTTCAATATCTGCCGGGGTCAGCAACATTCTTTCATGGAGATTGATCATGAAATCTTTTCTATGGTCATTCTCTCCCTTTCCCTAATTCAAGAAGGGCAGTCGTCAGTTTCTGGCAAAAGAATGGGCACTGAACTGGTTAACTGCTTAGGTATAAGCCTGCCCAGGAAAAGTGTGGATAGGTAAACTGACTGGCTCAAAAATAACCGAAAATAGTGTTGACTGGGCCGTTTAACTATACAAACAAACAATATGCGAAATGTACTGCTTAACAGCTTAAGTATGAGCCTGCCCAGGAAAAATGTAGAAAGGTAAACTGATCGGCTCTATATGGCCTAAACAGTGAAGGCTGGGCTGTTAAAACTCCAAAAGCTGTGAAAAAGAAATAATCTTGAAAAGATGGTTAACCTCAAATATCAGTGATTCTACATTTATTGAAGTCTTTAAAGGTAAAGAATATTAGAATGTGTTTTTTGTTTGCATTTCAGGATTTAGTGACATACACCATGATTGGTGATAGCATCGGCAGTAATTCAGGCGACTATTTCTTCATCAACTCAGCCTCTGGAGATATCTTCTTGAGGAGATCACTCACTGAAGCTCCACTTAACCAGTACTCGGTAAGTATCTAATGAGGAGCAAAGCGGTGCAAATCGGACAGTCCATGATTATTAACCCTATTGGTTTCATTGGGCAACAGGGCTTGAGATGTCATTTCATCTCAATGTCTGGTAAAAGGCCCACAAAACTGGAAGCAACGTCTCCAAAATGACTTATACAGTGTTGAAGGGGATGTTAAACCTCAAATCAAACAAACAAACAAATCTAATGAGGAACCACTTTATACAGACAGTATTGGTTCCATACATATCGGCCATTATAAGGAATTTGCCATAATAAAGAAGTCAGAAAAAGTGTAGCATCAGAATACATATAAAATGCCTTTTTCCCTAAATACTCCAAGAAACAAATGTTGTGGACATTTGTTAGAATCGCCCCGACGAGGCGATTCTAACAAATGTCCACAACATTTGCTTGTTGGAATATGGAGTACAATATTCTTTTTTTATCTCCATTAATCCGTCTAATCTTGACATAAGGATTAGTTTCATTAATATTATCATTTAACAAGTTTTGCCATCATACTGAATGTCAGTATATGTACATGTGTATAGAGGGTTGACTGTGTCAAATTTCACTCCATTGAGGGCCTGGATAGGGCAGCGGGCTTTGCCCCTCACCTGTCACCCCTGCAACAGGGTTCGATTATGGATTTTTTAGAATCGTCTCAATACTTTCTTGTTTTTACTCCAAATATAAGCTGAGTATGCTCATTAGAATTCCCCTCTAATAAGTACCTATGTCATGGGGCAGAAATAAAGAAAATAATGTATACCACCATAAACCCAGCTTTCCTCTCTATAAAGTGGGGTATAGAGGGGTATTCGTTACAGACATGTTATCGTGAAAAGGAGTTGCCTCCCCTGAAATTCTATAAATTTTCACAAATGTCCTTTTCAGTTCACTGTTCGTGCTACTGATAGTGGTCGTCCACAGAGATCCACCAATATTGAGGTTACGATATTTATTGTACGAGCTCAGCTGCCGACCTTCATCCAGACGCCATATGCCACAAGAGTTCAGGAGAATGCTGCCAACAACTCTCAGGTCTACACTGTGACGGCTGTAGATCAAGATGGTCAGGTATGTTAACCCCTTTTAAAGTTGACCAAATGAAAAAATGAGTGTTAAGGGTTTCCCGACCTTCTGACATGAAACTCCTAAATATACACTTTTTTGGCAACGACTAGAATCTCTTGCTATAGACGGATCCAATGTTTTGACACGTGACCTTGTTTACATTTCACTGCGCATGCGCCAATTACCTCCCCTGTAGAGGTACTCTTTTTATGTGGTTGGCAAAACATGACTGTTGCCGTACAGTGTCAATGAGAATTTCGAATATTTATCGTGTGATTAAACTCATTTCTCCTCCACAAAATTAACTGATCATTTTCAGTTTGTGTTTTTGAAGTAATAACTGATATAGAACCAGTCTCTTCTGACATTTAGTCGCACATTTTGTTGCCTAAAAAGCGTTATAAAACTACCTAATATCATGCCAAAACGTAGTCGATGCGCTTTATTTGACGAATGGAAGTAAGATTAAAGCTTGCATATTTTCTATCCAATTCTATACGAAAAAGAATCAGTTAATGTCAAAAATGGTTTGTGGCAAACAGTTTTGATAGAAAGGCAATTTAATGATAGTTATTACAGAAAATAATTCGTGCTACATCAACGGTAGAGTCTGGAACCGTAAGTGTTTTTGCCCACCAGATAAAAGGCTAATGACCTTTGACCTTGTGTGACATAGACTTTGGATGTGTCTATATATCCACCATATTTGCATTATTGACTGGCTCCCAGCTAGCACATTGTCAATATTGGAAAAACAGGTAACTAGACCCCCCCCTGATCTTTCAAAGTCAAGGTCAGGGGCATCTGGTTACCTGTTTTTCCAACACTGATAACCTTCAGACTAGGAACCAGCAGATAATGCAAATAAGGTGAATAGCAGCAGTCCTCTCACCACTGTGAGCTAAGCTGGGCTCAGGTCACATTTGAGACACCAAATACTGCAGTGGATTTTTCTCTGGGTTCTCAAATTAACACTAAGTTTCATATAAACGAAATAGTCTTGAAATATTAGCATATTTGCTATATTAAACGATCAAAGTTTTAATGATTCGTTAACTAACAATGTCGTTAATTTTGAACAACTGGGGACAGTTGCTCAAAGTATCGTTAGCTTAACGAGCTTGTTAGTGGTCATATTGTTAACTGTTCTAACAAGTTTATTATTTAAAATTTTGGTATTTTTGCTGAAAAAATGTGAGCAGCTTTTGCATTTGCAAAAGCTGCTCACATCTTTTCAGCAAAAATATTAGCATATTTGCCATAATAAATGATCAAAGTTTTAACGTTACATTAACTAACGACATTGTTAGCTTTGAACAACTGGGCCCTGGTCGCAGGTCATTATACTGTTGTTTTTTTCTGGGCTAATGTAGCTACACGCCCTTTCACCTAGCATTTCTTTAGTGTACTTTCCATCGTTGAGCTTGGACAAGTATACTACTCAAAATTTGATAGGGGTCACTTTTTTAATGCAAAATAATTTTTGGATGAATTATCACTTGAATCCAAATTTGATACATAATGATAGAAAACGTATCCTTCACAAAACCCTGTGATTAATTTTGTCAACTGGTACTGCATTCAAGCGTAACAACAGCAACCGTCTTGGCACCCCCAAAATTTACCGTAACACGAAGGGATTTGGACAACTGACTTTTCACAAATTTCCAAATTTGTTTAGACAAACGTGCCTAATAACGTGTATGGCGTCCACGGACACCAATTACAGTACGGCATCGCCTGCGCATGCTCGTAATCCGAGTCTGTATCCGGTTTTTTGGAATCAGCTTTCATTCAGCAACCAATGCATCTTTGAGCTCCAGTAAAGTCCTCGGATGCACAGGTCGGGCTGAAACAGCACGCTGTAGCATGTCCCGCGCATGCTCAATCGGATTTAAGTCTGATGATCGAGCAGGCCTGTCAATACGAACGATTGTCTTACGTTCCAGATAGGAATCAGTGACATTGGCATTGTTGGGACGGGCATTTTCGTCCATCAGAATCAAGTTCGGGCCGATAGCATCTGCATATGGTCTCACAAACTCATCAAGAATATCACTACAGTACTTCACTGCCATTAACGTTCCGTTTTCAACGACGTTCAAGTCAGTTTTACCGTTCACGCTTATCCAGCCCAAACCATGACTGACCCCTTTCCATAGCGATCATGCTCTGCCACATTCAAGTCATCGAATCGCTCTTTAGACATTCGCCGCACTAATTGATGTTTATAAGTGAAGTCTAGACAGAATCTGGACGCCTCAGTAAACAGTACTGGCGTCATGTCACGAACCGTCCACCTGACGTGAGTTCGGGCAAAGTCCAACCTGTTTAGCACGTGCTGTCTCGTCAACGGAACACGTACAGCAGGCCTCATAGCATTAAGTCCAAATTCGTGGAGCCCGTTTCTGACAGTTTGTGTAGAAATGTGTACTCCAGTTCCGTTCCTAAGCTCGTTATGCAAGCGTGTAGCGTTCAGGAACCGTTGACGTCAAGACTGAATCAACAAGAAACGGTCCTGACGTTGAGTTTTAGCCCTTTCTCGACCCCGCCGTGTCTGTGTGAAAGATTTCCGTTGGTAAGATGCCGACTCCACATTCGGGAAACCACGCTCTGAGACACCTTCAGAATTCCAGCAACACGACGTTGAGAAACGCCATATTCCAACATTCCGACGCCACGATTATTTTCTTCGGGGCTCAGACGGTTTTTTAATTGTCCCCTAGGCATTTTAGTGTTTCACAAATCAAATGAAGTCCTTTTTACGCTTGGTAAAGGAACACTGACAAGTTTGATTGGTCTGTTGGAAAGCAGTGCTACGCAAGATTTTGGGGGTGCATGAATTCATCTGCGAAGTGTGAGAAGCGTGCACTTTTATGAGTACTGTACTGCACACGAGTTTCTGCTTAAGATATTTTTCAAAATACCCAGTAAAAATTCTGTCAAGAAATTTTAAATTTTCAGTGCAAAATTTTGTATATAAAAAGTGATCCCTATCAAACTTTGAGTAGTATATATATTTGGACATGTATACATGCTTGTAAATGGTGGTAAGTAGTAAAAAACATTCTATTAGGATAGCAAACGGCATAGATACAGATGAGACAGCTCATATTACAGTAGGGCGGCATCTAAGGCCATTGCTATGATTCTATTCGCAATCTGCTTCCACCGGTTGGGACTATATTTTGTCAAAAAAAAAATAAGGAAAAAAATCACAAGAACTTCCGGTAATTTATAGGCCATTACATTTTGTTACGAGATGTAGGTTGGAGAAAAATGAAGGACAATTAATGAGAATCATCTTTTCTGAGGTCTATAGAAAAGGGTAGAGAGTGTGAAGGCTTAAACCTACTTAGCAGACGCCGCGAAACAATGGCCCCTCAAATTATTGACGTCCAAGTACTTTGATACACATGTAGGGGAAAAATGGCACAGAAAAATGCTCCCCTCCAGATTAAGATTATTTGTCGCACATTTGTCAAGGACATATCAGTCCGTCTTAAGGACTGAATGGGAGTTGTCGCGAGCGTGGTACATTCAGAAAATCCTTGTTCAACTGAGAGCCAATTCTGCTTGGAGTTACGAAGATTACGCATGCGCGTTTCGATATCTTATCAAGTCATTCTTTCTTACGGGTGTGGGGGGGAGGCTTTGTGCAGTCTGATGAGTTAAATTATTTTGGTAATCTAACCATACTTGAGAGAGAGAGAGAGAGAGAGAGAGAGAGAGACCCAGCCAGCAGGGCATGATGGACCAACGTCGGGCCGTAAGCGATACGACGTGTATGTCCGGGCCCGAAGTTGGCCCACTATTTTGTCCTAAGAGAGAGAGAGAGAGAGAGAGAGAGAGAGAGAGAGAGAAAAGATCAAAATGAAAGTTTACAGATACGCGTAAGGAATGCACCATGAACGGAAAGAAATGATGACGGAGAGAGAGAGGGACCAATCTGTCAGTTAAGAAAAAAATCAGTAGTATGCGGACTTTGATTTAGTCGATCAGATTTACTGACGTCATTTGATATGACGTAATTTAATATGATTTCGTCACACCAAACTGTCTACACAGCTGTGTCATGCTTACGTGTAAATATACTGTACTGTTGTCGGAGGATAAGTTGACAGTGACGTCAGCGAATGTTTTTGTTATTGAGCATAGTCCACTGTTGTCGAAAGGTAAGCAAGCGTTGGTAATATTCAATATAATGCAATTTTGTTGTCTACTCGTTAGACAATCAACCTGGCACAGTGGAAAGACGGCTGACTAATAACCCGTCAAATATTTTGTATTTTATAGTAGTGGGTTCGAGCCTCACAATAACATTTTTTTTCTTTTATCTTTCTTAAAACATTACATAATAATTTTTATTGTTCAAAATATTGCAATTCTCTTTTCTAAGAAACACGAAACAATGTCACGAAGCTGTTGACGAGCTACTACACGAACTTTTTTCACGGATTTCATTACATTCATGCAGGTTTCCAAAAAATCAGACAAAGCAATAAACGTCTTTCTCATGTTTCAATGATAATGTCTGTTGATATGATTTAAGATTCCCTCCCATCGGGGCTTGAGGAAATAGATGGGCTGCAGGATGCTTCCACGCAGAGCTGAAACCGACCCGCACACGAGCAGGCCCCCGGCCATTGGGGCTTGACGAAACAGATGGGCTGCATGATGCTTTCACGCAGAGCTGAAACCGACCCGCACACGAGTACTGGCAAACCGCTCAGAGGATCTAAGCCTCTCCAGACAGTGCGGTGCAAGTCGGTCTGTCCATGCTTATAAACCCTATTGGTTTTATTGGGCGACAGGGCTTGAGATGTCATTTCATCTCAATGTCGGGTAAAAGTCCCACAAAATTGGAAGCAACGTCTCCAAAATGACCTTTACAGCGTTGAAGGGGACGTTAAACCTCAAATCAAACAAACAAACAAAACCCGCACACGAGTGCTTTAAACCGCTTAGAGGATCTAAGCCTGCCCAGGCAAAGCGGTGCGAGTTGGACCATCCTTGCATATAAACCCTATTCTTTGCATTGGGCGGTAGGGTTGAGATGTCATTTCATCTCAATGTCGGGTGAAAGGCCCACGAAATTGGGAGTAACGTCTCTAAAATGACCTTTACAGTGTTGACGGGGATGTAAACATTAAATCAAACAAACTAACCATCCAGGACACAGCTGAAAGCAAACGACGTCAAAAATATTTCGGTCATTTTTTGAGACGGTCAACTTTCCCAACATAAGCGGATAACCTGTACAGAAACTGACAACTGTCCGCCCTGGAGTGGAAGGGGGAGAATGAGCGTAGAAAAGATTTAAAGATCAATCTCCAGGAACGAATGATGTAAAAACAGACACATATCGAACCAGCGTCATCATTATAAAATCAGAAGAAGAAAAAAAAGATTAAAAATATAACAAAAAATGTGACCTAAAAAGAACACAGAATATAAATTTGGATTTAAAAGGACATCAAAGAAAAGGCAGGCAGACCTCTATTCATGATAATAATAATAAAAAAAAACACTTGTAGGAATCGAACCACGAATGGTCATTTCGTATTTTAAACAACCCCAAACACTAAACACTTGAGCCATTTCATCTTGGCTTGTAAAGGGTCTTAATTCTTTTCACTTTATTGGGTGGTTATTCGATTTTTATCGATAATAACGGTAAAACCCTGTCTCACCTATTGATGGTGGTATAGTCTAAAACGTCACTTTCAACTTATCCTCCGACTACTGTACATTCAGTGTATTGACATTATATTTTTGATATAAATTATAAACAAACATGGTTGAAAGGTGGATTGTTCAGTGAAGAAGAGGAGTATGGTACCACAAGACTTGTATTCAACTCGCTTTTCATTCGTTGTTATCGAATACAGGGGAATTCTGTGAGTTTCACTTAAATCTTTTAGCCTACCCTGCCATTTTGGAAAGAAAAAATGGTTTTGTACACACGTTTCGGCCGGAAGTGGGTAGAAAAAAATGGCACAAAAAATGCTCCCTCGCCGATTTTGGCACAAATTTCAATATGAACAGATTAATATATGCCGGAATTGATGATACTGGTGAGAATAATCGCGAGGAATATTATTATAGTTTATTTTGGGTTTTCCCGATGATACCGACATGGTTGAAAATTCGCCATTTTCAAACCCTTGGTCTGCCCACACAAAAATGCTAATTCAGGTTTTAGTCTTTATATTGAATACAGCAATATTTATATATATCGCTTTTATCTTTATCAAAGCTAAAAAATAACCGACAATCACGTAATTTTATGTGAAAATAGTTGGTCGAATGGGAGCATCAAAATCGGAAGTAGTCCCATCGAATCGACGCACGAGAATTTTGTTTTTAAATCTACCTACTCTGATGCCGTACTGTTATGAGTCGTCTTATCCTAATCTACACCAGTAGTTTTTGCATATCTATCTTTTACTGGTCCTCTGGGTTGAAAGGGTTCAAATCTAGAAATGAATCGATGATCAACAGCCCAGTTCTGCAAAGGAAGGTCAGGTGGTTTTTCTCCAGGTACTCTTGGTTTTTTCCCACCTATGATTAATAGTCGGCTGGATATGAGTGAAATAATCTTGAAAGGGCCGTAAAACCAAAAAAAAAAAAAAAAAGTCAAAAAGGCCTAAAAAAACACAGAGTAAATACATGTTATGTGGATATATATTTCTAAATTGTTTTATTAGATAGAATGCATGTCACTAAGTTCAAACAATTTTACAGGGTCAGATGAGATACGAAGTGATTGGTACTGGAGCCGCTCCGAGCTTCTTCTACATCGATAACGGTGGCCGCATCTTTACAAGAGGTCAACTTAGAACAGACAGGGCATTGACATACATTGTAAGTACCAAAATCTGTTTGGCATATATAGCATGTTGGCAAATCCATTACGATAACAAGTCTGCAATAAACCCTTTTTATATTAAAAAAACAGGGGTTTTTAGGGGGTAAATTTATTTTTTCTTATTTCTGCTCCAAGACATAGGTTGTGGGTACTCATTAGAACCGCCTCAAAGAGGCGGTTCTTTTGAGGCGGTTCTAAAGAGTACCCTCAACCTATGTTCGGAGTATAATTAAGTTAAATATCACAAAAAAAATGCTGCAAGACATGTTGTGGGTACTCAGTAGAACTGGCTCAATCTAATGAGCACCCTCTATCTAAGTTCGAAGTATATTTAAGTTAAAGTAAAACCCTCTTTATCCAGACAAAATTAGGGTCCACAAAAATAATACAGTAGTTTCCGTAATCTTGCTCAGAAACACAGATCGTGGATACACATTAGAACTTAAAGCAGTTCTAAAGAGAGCCCACAACTTCTGCTTGGAGAAGAAATCAGAAAAAAAATCCCAATTTTTCATAAAAAAATGCCATTTTCAGATGTATCAAAGGAAGCATTAAATCATGTAGGAGTAAGCTTCGCTCTGGTCACACATCAGACACCAAATTCTGCAGCGGAAGTTCAGGTGGTTATTCTCTGGATACTTGGGTTTTCCAAAGAAGTGTGATGTTACAGGATGGTGCTTAGTTTTTATTTACACTATATCAAAAATGAACTGTGGCAAATTTTCGACATCACATTTGCAAGCGCATTAGAACCTGCAGTTCTACCGAAATTAATATTCTGAGGAAATTGATGCACCGGACATATTCTGGACCATTTTGTACCCAGGAAGTGAAGTTAGGTAAACTGATAGTTTTGATATGACCTAAAGTTTTGACTGGGCTGTACAAACAAAATATAAAAGCCATTTTATATGAGAGGGACAACTTTGGGACTTCCTGTTTGCTTCCTATAAACTGAATCCCTCCAAAAAGGGGACAACTCTTACAGGAGCAAATTCTTTGCTTTTAAGTATAGACCTCTATTGCTATGAGACAAGAGCTGCCTCCACCCCTCCCCCACCCCCTTGAAGTCAGTCAACACTTAAAAGGACAGAATTTGCTCCTGAGGAGGAAATTCTTTCCTTTAAGGGTTAGCCCCTATTGACGAGACTAAGAGTTGCTTCCCTTGACATTTACATATTGACCTTGAAATTTTTTTCTGTAATTTTCTTTACAGCTACGTGTGATTGGATATGACAGTCTGACTCCATATCAACAAGCCACAGCCGATGTTACAATAACTGTACTGCGTAATGTGAACTCTCCACTGTTCCAACCAGACAACTATCAGCAGACGATCCCAGAAGAGCTTGCGGTTGGGTCATCCATCCTCAAAGTCACGGCAACAGATGCAGACAACGTAAGTTGAAGGAGGAGTGTCAGATTATTAATGTATTTGGTTAAGCTGCTTTGCCTTAAAAATCAGGGGCCGTAGGTTCAACTACAGGCTCCTTTAAGCTTTCTGGACTTTTTTGAGATTCCAGGCTTCTCCAGACTTTGGATGAGCCTTTAACGCTCTGCATGCTGGGTATTTTTTTATTTTGCAGCAGCAGACGCCTTTTTGAAATACTTTCCTAATTTCCCCCCCCCCCCCCCCAAAACAGGATATGACATGACATGCAAATTGTTTCCTATGGAGACAATTTGATTGAGATGTCAAGTCCTGTTTTCTGGGAAAATTCTGAAAAATATCAACAATTTGCCGTCTGCTGAATGAGCTTAGAGCATATTCAAGGTTAAGCAGAGGTCCCATCTCTATATGACCTAAGTTGTTGTGATGTAAAGCTCTAATAAAGATGTGCATGAAGAATTTTCCACCTTTTAGGGGAGATAACTGCAGTAGAAGATATTCTACTCCTCAACCTTCAAGAAGGAATTATTTATCAGTAGTGCAAAAAGAGCTAAGCAGGCAGTTTATACTTGTACCTCTTGAGGTACACACACATTACACTTTGCCTGTATGAAAAATATGTTTGAACCGTTAGCAAAGTGATGCAGCAGACAACATAAACAGACAAGCCAAGGCTTCTTAAGGGTTAAACTAAGGTCCCATCTTCATATGACCATAGTTGTTGGTGGGACATAGGCTCATACACATTCATTGTTACAGACTGCTTGAAAGCAGTTTTGGACAATGCTGTAAAGGATTATATGTTAGATAGAGAATATATATACTAACACTATGACACTGCTTATGAAACTAGTGACATGAGTTTTCAAAAACTTTTCTTCAGAACTGCTTATGACATTAATCATATGACAAGACTTCTGAAATTTATTCTTCAGGACTGCTTATGACATTATTCATATGAAAAGATTCCTAGAACTTATTCTTCAGGACTGCTTATGACATTAATCATCTGAAACGCTTTCTAGAACTTATTCTTCAGATCTGCTTATGATATTAATCATTTGAAAAGATTTCCAGAACTTATTCTTCAGCACTGCTTATGACATTAATCATATGAAAAGATTTCTAGAACTTATTCTTCACGACTGCTTATGACATTAATCATGTGAGATTTCCTGAAACTTGTTCTTCAGGACTGCTTTTGGCATTAGTCATGTGAATATATTTCTATCTCTTGTTCTTCAGGACTTCCTGACCTACTCCCTGGGTGGCACTTCGAACAGTAAATGTGCAGAGACATTCTATATCCGTGAGACAACTGGAGAAATTCACCTAGCTAGATCTTTGATCAACACCGGAGATATCTCTTTCTCTGTAAGTAACACACTTATATGGACAATCAGAATTCAAAGACTCAAACACTTTTAGGCATTGGGCGCCCATTGTTCAAAACTAACTGACGTTAGTTAACGTATCGTTAAAACTTTGATCATTTGATATGACAAATCTACTAATATCTTTGCAGAAAAAATGTGAGCAGCTCACATTTTTTCAGCAAAAGTACCAGAGTATTAGATATTTTACTTACTGGAACAGTTAACTATTTGTCCACTAACGAGCTTGTTAAGCTAACGATGCTTTGAACAAAAGGGCCCAGGTTAACGAATGAACATAAACCCACTTTAGTGAATATAGAGAAAACTGGGGTTTAAAGGTGTATAATTTTTTTTCTTATTTCTGCTCCAAGACATAGGTTGTAGGTACTCCTTAAATCTGCTTCAATGAGGCAGTTGGAAGCCTCCGTGGTGTAGTGGTTATGCTACTCGCCTTGTAAACCAGGGATCACAGGATCGACCCTGGGCTTCTCCAGACTTTCGGATGAGTCTTTAAACCGAGGTCCCGTCTCTGTATGACCTTAGCTGTTGGTGGGACGTAAAAATATTAACACTCACTCAATGAGGCAGTTCTTATAAGTACCTACAACCTACGTTTGCAGTATAAATAAGAGACATGAAGGAATGCAGTTTTCTGCACGGATGTGTCATCAAAATGCCAAGACATAGATTGTGGGTACTCCTTAGAACCACCTCAGTGAGGCAGTTCTAACAAGCGTCTACAGCCTGTTTTGAGTGTAAATAAGAGAGATATGAGGGAATGCAACATTCTGCACGGTTGTGTTATCAAAATGGACTGGAAATGTTTTGGGACAGGGTTATTTCTAGCTACTGGGGGTTTGAAATTATGATTACATATCCATGTGACATTATGCATTCTTTCATATCTCCAAACGGTTATTTTTCTTATGAAAATTTGTGATATTTTTCTTATTATTACTCCAAACAAAGGATGTTGGTGCTTGTTAGAACCGCCTCATTCTAACGAGTACCTACAACTTATGTCTTGGAGCAAAAATAAGAAAACTTATGTATACCCCTGTAAACCCCAGATTTCTCTATATAAAGTGGGATTTAAGTGGGTGTTTATTTCATAGACTTACTGTGATGTCATAGCTTTAGCTGTATTGTTTAAATTTTAAGACAGTGTTCAAAGTCAAGGAAATCGTTAATTAAAATTACATGATTGAAGCTTCATCCATTCGTATTGTACTTGGCAGTTAACATTTTCACTATAATCACAGTTAACGTTTTCCCTATTATTGAGTGTTGAGCTTACAAGGTTTTGAAACAACTGGCCCAGGTCAAAAACTGGAAGAATATTACAATAACAGTGGTTGTTCATTACATAGACTTATTGTGATGTCATAGCTTTAGCTGTATTGATTGTTTAAATTTTTACCACAAAACTTCATCCATTCGTATTGTACTTTCTAGTTAACATTTTCACTATTATCACAGTTAACATTTTCCCTATTATTGAGTGTTGAGCTAACAATGTTTTGAAACAACTGGGCCCGGGTCAAAAACTGTAAGAACATTACGGTAACATATCCCTGAGACTTAGTGCATTTTTCATATCTCAAAAACAGACATTTTTCTGATGAAATTTTCGATATTTTCTTATTTTCACTCCAAACATAGGTTGAGGGTGCTGTTTAGAATCGCCTCAGTGAGGCAGTTCTAACGAGTACCCACAACCTATGTATGGAGCAGAAATAAGGAAAATAATGTTTGACCCCGTAAACCCCAGTTTTATCTCTATAAAGTGGGGTTTGGAGGGGTGTTCATTGCATGGACTTGTTAACATGATGAAAATGGTACTGTTGTCACTACATTTGAAATAAGTTCAGTCAAATCCCGATATTAAGACCACCTTTTGGACTGTTCAAAAGGCGGTCTCATATAAGGGCACACTGGCTATAGAAAAGTAGAAAAAAAACAAAGAAAAACTGAAACCTTCTCAATTAGCTTCTAAAAGCAGATTTAGCCTCAATTTTAGGTGGTCTTATTAGCCATATTTTACTGTATTATGCAGATTCTAAGAATGTTTGTAAATGAAGGAAAATTTAAAACCATATTTTATTTCAGTGTACTGTGACAGTTAACGACAATGGCTACCCCAACAATAACCTAGCGTCGGCTAATGTTGTCATCTTCGTAACCAGAGATGTCAGCTTACCCATGTTTACCAACAACGCCTTCTACGCCGTCACAATCAATGAGGACGAACCAATGGGTGAAGCAATCATTACAGTATCGGCTAGCAGACAAGGATTACTTGTGAGTATACAGATCAGATTGTTGTAATTTCGACAGATTTGTAGGAATTAAGGCGTAACTATACCAAATTAAGTGACAAAAAACAGTCTGGGCTGAATCTGCAGTTTTCCACTCCGGTTTTGTGGAATGTTGTTTACACCTGATCTGTTTTTGTTTTGTTTTGTTTTTAGTACCAACAATCTGTATTTGCAGAAATAAAGTATCTGAAAAATGTCAGTTTTAACTCCTTGTATACTAGTGGTCTCCCATTGCTATATGTTGGACAAGTCCATTTGTCATATAAGGGGTGGTAGGCTTATATTTTTGCTCTTATTCTATTTTTGATGGAAAATTGTGTTAGCAAATTGTGTAGGCCCTGATCAGACACCACACTCTGCGGTGTTTGATCTGGGTCTGTACTTTTTGCCAAGGTACCCCTTTAGGGGTTTTCCGCATACAATGGGTTAAAGCAATGGAAGACACTATTGTATGACTCAGTGCTATTTAATGGAATGCACTGCTTTGGCAAAAGTTAATTAAGGCCTCTGCGGGCTATTGTTCAATCCATTTTGCACTGAATTGAATAGTCATTACTGTATACATACAGTAGGAGACATTTCAAAATTTAGGGCCTCAAATCGAGATATATCTAGAAATTTATACAGAAAATAGCTGAACTTTTTCTGTTTGCTTCTGATCAGGGACTGCACTGTTTGCCAATGTCCCTTATGGGGGATGGGTTTAGAGCATGGTCTTGATATGCAGAAACATCCTAATAAACTTAACACTGTTTTGGATACAACATTGATTTAAGATAGCTTACCAATGCACAAAATGTATAGTTTAAATAGAAATGACCATACATGGTCATTTTTCTATATAATCTATACTTTTTTGTTTGACTAAAACACGGCTGTTAAACTAACAAAGTTTCTGCTTTGGCCCCCAAAAAACTGTTAATATAAAGAAGTTCTGGTCTATTTAAATTATGGAGGTCAGAGGATAAGGACCAATATTATGTTTCAGGGCCGTATCTACTATGATGAGATTGGAGACTACCCAGCCCAGAGTTTCTTCCAAGTTCAGAACACCACCGGTGTGGTCACCATCACTCAGGACTTAAGAAATGATAATGCTAGACAAAATACCTACACAGTAAGTATAGTTTGAACATTTTCTGGGCCATGAAAATTTGTTCTAGATATATGTAATTCTTGTGGCTTGGGATTTACCCTTGAGATGCCATGGAAAACTGCATCTGAAAATGTTGTCTGTTTATGTTGTCTGCTGCATTTTCTTGCAAACTTTTCAAACATATTTTTGCATGCAGGCAAACAGTGTGGACCCTGATCAGACTGCTCCTCCTACAGGAGCAGTCTGATCTGGGTCCACTCTGTTTACAAAAATGGCTTTTGAAGTTACCAGCAGATGACAAAGCAGACGGCAATTGTTGTGATTGGCATGTTACAGGGCGAATTGTAATGCTAGGATAAAAAGGTATGAGTATTATTTTGAGGAATCTTTTGAATCTTTTTTCGAAGAAAAAAGTATGTTGCGTGGCAGTGTCACCCGTTAAATTCCCCTCACACAACATACATTTTCAAGATAAAACAAGAACACAAATGGGTCTAAATGAGCCAGGCTTCACAAGCACAATTTGACAATTTGTCTCGACTTAACCCCATCATTGTATACTACTGGACTCTTCCATTGCTGTATATTGGACAAGTCCATTTGCCATATAAGGGGTGGCAGGCCTATTTTTTCGTTCTTATTCTATTTTTGACAGAAAATTCTGTTAGCAAATAGTGCATGCCCTTATCAGACGCCGCCTTGTGCAGCGTCTGATCTGGGCCTGAACTGTTTGCCAAGATGCCCATTTAGGGTTTTCCCGCCTATAATGGGTTAAGAGAAATGATTTGGAAAGGACCTAAAATGCTCACAGTATTTACACAATCCTCGTTTCCAGCTACGTGTAATTGCCTATGACACTGGTGCTCCAAGACTGACGGCTACAGCAGAGGTGTTTATCACCGTCCGCAGGAACCTCAACGGACCCGTGTTCGATCCTCAGATCTACAGAGTTACCATTGATGAAGAAACCCTTGTGGGACAGTACATACAGAAACTGAGTGTTCAAGACTCGGATGGTGTAAGTAGTAATTCTGGGAGGGGCAGTTGTTCAAAACTAATGAAGTTGGTTATGTGCTGTTAAAACATTGATTATTAAATATAGCAAATATACTATTATTTTTTCAGAGGCTGATCTTAAATAGTAAAATACATGTAGTTACAATTTGAAAGAAAAAATATTTTTGAAAAGTCTTAAAAAAACTAATAAAAACCAAAAGTTAAATTCAAGGAGAGAGAGAGATTACTCTGGGGGAATGCTTCCCTGAAGGAAACAATATTGCTCCTGGTGTGGGTCTGTACAAGCTTTTAGGGCCGACTCACTGCTTTAGGCTTGAGCCTAACCTTGTCTCATGTGAAATGACAGGTTCTGCAGTTTGAGGTTGTTGTTTTTTTCTGCAGATTCACTTTTGCTCATCTTGTATTAACATTCTGCTTACTACATGTGAAATAGTCTTGAAAAGGTTGTTAAGCCCCAGATTACATTAACATATTGCGTTTTTAATGACAAGCAACATATCTTGATTTTTACAGGATGCAGTGACATGCTCTATCGTCAGTGAAACAGGAAGTGTCAACAACCTGAACAACCTATACTTCGGTATTGACCGTGCCTCCTGTATTGTGTTTGTAAACAGAGCTCTAACTGAAGACCTCTCAGACAGGCAAGAATACACAGTAAGTACAGTCTAGTTGAACTAGTTGTCACCGCCATAGTGAATATTTTTTTTTTTTTTAAAAGAAGACTTAATTTTAGCTAATCTTAACAGTGAAATTTTACCTTACATAGATAATTACCTTTGAATAACAGCCACCTGTGAACAAAGGTACTAAAATGAAATGCCTGCTGGTGATGTTTGTAGACAGGTTTGTCTGTACATTTAATGAACTTGATGGTTATAAAAATGTTAAATAAACTGGCAAGAACCATCTTACGCTGAATAAATGTGTGTGACTTTGGCAATGCAAAACTGTCCATCAAGTTAATGAGTTAATGAAATGAAACCCCCCATAAACCCAAATTTACAGAGGCATACACTTTTACCCCCATAAACCCAAATTTACAGAGGCATACACTTTTACCCCCATAAACCTAAATTTACAGAGGCATACACTTTTTTCTCATTTCTGTTTCAAGAATTAGGTGGTGGTTACTTGCTGGAAATGCCTTGATGAGGCAGTACTAGCAGGCACCCGCAAACTATGCTTAGAGCATCAGATAGAAAAATATCACATTTTCTTCAGGAAAATACATATACCTCACTGGCATGTTATTTTTAAATAGTTCCATAAAAATCCTAAAAATTCGGACACCTTGAGGACTTGCTGTAATTCTTCTAAAATTTTTACAAGTTTGTTTCACAACCATAAAAGCAGTCCAAGAAATGCAAACAGAGTAGCAACCAGTGTACATCTGATCACACTGCTCCTTCAGGAGCAGTCTGATCTGGGTTTGCACTGTGTGCTTAAGCCTGTCCCAATACTTAAGAACATTACGGTACTATACATTATCACAATGTTTTGTTATTTCAGCTGAGTGTACGAGCCTCTGACAACCGCTCACCGACCCCACAGACCTCGACAGCAACAGTCATAGTGACAGTATTGAGAGATTTGGCTATGCCGAGATTTACAAATCTGCCTGCGGCAATTGATTTAGATGAAAATGCGGTCATTGGCAGGTATGTTAAATTTATGCTTTTATATGGGCCTCCTTGTCTTAGTAGCTATGAGCTTCGTGTTGTAAACATTAGGTCTCCTACCTCTGTGCATTAAGAATAAAAAATAATAAATCCCAAAATATCCCTTACTTGTATCCGGGAAGAATTTCGTAGGGACTCGAAAACCAGTTTGAAACAAATGTGGAGGACCCTTGTTATAACAAAAGTATATGTATTTGTTCCCTAACAATTTGCCGCTATAGCGAATTTGCTGCTACAAAGAATCTGACTAAGGAGTTGTATAATGGTTAATAAATGATTTTTTCCCTTAATTACTCTCAAGAAACAAATGTGGACATTTGTTAGAATCACCTCGCCGAGGCGATTCTAACAAATATCCACAACATTGGTTTCTTTGATTGTTAAATAATTACAATATTCTTGAATATTTCCATAAATCCATCTCATCTTGAGCTAAGTATTCGTTCGATTGAAATTGTCGTTATAACGAGTTTTGTCGTTATATCGAATGTCGGTATAAAATGGGTTGACTGTATTGTAAACAAGTAGTCATCATTTCAGCCAATGAAGTTTAACTGTATTTATTATCTGCAGTCCTAGGAAGAATTCCCTACGGACAATTGTCGTCTGCTTTGTCGTCTGCCGGTTACTTCAAAACTCATTTTTTCAAACAATGTGGACACAGATCAGACTGCTCCTCTAGGAGCAGTCTGATCTGGGTCCACACTGTTTGCCTGTATGCAAAAATATTTTTGAAACGTTTGCAAGAAGTTTCGGCAGACAACATAAGCAGACGACAATTTCAGATGTTGTTTTTGTCGGCAGCTTAAGGGTTAAATGACCAGTTAGTGATCAAGTCATTTAAGTTTTCCGGTTCCTTCATTTTTTTCAGGTCAGTGTTCCGTGTGACTGCTACTGATGCCGATCTGGAAGGCTATATTGTCTATAATCTGATTGGTGAATTCCCCGTACAGAGCTTCATCACAGTCAATATTACCAGCGGAGTGGTCACCCTGAGAAACAGCCTTCTTGCTGACACCACACAGAATACCATCTACACAGCACGGTTCACTGCTTACGACAGCGTAAATCCATCGCAGGTGGCAATATCCGAGCTGACAATTCGTGTCTTGCGCAACCAGAACGGTCCAGTATTCAGTTCCTCAATTTATGATGAAACTATTGCCGATGTCTACCCGGTCGGAGGTGTTGTTCTAAAGGTTACCGCTGATGATGCCGATGGAGTGAGTAATATACAATTTCCTTTTATTAAAATGCATTTTATACATACATACAAGAGCTCCATGGTGAAATATGGTTTGGTTTTACGGCCCTTTCAAGATTATTTCACTCATATCAAGCCAGTTGTTAATCAGAGGTGGGCGAAAACCGGAGTACCCGGAGAAAAACCACCTGACCTTCCGTTGCAGAACTTGGCGTCTCACATGTGACCCGAGGGAGGCTCAAACCACAATGGTGAGAGACATAATGATCAAGAGTCGGCGCTCTTAACCACTAGGCCATGGAGGCCAGTATTTTAGATCTATTCAAAACATTCCTTACTGTCAACATACGAGTAAAAGGCCAGGCTCCTGTCTAGGTCAGCATTGACCACATTTCATGATTTTATCATACAAAAATATTAAAAAATCTTAAAGGAGTGGTAATTTTGTGTAAAATTTACAAAACGAGCCTCTGGCAAGTTTCATAAATGCCATGTAAAATCTGCATAAGTGACAGTTTCTGTTCATCCTACAATGATTTTAAACCAGATTTTATTGCCAAAGATGTTCAATAGAACTTCAATAGAAAACAAGTGTTGTCGCGGATGGTGTCCTGTTATTACATGCAGGTAACCATGTGTTACTACACATTTGGTCATTTGATTTTATTTCCTGATGATATCCACTATTAAAATACTGTAATGATCCTAGGTATTGGCACAAATAGGCCTAAGCAAACATTGTAGACCCAGATCAGGCTGAAAGAGCAGTTTGATCAGGGTCTAGACCCACATTAGACTGCTCCTGATCTGAGTCCACACTGTTTATCATTCCGTTTGCACCTTTTGGACTGCTTGCGGGATATGAAACAAATTTGTTGCTATTTTAAGAGAATTACGGCAAGTACTCAAGGTGTCGAAATTATTAAGATTTTTATGGTAACAGTTAGGTTACATGATAAAGATTGACAATTATATGTATCTTATCTTTATTTCATGTATGTCCATACAAAGTTGTAAGTAGTGTTTAAACCAAATCAAATACAGTAACATTTCTATTTAAAGACCACCTTTGGGGCTGTTCAAAAGTGGTCTTTAAGACCACTTTTGAACAGACCCAAGGTGGTCCGTGACCAAGAACACTGTATGCAGAAAACACAAAGAAAGAATAACTGCATCCTGCTAAATAAGCTTTATAAAGCAGTATTAGTCTTAATTTTAGGTGGTCTTAATAGCGGAATCTTACTGTACATGTTTTCTATGTATTACAGGACTCAGTTTATTTCTACAATCAAGGTGACACAGTTGACCAGAGTTTCTTCTATGTCAGTCCCACCACAGGGGAGATTACTCTTCGGCAATCGCTTTTGGAGACATTCAGGAACCAGTTCTCGGTGAGATAAGCCACAGAATGCAGCTGTAAAGTGTCGAGCAGAAATGTTGATTGAACAACATATCAATTTTTTTATGAGACAGTCAAAATTGACATCAATTGTCTTACTAGCAGATGATTCACATTAAAAAAATATGAAAAAAAAAGAATATTACCATATGCTATCATCATGCTTGGTGATTTAAGATAAAAAAAAGTTTACAGGTGACTTACACTGCACAAAACCATCCAAAAGGAGTTACTTTCCCACAAAATGGCCAATAGGCTATCCAAAATAAAATAATATAAGCGACACAAACACCCAAAGACAAACCCTAACAAAAATTAACCGCGACCGAAGAACCGCCTTGGAACTGTCAGCAGAAAGGGCTTCCACTGGGGGGCTTAAATCGATTTTACGTGGCCACAATCCTCGCCTTTCCGTCTTAAGACAAATAATTTGTTCAATCCGCATGAAGGCCTCCCAACTCATCAGTGCAACATCTCCGTGAACACAAAAATCAAACAACCACAGAGATTAAACAATGGTAAGGACTCGACAGCAAGAAACCACTGAAATGCTGGAGCAAAGGAAAACCAACAGTTAGACTCCGATGTGCATAAGTCTATGTAAAACAAGAACACAGTGGTATACATTTAATTGCAGACTCTCGCACTGTCCAATCAAAATGCATCTGAAATATCAGTCTGATCTAAAAATGGAAAAGGTTGCACACTTAATGTATAAACCTGCTCAGGAAAAGTGTGGATGGGTAAACTGAACAGCTCAAAATTGACCTAAATAGTGTCGACTGGGCCGTTAAACTCAAAAGACAAACAAACAAAAATGGCAAATTTCTTATCTATATCATAGCAACAGATGAGGTAAATATTTTGTGATAACTGAAGGATAGTTTTTCTTATTTGTCCATATAAACCTATGCTGTGGGTATTCATTAGAACCGCCTCACTGAGGCGGTTCTAATGAATACCCACAACATGGTTTTTGTCAGAGAATTGACAAAAACTATCCTTCAATTAGCACAAAATACAGCCAGCCTTGGTAGCTCAGTCAGATACGCGTCTGACTGGTGATCAGGAGGATGCGGGTTCGATACCTGCTGGGGTCGGCAACATTCTTTTGTGGAGATTGATCATGAAATCTTTTCTATGGTCATTCTCTTCTTTCCGCTGATTCAAGAAGGGCAGTTGTCAGTTTCTGGCGAAAGAATATGCATTGTCCTGGTTACCCGCTTATGTATAATAGTAGAAGTAAAACAAAGATCAGGAATTGATACAATTAACTTACTCCACCCACAAAAGACACCAAAGGGAAAGAAATACGAACATTAAGCGACCAGACCATAATGGAAACCCAAACAAAGGAAGGCCATAAGGACAGTTACTTTCCCACAAAATGGCCATATGGCCATCCAAAATTAAAAGACACAAGTGATACACACAGTAAGTAACAAACAACAACATAAATAAATCGCCACAGAAGAGCCGCCTTGGAACGGTCAGTGGAAGATTTCCACTGGGGGGCTTAAATCGATTTTACGTGGCCACAATCCTCGCCCTTACTTTCGTCGCGATTTAGACAAATAATTTGTTCAGTCCGCATGAAGGCCTCCTAACTCATCAGTGCAACATCTCCATGAACACAAAAATCAAAGAACCACAGAGGTGAGACAACGGTGAGGACTCGACAGCAAGAAACCACTGAAATGCTGGAGCAAAAGAAAACCAACAGTTAGACTCCGATGAGCCCGACCAGAGACAGAGCATCAGGCACCAACCAACATTATCTCTCTAATTCTCAATAAGCCTTTACGTTGGAGCCGTCATAGAATCTGAGGCCTGACCCACCAGGGTGCAATTAAAAAGGGAAGCAAAGTTGCCAACCGTGATTGGGTTAACTACCATGTATACAGTCTGTCGTATAATATCCATGTTGTACCCAATCTTTTTATATCGAAGAATGATTTTACGAAATTGGGTGCTGAAGTCATTGCGGTTATATATTTTTCTGAATTTATATACTAAGTCACCATAAAATTCAGGTTCCGATAGACCTTGTTGCAGAAGAGATTTAAGTCCAATACTGAATTTTGAAATTAAATCAGAATGGCGTCTATAAAATTTTGAAAAGGCTTTGCGTAGTTTATGGTTCCGATAACCCTGATTAAGGAGTTTAGCCGTTAATAATTTATTACGAGTGTTAAAGTCAGTTACATAAGCCTGCCCAGGAAAAGTGTGGATAGTTAAACTGACCGGCTCAAAAATGACCTAAATAGTGTTGACTGGGCCTGGGCACAAAATACTGAGCTTATCTGTTGCTATGTATATGAAATATGTTGATTCTAATTCTTAATCTCATCTCTTTTCTAGTTTACTGTAAGGGCTGTTGATGACAGGCCAACCGGAGTACAGCGGACATCTGATGCCCAAGTTACAATTACCATCCTCCGTGATAGCGGACCACCATCTTTCGTCAATACACCATACATAACAACTGTACCAATCAATCAACAAGTGAATACAACATTCTACAGTGTTAGGGCTGTTGATAGTGACCTTAAGGTATGTCTTGATTTCTAATTATGAAAGCGCCTTCAGAGAGACGGGCCCCTGCCCATCGGGCCAGAGAAAAATAAATTGGGCTGCATGATGCATCCACACAGAGCTGAAACCAACCGCATGAGTACTCATAACTGCTTAGAGGGTCTAAGCCTGCCCAGGCAAAGTGATACGAGGCAGATCATCCCTATGTCAAAACCTTTCAGTTTGTTGGGGCAGCAGGGCTTGAGATGTCATTTCATCTCAGTGCAGGGTAAAATTCCCACAAAATTGGAAGCAACCCTCCAAAATGACCTAAATAGTGTTGGCTGGATGTAAAACCTCAATTAAAACAAAACAAAGAAAAAGACAGCCCTTTCAAAAAAATGATTGTTTCTTCTATGAATAGAGGTCTATTCTTTAAGGAAGCACTGTGTTGTTTTCACAAACCTGACATTTGTTTGACATGTTAGAAGCAGAAATAAGTAACAGACTTTCTTCTGTGATACAATAAGCCAAGCACCACAACCACTTTATAACAGTACTTGTTTTCTGGCCCAAAGCAGAAACTGCATTAGTAAAATAAGTGTTGGAAACTAGCTACACTTGCCCAGAAAAAACTTAACCACTGCATGTTAATCGAATGAAAGTATGTCTTGTCACTGATTTCATAGAAAATTTCTATCAACGCTTGTCCAGCTGAACCAGGATATGGCTCATTTTCAGCAAACAGTTTCGATCCAGATCAGGTGACTACTGAAGAAGCCATCTGATCAGGATCAACACTGTTTGCCAAAACACTTGTTATATATATGTATGAAAAAATTATCGGGTTGTTTAATTGATTGATAGTCAGAAATGGCTGTGGGAAAATCATTTCATCACAACACACCTACAGTCAAACTTCAATGGCTCGAACACCTTTGGGACCACGAAAATCTGTTCGAGACGGGGGTAGTTCGAGCCACTGCGGGCTACTGCCAGGAGGCATAACAACATACTTCAGCATTAAAATTTACATGAATTTGTATAGGCGTGTTTTTGTAATGACATGCTTCTTATGTTTGCTATACCTATTAAGTTGGTATGTATTCGATCAATCTTTCAGGGATCAATCCGCTACCGTCTAGATGGTTTCCTGCCAGGAACAAACTTCTTCGGACTGAATGAGCTGACTGGTGATATCTATGTGACCAATGGATTTACCATTGCCAATCTTGATACATTTGGCACTTACACAGTGAGTTTCCGTATTTTTAACCTTCGAAATTCTGAAAACATCTCTAAGCGCTGTGAGTTCCAGCCCAAGTCAGGTCATATGTGAAAGGCTAAATTCTGCAGTAGAATATCCATCATGTGAACAAGTCTGTGAAATGAACACCCCCTAGACCCCACTTTATATAGAGAATACTGGGGTTTATGGGGGTATACATTATTTTTCTTATTTCTGCCCCAAGACATAGGTTGTGTGTACTCGTTAGAAGGCGGTTCTAATGAGCACCAAAAACCTATGTTTGGAGTATGAATAAGAAAAATATCATGCATTTTCCTCAGAAAAGTAGCCATTTTGGAGATGTGAAAAAATGCACTATGTTGCATGTGAGTGTTATTGTAATGATGTGTTATTTCTTCAGGTACTCCAGTTTTCACTCATCTGATTAACATAAGAAACAATTGTCAAAATGTTGTAAGACCCAAATCAAATAAATAGCGCCAATGATAACTATAACAGACAACATTTTATATTTTATATCAGGATCCATTTGTTAAAAGCCTCGTTAGCTTAACGAGCTACTTTGTGGTCAAATTTTTAACTGCTGTAGGAGGTACAGTATCAAAAACTTTTCTTATTTTTGCTTGAATAATGTTTGCATGTGCAAAAGCTACTCACATTTTCTCAGCAAAAATATTAGTATATAGACTAAAGTATTATTTTTTTCTTTGTAGCTTCTAGTGTCAGCTTATGACACAGGTGCACCAGCAGCTGTTGTCAGCGAAACTGTCATTATCACCGTCAACAGAAATTTGAACACACCCGTCTTCGATCAGCAAGAGTATGTCACCACCATCTACGACTTCGAGCCTGTTGGAACCAGTGTGGTTGACGTCAATGCTATAGATGCTGATACAACCAGCCCAGAAAATCTCATCATGTATGATATCGTGGATTCAACTTTCGGTGTTAACGCAGAGGATACCTTTACAATCCACCCGATCACTGGATTGATTACAACAAACAGAGTCCTTACTTCAGATTCTGCATCTGTATACAGGGTATGTACACATTTAAAGTAGAAGTAAAACAAAGATCAGGAATTGATACAATTAATTTACTCCACCCATAAAAGACACCAAAGGGAAAGAAATACAAACATTAAGCGACCAGACCATAATGGAAACCTAAACAAAGGAAGGCCATAAGGACAGTTACTTTCCCACAAAATGGCCATATGGCCATCCAAAACCAAAAGACACAAGTGATACACACAGTAAGTAACAAACAACAACATAAATAAATCGCCACAGAAGAGCCGCCTTGGAACGGTCAGTGGAAGATTTCCACTGGGGGGCTTAAATCGATTTTACGTGGCCACAATCCTCGCCCTTACTTCCGTCGCGATTTAGACAAATAATTTGTTCAGTCCGCATGAAGGCCTCCTAACTCATCAGTGCAACATCTCCCTGAACACAAAAATCAAAGAACCACAGAGGTGAGACAACGGTGAGGACTCGACAGCAAGAAACCACTGAAATGCTGGAGCAAAAGAAAACCAACAGTTAGACTCCGATGAGCCCGACCAGAGACAGAGCATCAGGCACCAACCGACATTATCTCTCTAATTTTCAATAAGCCTTTACGTTGGAGTCGTCATAGAATCTGATGCCTGACCCACCGGCGTGCAATTAAAGAGGGAAGCAAAGTTGCCAACCGTGATTGGGTTAACTACCATGCATGCAGTCTGTCGTATAATATCCATGTTGTACCCAATCTTTTTATATCGAAGAATGATTTTACGAAATTGGGTGCTGAAGTCATTGCGGTTATATATTTTTCTGAATTTATATGCTAAGTCACCATAAAATTCGGGTTCCGATAGACCTTGTTGCAGAAGAGATTTAAGTCCAATATTGAATTTTGAAATTAAATCAGAATGGCGTCTATAAAATTTTGAAAAGGCTTTGCGTAGTTTATGGTACCGATAACCCTGATTAAGGAGTTTAGCCGTTAATAATTTATTACGAGTGTTGAAGTCAGTTACATGACTACACACTCTAGCAAATCGAATTAATTGCGAAATATAAACGCCATAGGATGGCGCACGAGGAACATCACCATCCAAAAAAGGAAAATTTACAATCTCAAAATCAAAGTCATCGCGTTTATCATAAATTTTGCACGAAACAAATCCATCTACAATAGATAGATGTAAATCCAAAAACGGGGCTTCGGTATCAGAAGAATTTGCTTTATTTAACTGAAGTTCTAGGGGGTAAATCTGACTGATCAAACCATCAAAATAGGTCTTATCAATATTTAATAAGTCATCTAAATATCTAGAAGTAGAGCTAAAAGCTTCAATAATTTCAGATTGGTTATCAATGGAAAGCGACAAAATGAAGTCTCTTTCATAACAATACAAGAACAGATCAGCCACAAGAGGTGCGCAATTAGTACCCATCGGAATACCCACAATTTGTCTAAATAACTTAGTACCGAATCTAATATAAATATTGTCAAGTAGAAAGGTGAGGGCATCACACACTTTCTGACATGACCAAAGTGTATAATTCTTATGCTCTTTAGAAGTGAAAAATGCATTTCTGACATTACATGCAAGATAGAGAGAATCTTCTCTGTGAAAAGCCCATTCAATTAAATCATTAAGCTTTTCTTTTATAAGATTATGAGGAAGTGTAGTGTAAAGAGTGGAAAAATCGTAGGTAGACAGACTAGAAGCACGAAAATGTCTAGATTTCAATTTATTTAAAACCTCATTCGAATTTTTTATAGACCAAAACAAAACCTGTCTTTTTTACTATTCCTCATAAATTATACAGATTCGTACACTGGTGGTCATTTGATACAAAATTCATGAAACAAGCCACCAGGTCATCAGGTTAAGAACTTCATGTAGCCCGTATTGACAGCTCAAGTCAGATGTGGGTAATCAGTAGTTTGTGGGTTTGATATCTGCCAGGGTTGGCAACATTCTTTAATGGAGATTGATCTTGAAATCTTTTCTACGGTTATTCCCTCTATTCTGCTGGTTCAAGAAGGGCAGTTATGAAGTTAGAGAAAAACTGGGGTTTATAGTGGCAAACTTTATTTTCCTTATTAGGGCCCCGCACTGAAAGTGTGGGTGCCCTATAGTAATCACTCTGTCCGTCTGTCTGTCCGTCTGTCCGTCCACAAATTTCTGATAGCGCTGCCGGGGCCCTAATGTTTCACTGACAGCTCTAGTTTATGCTAAAAACCATAGAGTTGGGGTACTCATTTGAACTACCAGAATGAGGTGGTTCTAATGAGCATCCACAATCTGTGTTTGGATTAGATATAAGAAAAATAGCAAAACATTTCGTCTGAGAAATGCTAGTACAAGAGAACTGAAAGATGCCATTTTAGGATGTGTCACCATAATGTTTGTTAGAAATTAACAAGTGGGTCCGGGAGGGGTGGTCGGGATGAGGCAAAGGTGACTTGTTTCTTGCATCACTGGGGCGTCCAACTGATATTGGCTTACAGTTGGGCAAGTAAAAATCAAAAATAAGTTCCTTTAAGAGCAATGAAAACATTCATAAGAAAGAAGATGGGTCATACTACGTAGTTTCGGCTAATAAAGCCTCATCAGTGACCCTGTAATGATCCGGCAAAGAAAGCCAGAGAAAACATACTGCAATTTTGCGAATTTCGAATAGGCAGTCGATTCAAAGACTGATATAAATCAAAATGGGGTCCAAATAATTAAAAACCTGTCTAGAATATGAGTCTAAACCAATAATTTATTTCCGATTTCTCAGAATATTCACGCTGATCTCAAAGGACCAAAAGTAAAATATAAACTGCACTATGGTTGATGTACGGGGAGACGTTTTACGGCCGCCACACGGCACAACACCAGCTGCAGTGAAGGCAAATAAAAATCAAAAATAAGTTCCTTTAAGAGCAATGAAAACATTCATAAGAAAGAAGATGGGTCATACTACGTAGTTTCGGCTAATAAAGCCTCATCAGTGACCCTGTAATGATCCGGCAAAGAAAGCCAGAGAAAACATACTGCAATTTTGCGAATTTCGAATAGGCAGTCGATTCAAAGACTGATATAAATCAAAATGGGGTCCAAATAATTAAAAACCTGTCTAGAATATGAGTCTAAACCAATAATTTATTTCCGATTTCTCAGAATATTCACGCTGATCTCAAAGGACCAAAAGTAAAATATAAACTGCACTATGGTTGATGTACGGGGAGACGTTTTCCTTGAGCAGATAGGGATAAAGGGAAGTGTTGTGACTGTCTATACACTTCCATTCATTTTCCTCTTTCTCCATTGCTCACGTGAACAAGTCCGTGAAATGAAGACCCCTCCCTAAACCCCACTTTATATAGAGAAAACTGGGGTTTACAGGGGGTATACTTTATTTTTCTTATTTCTGCTCCAAGACATAGGTTGTGGGTATTCGTTAGAACCATCTCACTGAGGCGGTTCTAACGAGCACCCTCAACCTATGTTTTGAGCATTTATAACAAAAATGTCAAGGATTTTCATCAGAAAAGTAGTCATTTTGGAGATGTGAAAAATGTACTATGTTGCACGGGTTAGTTATCATGATGGTCACTCACATCTCATCTACTATCTCTTCTATCTCGTTTCTCCCTTTCTCTGGGAGATGACACAAAATGTCCCAAATCAATCAATCAACAGCTGGGTCCAGGAAATGTAGTTCCCGTTTCCTATAGTTCACTTTGAAAAAATGTATGAAAAATGTTTGCTTATTCATATAGCCACTCTCATCTGATGCATGTGACTGGTGATTAGGAGGTTGTGGGTTTGATCCCCCACCAAACCAGCAACATTCTTCTGTAGAGATAAGTCATGAAATATTTTCTACCAAAGTCGTTAAAAATGGTACTAGCTGCTCCTCGCTTGGCACTCGGATTTACGGGGTAGAGCTAGGACTGATCGACCCAATGTCAGGATAATGTGACTGGGTGTGGTATCATGTAGTGTGTCTGGGACATGATACTTCAGTGAGGCAGCACTATAAAAGTGAGCATTGAGCTCCCTGTCGCAACCAGACACTGTCGTGATATGACTGAAAAATTGTTGAAAGCCATGTTAAACCTGAATTCACACACACACACACACACACACACTCATTCATACATAAAAATCTTGAAAATACCAATTTGTTGGCATGTTTCTAATATTTGCTGTTTTTCTTTTTTAGTTCAGTGTGACTGCAGAGGACCTAAGTTACCCATTCCGTGCTTCATCAGCTCTTGTTACTGTCAACATCATCAGAAATAGTGCGCAGCCTCAGTTCGTCAATATTGGCAATTATGACGTTACTATTAGTGAAGATAAACCAGTCTTGGAGGAGATCCTGACAATCAGTGCCACAGATTCTGATGACGGTATCAATGGTGATGTCTTCTACACAATTGTCAACTCTCCAGAAGCAGCATCCGTGTTCCAGATCGGAATGGTGTCTGGTGTGATCTCCGCAAGAATATCTTTGATAGGAACTGGTCGGGATGTGTATCAGTTTACTGTGCGTGCTAGTGACAAGGGACTTGTACCAAGAATCAACGATGCCCAGGTTACAATCCGTATCCAGCGTGAGGGCTTACCATATTTCTCAGATTCAGAATACACAGTTACAGTGTCTGAAGACCTTGCGATCGGATCATCTGTGTTTGACCTTGATGCAACAGAACCAAGAATAGGAAGTGTTCTTATCTATGACATCATTGGAGAAGGTGACGCCATAACAACTTTTGCCATTGATGATGTTACTGGTAGAATCAGCTTATCAACATCTCTTCTAGCTTCAGAAGCTGATTCTTATGTAATCCGTGTGAGAGCCTACCGAAGAGATTTCCCTGATGAGTTTGCCAGTACCAGAGTTCGAGTGTTCGTAACAAGGAATGCAAACGCACCCACATTCCAGCATGGCAACCTTGTCTATTCACTCTCAGAAGACCAGCCTCTTGGTGTTTCATTTGGAGGTGTTGACGCTGTTGACTCTGATGCAGGAAGAAATGGTGAGATTCGCTACAGTCTACGGGCTACTGGTGCCGTCCCAGAACATGCCTTGACCTTCTTCTATGTTGATCCTTATACTGGTACCCTGTCTGTTACCCAACCACTGACTGATGATCTAGAACAGCCTGACAGCTATAGGTTCTTCATAGTTGCCTCTGATCAGGGTGTACCTAGCCTATCAGACTCTGTCAGAGTCACTGTTAATGTTGTTAGGAACAGAAACGGACCAGTTTTCCGACTGGATGACTACACTGCTACAATTGATGAGTTTGAACAAGTAGGAAGAAGTGTTATCCGAGTGAGAGCTGATGATGCTGATAATGATCCAATTTCATACCTTATCCTTACCAGCACTAGCGGAAGCCTTTTCTTCGACATCAACCCATCAACCGGAGTAATATCCGTTAGTGGAGTCCTCACACAGACTGGTATCACAGAATTCACGGTAAGACCCATTATTTTAGTTCCATATACTGTCATATAACTATTCCCGTTGCACATAGGTCTACACAGAAACAACCAAGTTATTTTTTCTCCTTAGACCACCTTTGATGGAACAAGCAGCCTTCTATGTGCTAGTCAACAAAGCTCTATCTATAACAACCTTGTCATTACTAGGTGGCAGGAGGCTAACCTTGGCTTCTACTCTTCAAGTCCAGACTTCTTGGTCTTTTTACCTTTACCACTCTAGGCTAATTCAGCAGATGACAAATTGTTGTTATTTTTTTGTTATTCCCAGAAAACCGGACTTTACATCTCGTGTAAATTTGCATTCATGAGTTGTCAAATCCTGTTTTCTGGGAAAATTTAGAAAAAATATTTCAAATTGTCGTCTGCTGCTAAAAATACCCAGCATGCAATGGATTAAGACTGACCCTATGCAGTCATAAAGGAAATTAATACTCCTTCAGGGGAAGCTTTCCTGTAAGAAATGTCTCTTATATCAATATGGGTCTTCTCTTAAGGAGAATGGGAACACCTTCAGGGGAGGCAACTCCTGCAAAAGTATGTTTGTCTACCATGTCAATAGTGGCCAACTCTTAAAGGAGCAAATTCTTTCCATTAAGAGTAGACCCCTTTTCAGTGTGGCAGGGCTTATAGAAAAGCGAATAGGAAGTCCTGAAAATTGTCTCCCTTTGGAAAATGGAAGAAAAATCTGCCAGATGTTCCCATTCCCATTAAAGGAAAGAATATGTTCTTGAGGTGCAAATTCTTCACTTTTAGAGCAAGCCCCTATTTAAGCCACCCTTATCAAGAGGGGTGTACTCTTAAAGGAAAGAATCGGCTCTTTGGGAGCAAATTCTTTCCTTTCAGAGCATACACCTATATCAGAGGGGCACAGTTTGTTCCAATTCCAACAGGAAGTTGTAAAACATTTTATCCCTCATAACTCTGGCATAAAAATTTGGCAGGGACAGCCATTTAGGCTCTAGTTCTAGCCATAAGGAATGTGCTGTTATAGTCACCAAATAAATGTTTTCCACTCTTGAGACTTGGGTGGTTGGGTGAGTCAAAGCTGTCATGTATCTGGCACCACTGGGTGGCCCAACTGATATTGGTTTATAGCTGGGCAAGGCCAAATGACCCACCAGGGTTGACATGTCATAAAACCCTTACACACTTGGACAAAACAAAAATAAAACATCATGAGACAAACTTTGTTCCATATTTTAAGCCGCACAGGAAAATCTGTCTCACGCCTGGGCTTGGACAGCTCACATGCAACTTTACAAGTGAGGTCAGATTTACTACTTGCATAAGTGACAAAAAATATGCACCATTACATAGAACACTGCAACAAATAAAAATCAAAAATGAGTTCCTTTAAGAGCAATGAAAACATTCATAAGAAAGAAGATGGGTCATACTACGCAGCCTCGGCTAATAAAGCCTCATCAGTGACCCTGTAATGATCCGGCAAAGAAAGCCAGAGGAAACATACTGCAATTTTGCGAATTTCGAATTGGCAGTGGATTCAAAGACTGTTATAAATCAAAATGGGGTCATAATTATTAACAACCTGTCTAGAATATGAGTCTAAACTAATAATTTATTTTTGATTTCTCAGAATATTCACGCTGATCTCAAAGGACCAAAAGTAAAATATAAACTGCACTATGGTTGATGTACGGGGAGACGTTTTACGGCCGCCACACGGCACAACACCAGCTGCAGTGAAGGCAAATAAAAATCAAAAATGAGTTCCTTTAAGAGCAATGAAAACATTCAGAAAAAGTTGTCTATGAAAAGTAAAATCAAAGAAAACAAACAAGACAGCAAATGATCAAATACGTTTGTATTTTGTTTGTAAGAAAAATAATCAACCATCCACGTCTTGTGGCGCATGCCCATTGGGTAAAAGTCCCACAAAATTTGAAGCAACATCTCCAAAATGGCAGGAATGTAAAAGCTCAATTGAAACAAACAGAACCATCCATCAATATGAAGGAGAAATCCAAACCCTCTGGTCAGTGGATTAACCCTTTTTGTACCAAATGGAAACTTCCTGCTTATACATCACAGCAGTCAATTTCAAAATTTAGGGTGGTCAGGTTGTGTATGTTTTCTTCAAAATTTATTTGGAAAATGGCTTAACTTTTTGCAAACAGTGTAGGCCCTGATCAGATGCCACATTCTGTGGCATCTGATCTTGGCCTGCACTGTTTGCCAATTAGCCCATTTTGTACCTGAAACCACACAACAGCTAAGTTGGAATTTTTGTTGATCAAACAGTGCAGACCCAGATGAGATGCTACTTGTGGCATCTGATCTGGGTCTATAGTGTTTGCCTAAAAACCTTGTTTCCAACTCTTTGTCAGTCCTCCTATTTGGATTTTATTGTCTGCATCACGAAGATGGACGTTTTATTCTTACCATGTTTCACAGATGCAAGTACAAGCTCGAGACCAGCCTGGTAGTGGAGCAGTATCAAAGACCGCCATCGCTAATGTTGTCATCACTGTTCTGAGGAATCCAAATAGCCCAGTCATAGAGGAAACCTACGAAACTACGATATCAGAATACTTGCCGGTACAGGGTTATGTCATCACTGTAAATGCTACAGATGATGATCCCGATGGAGTAAGTATTATGTGACACTTTTTGACAGCGAGAAAAATTACATCTGAAAATGTCGTCTGCTTGTGTCGTCCGCTGAATTTTTTGCAAACTTTTTAAAAATATTTTTTTTCATATAGGCAAACAGTGTGGGCCCAGATCAGACTGCTCCTAGAGGAGCAGTCTTATCTGAGTCCACACTGTTTGCAAAAAAAAAAAAAATAATTTTAAGGTTCCCGGCAGATGGCAAAGCAGACGACAATAATTGTGATTGGCATTTTATGGGTTAACCTTTACCAATCACTAGGCTAATTTAGCAGACGACAAATTGTTGATATTTTTTGGCTTTTTCCCAGAAAACAGGACTTGACATCTCGGGCAAATTGTCTCCGTAATGTGCATGAGATGTCAAATCTTGTTTTCTTGGAAAAAATAGAAAAATATTTCAAAATGTCATCCGCTGCACAAAAAAAAAATAAGAATAACCAGCATGCAGAGCGTCAAACAGCCAATTAGCTGTTGCAGACATCATTTTCTTTTCTTTTTGGTGAAATCTGGCTTGATATTTCACATGAATTGTTATCTGTTACTGGTAATCTGAAAATAATTGAGGGTCACTGATGAGGCTTAATTGGCCAAAACTTGCTTGTCTGAACCAGAAAAAAACTTGTACACTCCACGTTTTGAGTTCTGTGCTGTACATCTTTCTTCCTCTGGAATTACCTTTTTACAGAACTTGGAACATAAAAAAAAGCAATACTTATTGGGTCGTTTGTTAATTGACCCAGAGTTGCTAATGAATTACAGTGAAATTCCTGTATTAAGACCACCTTTGGGACTGCCCAGAAGTGGTCTTAAAGATCACTTTTGAACAGTACCAAAGGTGGTCTTTTATCAGAGGACATTAGGTATAGAAAACAAAGAAAGCAGAACTGAAATCTTTTAAATTTGTTTTAAGGGAATGGGAACACCTTCAGGGGAGGCAACTCCTTCAAAAGTATTTTTGTCTTGTCAACAGGGGTCAACTCTTCCTCTGGAGCAAATTCTCTTTTAAGAGTAGACCCCTTCTCATGTGAGATGCCAAGTTCTGCAGCGGAACTCTGGGTTGGGTACTCCAGTTTTCAGCCACCTCTGATTAAGGATCGGCTTTATAGGAGTGAAATAGTCTTGAAAGTGCTGTAAAACCAACCCCCCCCCCCCCCCCCCCCCAAAGTAAACAGCGCAAAAAGCATAATTATGTGGGAATCCAGGTAAAGGTTATTTTTAGCCATGCTATTCTTGTTCCTGTGACAGAGTGCTTTGTAAAGACTTACATGTATCTGTAAAACCCGGACTGTGTTTTTTTTTTGTCCTAGAAGTACTGATATTTTTCTTATTTCTGCATGAAAAACCCACATTGTGGTATTCATTAGTGCCTCAGAGAGGCGCTTCTAATGAGTACCCATAACATATGTTTTTTGTGGAGAAATTAGAAAATGGTATTTTTCTTATTTCTGCATGAAAACGTGGGTATTCATTACAAGAGGCACTTCTAATTGGCACCCACAACATGTTTTCTCTGAGGCGCTTCTAATGAGTACCCACAACAAATGTTTTCATGCAGAAATAAGAAAATGGTATTTTTTACTTATTTCTGCATGAAAACATACATTGTTGGTATAAGAAGCGTCTCGGAGAGGTGCTTCTAATGAGTACCTACAACATTTTTTTTTTTTGCGGAAATAAGAAAAATATGTGGATACCCCCTCGTATCTGGGTCCATGAATTATGCTTCATACATTTCAGACACCAAGTGGAACAATAGAGTACAGTATCTCATCAAGCAGTTACATACCAAATAATGGATTTGACCAGTTCGTTATTAGTGCAACTGAGGGCAGTATCTACCTAAGTCAACCACTAACAGAAAACAGAATACCTGACACAATCGAGGTAAGCTGCTGTCCATTGAGGAATAGTAAACAGTGACATCACAAAACATGTTTTTGTTATGAACAGTGCAAAGCTTAAGTGTCTAACAGTAAAATAGCTAAAAATAGTCAGCTACATCACTGCCATCTACATATATTTGTGGGCGGACTGTATGTGAATAGCATCCAACTTACTGTATTTACCCTAAGTATTCTGACACCTCATCTCCTAAACATACTTGTTCTTAAATTTGAACAAGTACAACTTGCTACCCATGAATATTGTGTCTGAAGATAGCTGATGAGTGGCAAACTGTATAGGCCCTGATGAGATGTGGCATGATGATGTTTTTCTGAAAAAAATATTTTCCTTATTTTTTACCTAAATTTTGTGTGCTCTTTAGAACTGCCTCACAGAGAGGATTCTAACGAGTACCCTCAACTCCTCCCATCAGGGTTTGGAGAAATAGATTGGGCTGCATGATGCTTCCACCTAGAGCAGAAACGGACCACACAAGTACTGGTAAACCTCTTGGAAGAACTAAGCCTGCCCAGGAAAAGAGGTGCGAGTCAGACCATCCAATGCATTTAAGCCTTTCATTTTCATTGGGCAACAGGGCTCGAGATGTCATTTCATCTCAATGTCTGGTAAAAGTCCCACAAAATTGGAAGCAATGTCTTCAAAATGACCTAAATAGTGTTGACAGGAACGTTAAACCTCAATTCAAGCAATCAAATCAAATGAGTGCCCATAACCAGTGGTTATGAGCAAAAATAAAATAATACAAAAATTTGTAAATCCCACTTATCCCTGTATAAAGCGGGGTTTATCTCTGTATATAGTGAGGTTTATCTCTGTATATAGTGAGGTTTATCTCTGTATAAAGTGGGGTTTATCCCTGAATAAAGTGGGGTTTATCCCTGAATAGGTTTATCCCTGTGTAACGTGGGGTTAGTTTATACTAATTTATTTTAGATTGATTGTGATGGAAGCTTCAGGCTTATTTAATCGCTTGTACACTCATTCTGGATGTTTTCACATGCGTGAGAGAGAGGCAGTGACTATTACAGTGTCATTATGTGTCTTGCCCAAGGACACATCTCGATACCGGGTGCCGGATTCGATCATGAGTCAAACGCGTTAATCTTCAACCCTGTATAGAGTGGGGTTTATCCCTGTATAAAGTGGGTATATAGGGATGTTCAGTTCACATACTTGTTAATGTGATGTATGCAAAACAGCTGTTACAATGAGTTATGTTCCCTGCTTATAATCCCTAGCCGTTCCTTTTGGGCAGTAGGGCTTGAGATGTCATTTCATCTCAATGTTGGGAAAAATCACACAAAATTGGAATCAACATCTCCAAAATTATTGAACCTATTTTATACGAGAAACCCCAAAATGGGTACCCTGGCAAACAGTGCGGGCCCAGATCAGACGCAGCACAACGCGGCGTCTGATCAGGGACTACACTGTTTGCCAAATTTTCAGCCGATTTCCAAATACTTTTGAAGAAAACACAACCTGACACCCTTAAACTTTGAAATAGACTCCTGCTATATTTAAGTTGGAAGATTCCATTTGGTGCAGAAAGGGTTAAATAGTGTTGATGGCGAAGTAAACCTCACCACAACAATAACAGTTGAGTTACGTTTATTTTTCAGCTTACCATTATGGCCTCTGACAAGGCTGCTGTGCCAAAGACTGCGACAACCAATGTCATTATCAACATTGTGAGGAATAAGTATGCTCCAATATTTACCCAGGATGACTACACTGCTTCTGTCACTGATTTCTGGGCAACAGGTCGGGAACTCTTCACTGCCACAGCCGTTGATGAAGACAGACAAGTTGAGCTCAGTAGAAATGTAAGTGTTGCAGTTGGCTTTCTTGTTTTTCTTATTCAGAATGGAACTGAAACACACTGAATGCCTCATTTTAATGCACTTTTTATGTAACGAGACGTCTGATTGGTTAACGTCAAAAATTTGCGACCGTATATTCTGTGATATACTGTCGGAAACCCGACTTCATTCCATAACGTTGCTTTTCATTGGCTGGCATTTGGTTTTACGCAGCACACAGCATTTGCTGCTATGTGCAAAATAGTACGTTTTAACAAAACAAGTGAATAAGTGCATCAGAATGGGGATAAGTGTAATGAAAATTCTCGTTTGGGGAGGTTAATTGTCTGTTTTACGGTCGAAAATTGTTTTACAGCGATGCATCAGCGGAGCCATAAAACATAATTTTCGACCGTAAAATCGACGATTTAGCTCTCCAAATGACAGTTTTGAATACAGTTATCCCCTAATTAAAATTGTCACCATTGAGTTCAGTTTAAAACACATATCCTTCTTTTTGAATTTGCCAGCTGATATTGCTTTAACCCATCTTATTCCGCAAACCCCAAAATGGCAAACAGTGCAGGCCAAGATCAGATGCCGAATTCTGCCGCAGAATGCGGCATCTGATCTTGGCCTACACTATTTGCAAAAAGTTCAGATATTTCCGTAATAAAATTTTAAAGGATAACACAACCTGTCGCCCCTAAATTCCGAAATGGACTCCTACCATATACAAGGAGGAAGATTCCATTTGGTACAAAAAGGGTTAAGTTTGAATTTGCCTTGATACATGTACTGTTGCTCCGTTGGATTCACATCTGACTAGGACCAGGAGATTGCGGGTTTAGCAAAATGATTAAATCCTGCTGAGGCAAACTTTGTTTAGGTTAACTGACTGATTCGTTATGACCTTAATAGTGTTGACTAGGCTGTTGAACATCAAAACATTTTGAAAAACTTCAAATGGGCTGCTGGAAAAAGGCCTGCTTAATAAAATATGACTTTGAAATCAAGAGAGACTTTATTTAAAACCTAGAGACTTTATTTAAAATTTAAGAGACGTAATTTTGAAATCTAGGAAGAGTTTATTTGAAATCTAGAGACTTCTTTAAAAATCAAGAGAGTCTTTATTTTTTGAAATCTGGAGAGACTTTATTTAAAATCTAGAATGACTTGATTTAAAAGATATAGCGTTTTTATTTGAAATTAAAGACTTTGATTGAAACCTGAAGTGACTTTTTGAAATCTAGAGACTTTAGTTTAAATCTATAGAGATTATCTGAAACTTATTGAAATGAATCCATTTTAACATGAAACTTTTAATTTTAGACACCAAATGCTGAGTTTGACTACCTGATAGATCCAGAATACCCGTATGAGGCCAACTATTTCGGTATTACCAAGGATGGAGTTGTCTATGTCAGATCCAACTTACAGACAGCTGATCGTCGTGAAACCTTCAAGGTGAGTTTAGGCTCTTTCTGAGTTTTACAAATGGATACAGTGGGAAGTGTGTGTGTGTGTGTGGGGGGGGGGGGGGGGGGGGGGTGGAGGGGGTCAGCTCAAAATATTAACCTTTATCACTCTCTGGCCCAATTCAGCAGAGACAAAGTGATGATATTTTTCTTATTTCTCGCTAAACACAGATTTTGATATTTCTTGCAAACTGTCTCCGGTGGCGGAGACAATTTGCTTGAAATATCAAAATATTTTTTCCAGGAAAAATAAGAAGCCCCCGCCCATAGGGGCTTGAAGAAATATATGGGCTGCATGATGCTTCCACGCAGAGCTGAATCCGGCCCGCACACTGGTACTGGTAAACCGCTTAGAGGATCTAAGCCTGTCCAGGAACCGCGGTGCGAGGCGGACCGTCCATGCTAATAAACCCTATTGGTTTCATTGGGCGATAGGGTTTGAGATGTCATTTCATCTCAATGTCGGGTAAAAGTCCCACAAAATTGGAAGCAACGTCTCCAAAATGACCTTTACAGTGTTGACGGGGACGTTAAACCTCAAATCAAACAAACAAACCAGGAAAAATAAGAGACACTTTTAAAATGTTGTCTGCTGATATCTTTACCCAGAGTGCTAAGCATTGATAAAAAGTACATCTGTCTACCTTATCAATGGATTAACTTCTCATAGAAGAAAAGTCAGCCTCAGTAGCTCAGTGCAGTAGCATCTGACTCGTGGTCAGGAGGTTGCAGGTTCGATACCTACTGGGTCAGCAACATCCCTCCGTGGAGTTTGATCATGCAATCTTTTTTAAGGTCATTACCATCTGCTGAGTCAAGAAGGGCAATTTGTTTTTTTTGCGAAAGAATGTGCACTGTACCACTATGTGTAAGCCTGCCCAGAAAAGAATGGATAATTTGATTAGGCAAACCCACCAGCTTGATGTGACCTACAGGTGTTGACTGGGCCATTAAACCCCAAGCAAGCAAACATAGCTTTGAAGACAAAAACTTGCTCTTGAGGAGGAAATCGGTTTCTTTTAGCAGAAGGGATACACCTTCAGGGGAGGCAAATCTTTCAAAAGTATTTTTCTCCTATTTCAATATGTATAAGGGTCGACTTTTAAAGGAAAGAATTTGCTCCTGAGGAGCAAATTCTTTCCTTTAAGAGTAGACCCCTTTTTCCACAGGCCAGAGTTGATAGAAAAGTGAACAGGAAAGTTGTCTCCCTCTAAAAAATGGCAGAAAAATCTGACTGGTTCCAAATCTATTACCTTTTCTTTTCAGTTTTACTTGTTGGCAGTTGATAAGAGCTGGAAACCACTGAGCAGTAGGGCTGAAGTTAGAGTTACTGTCACTTACACAGGCATTGTCAGAAGACTGGGGTTCAGTCTGCCAGAAAAATTGTAAGTTAATTCTCATCTCAAACACATGCCAATACAAAAATACTGTAAATTTTACTACAGAAGAAACGAAAATTTTAAGATGAGAAATTATTATACTTTTCTATATCTGCTCAAAATATAGATTGTGGAAATGAGTTAGAACCGCTTCATTGAGGCAGTTCTAATGAGTACCCACAATTGATGTTTTTATACAGAAATGAGAAAAATAATGTAAACCCCTGTAAACCCCAGTTTTACTATATGAAAGTGGGGTTTAAGGTGATCAAAATTATATAGGCATGTTTTTGTAATATATTTCTTAATTATTGTACCAATATATATAAATGTTTTTTTAACAGGTTGTACAGAAAACTGTATTAATATTCTATAAATTGGTAAATGTACAGTGGTACATTTGATGTAGTATGTGACATTTCTGTCAACATCTGTGTGAAGGGAGTTTTTATATTGAAAACCTCATTAAGAAATGAAGGTCTTGTTTTAAGTGCAGGGTTCAGTTTCTTTGTGACCCGATGTTGTTCATGCTTGCATTGATGTTAAATAATTTACTTTCATTTATTAAATACAGTAAAATTTCCTATACTAAGACCACCTTTGTGACTGTTCAAAAGTGGTCTTTAAGCAGAAAATACAAAGAAAGATTAACTGCAACCTACTAAATAAGCTTTTTATAGGAGAATTTGTCTTAATATGAGGTGGTCTTAATAGCAGAATTTTACTGTACATCACAATACATTTTTATGCCCCCAGAATTGATTCCGGGGGGCATATAGTTTTTGGTCTGTCTCTGTCCGCAAAAACCTTAACATTGGGCATGACTTTTTAATGGTAACTGATAGGGCTTTCATATTTCACATGTGCATTCCTTGTTACAAGACCTTTCTAGTGGTACTATAAATTTTGACTTTGTGACCTTGACCTTGATATTTGACCTACTTTTGACCTACTTTTTAAAAACTTTAACATGGCCATAACTTTTGATTGGTTAGTGATAGGACTTTCATATTTTATTTTGCATGAATTTGCTATCCTACTGCCTACAATCAGCAGTTTTATAAGTAAGCATGTGTGTATTTTCAGCATCAGTATCCCAGAGAACTTTGATGTGACAAGCGTGGACAATTCTTTCTATCTGGATGTCGTCAACGAGAACAGTCTGCTAAGAGTTGTCTGTGAAATTCTGTTCATTAACAATGCCGATAACATCGACAATGCAAACGAAGACTTTGGTGAGTAACAAATAGAAAACACACTGTAATGATCCTAAGTGTTGGGACGGATAGGCCTGAGCAAACAGTGCAGACCCAATCAGACTGCTCCTGAAGGAGCAGTCTGACCTGGGTCTACACTATTTGCCATTCCTTCTGCACCTTTTGGTCTCCTGGCTGGATCAGGAAACATTCTTTTGTGGGGATGGTGATGATTATTTGCCAAACACATTTCCATTTATTTTCATCCCTCTATTGATTTAAGTAGGTCAGTTGTAAGGTATAAAGTTCTGAAAAAAAGAGGTAATCCTTTGAAAGCCGGGACTACACCACAGAATTGAATACTATGGAGTGAACAAGATTTTTCTGGGCCAGACTAGTCAGTTTTTGCCAGTTAGGCCTCATCATTGACTCTCAAATGTTCTCTAAATTCCGCAGTGAAATCAATGATCCCACTAGAAAATATAACCTACACTATGACGAAAGGCAGGGAGACTTTTTACGGCCGCCACACATTCCCTTAACACCAGCTGAGGTGAAGTTAAATAGATTAGGCTGCATGGTGCTTGCATGCAGAGCTGATACTGACCACACATACGAGTACTGTTAAACTGCTAAGCAGGTCTAATATGTTCTATAAAAGGGTTATCCTTTGGAAGCAAGGAATACACCACAGAAGTGAAAAATATGGAGTGTACATGTTTTCTGGGCCAGGGTAGCTAGTTTCAGCCAATAAGGCCTCATCAGTGACCCTCAGATATTTTCAAAATTCCGCAATGGAATCAGTGATCCCAAAGGACAAGAAAATATAATCTGCACTATGATGTAGGGCAGGGAGACGTTTTACTCCCGCCACACATTCCCACACACCAGCTGTAGTGAAGTTAAATATGTTCTATAAAAGGGTTATCCTTTGGAAGCAAGGACTACACCACTGAAGTGAAAAATATGGAGTGTACTCGTTTTCTGGGCCAGACTAGCTAGTTTCGGCCAATTAGGCCTCATCAGTGACCCTCAGATATTTTCGAAATTCCACAATGGAATCAATGATCCCAAAGGACAAGAAAATATAATCTACACTATGATGTAGGGCAGGGAGACATTTTACTGCCGCCACACATTCCCACACACCAGCTGTAGTGAAGTTAAATATGTTCTATAAAAGGTTAACCTTTGGAAGCAAGGAATACACCACAGAAGTGAAAAATATGGAGTGTACATGTTTTCTGGGCCAGACTAGCTAGTTTCGGCCAATTAGGCCTCATCAGTGACCCTCAGATATTTTCAAAATTCCACAATAAGCCTGCCCCAGTCTGACCATCCATGCATATAAACCTATTGGTTTCATTGGGTAGCAGGGCTTGTGATATCATTTCATTGCAATGTACGGTAAAAGTGACACCAAATTGGAAACAGTCTTCAAAATGACCAAAACGGTGTTGACGGTGATGTTAAACCTCAAATCAATCAATCAAAACTCTTTGTTACAACTCTTTATACGCACATAGATATGCTTTAGGGGTGGGTGTTGTCTGATTTCTTTCTCATTTGTTCATGTAAAATGAATGTTTTTCCCTGTCTTACAGATTTGTTCCGAGTGACAACCACTCCCGACCAGCACAACTGCGAGCTTGATATTGTAGGCAACTTAGACAGAGAGAAAACACCATTCTATAACATCACCATTGGAGTCAGAGAGGTGTCTAGGACTAAACGACAAGTAGCATTAGATGAATATGTACAAGGTATGTAAAAATAGGAAAACTTCATTGACTCCAACACCAGTAGCTCATGTTCTTGAGTCCTTAAGGAATGCCTACTTCCAACAGGTTCAGTTGAAAAGTACACCACAATCTCTTTTTATACCGCAATCAGGCATTCTAGTAACCTAATAAAGGGGGTCGAATAACTGCAAGCTATAATTGGTAGTGACCTATAATACCTTCTACTAACCTATAATACGTCAAGTGACTGTTTATAGACCGGACCTACTTTTCAGGACCCTCTTTTACAAGTATAAACAATAACATGCAAACTTTCATACAATGGAAAACAAAGAAACTGCAAGTTAAAATCCTTGCAATATTTATTCAAACAGATTTTCAGAAATTTCAGCTAAATTCTTACCTTCTCGGCTTTTCCTGGTTTGAATGGCCTGTTTGAATAACTGCGCACTGCTACTGCAATTGCGTCTCAATGTCGAAAATAATTTTTAAAGGTAAACAAAACTATTCATTTGCAGATTTTCACACAGAAGCGCTGAGAAACTTTTATTCGAGTGTCCGTGTTGTTTCCTGCGTCTTTGTGGCGCGGTGACGTCAGAAACTTTGCACTCGTTGACGTCACGTTATACTACGTGTGCGCCCCATGGCACTGAATGTTGTTTAACATGCCACACTGTCTGTTGTCTTTTTATACCCCCGGCATACGAAGTATGCAATGGGGGTATATAGTTTGTCTTTTCCGTCTGTCTGTCCGTAAACAATTATTTTGTGTCAAAGATATCTCAGGAACTGCTTCATATAGAAACTTGAAATTTTGCACACATGATCAGTATGACTACTTGTATTGTGGGAAAGAAAATAAGGGCCAAGGGGTCAGGCCTTTTAGAGTTATTTCCCTTTGTAGTTCTTGTTTCAGCTGAGGTGATGGCACTGGCCGGGGGTATACGTGCCCCACTGGGCACTTTTGTCTAGTTTGCTTAGATTTGCTAAATTATTGCAAAACCCATTGGTTGTTTTGGATTGCGGTATAAACTAAATACATGGATAGTGTCTTTAATAATAAAATATAATCGCTGAGCCTTAGACAATTTTATAGGGGCGAGCTTTAGCTTTACACTAACCATGTATTTACTATATATAGAGAATCTTGCAGGAGTGTTCATGTAGTATGGAATTTATTAAACAAGTTGAGGAAGAGGGATAAAATGCGAGGCTTTGCCCCGCATTTTATCCCTTTTCTTCAAAGAGTTTAATAAATTCAATAATTCTTGAGCACTCCTGCAAGATTCTACAGTCGAACTTCAATGGCTCGAACACCTTTGTGACCTCGAAAATCTGTTCGAGACAAGGGTAGTTCGAGCCACTGAGAGTTACTGCCAGGAGGCATAACGAGATACTTTAGACGTCTTTTCGGTGTTCTATAATGAAAAGGTACGCTGTGTGTAGTCATTAGAATCGCCTCATCGAGGCAATTCTAATGAGTACACACAGCATGCATTTGCAAGATAAAAGAATAAAAACTCCTTAATCATCCCCCACTATTTCTTATGTAGAAGATTTCGCTAGGGGCTCAAGAATATGTTCGACACATCCATGGTAAACGAGCCAACGATGTTCGAGCCATCGAAGTTCTACTGTATTTATCATATGACATTTAAAACACATTTTATTCACGATGGTTTAACAAAAATACATGTATCAATATTCCGCCATAAGTAAACACAACGTCGTTAAGGATGTCGTTCATGTAACGTTACGGGGCATATCTAACTAATTTGCCTATTTAATCCACTTGTGGATTATCGAATTTATTACATGACGTTCTTTCATTCTCAGAGGCGATGTCATATGAAAAAATGCTGTAATTATAACATAGTCTTTTATATAACACAGATCCCAAAAATGTATAGAATATATAGAAAAATGACCACAATCTATACATTTTTTGTTTGAATATATAGAGGATCTTACATGAGTGTTCATGTATTATTGAATTTATTAAACGAGTTGAGGAAAAGGGATAAAATGCGAGGATTTGCCGAGCATTTTATCCCTTTTCCTCAATGAGTTTAATAAATTCAATAGTACATGAGCACGAATGCAAAATTCTATTTATCATATGACATTTAAAACGCATTTTATTCACGATTGTTTACAAAAATGTCAATATTCCACCATTAGTAAACGCGATGTCGTTAAGGACGTCGTACATGTAATGTTTCGGGACGTATCTAGCTAATTTGCATATTTAATCCACTAGTGGATTATCGAAAATAATACATGGCGTTATTACACTCTCAGACGCGACGTCATTTGATAAAACAGGGTTGTTTAACTTACATGATTCCAGATTTGACATTTTAAATAAGCTAATACAGCTTTCCACACTGGATACAAATTTTCATTCAACAATATTTTAACCCTTAAGACCCTGAATATGTTGTCTGCTTATGTCGTCTGCTGAATCTTCTTGCAAACTTTTTTAGAAATATTTTTTTCATATGGGCAAACAGTTTGGACCCAGATCAGAGGAGCAGTCTGATCTCGGTCCACATTGTTTGCAAAAATTACTTTTAAATTAACAGGCAGATGACAAAGCAGACGACAATTGTCATGATTAGCATCTAATGGGTTGAAAGCTTATTATCATTTGGCGACACAAGTTGGCTGCTTTCAAAAAGCATCCAATAGGTTTGGTCTTGTCAGTCTACATTCTGATTTGAGCCAGCTGATATCATTATCCCACTTAATGCATTTTTTGAATACAAAAAAATAAACTTAAATACAAAACGTGTATATAAAATTTCGAAGTCTGTGACCTTGGTATCAGGAAGGGTAGGTAGTGACGAGTATTCTGTGGTAAATTGTTTAACGCCATGACAAGTATAAACTAAATGTAACTTACATATGGTTTGCACATGTATAGCACAAAACTTAACCAAACGAAAATGTTAACCGAATTTTTCAAAGGGTCATAACTCTATTAATATTTGGTTGCATATCTTCACATCTTAGCCTTACTACATACACATTTTAGGCTTGATCGGATGAAAACTGTATAGTAGGATTTATACGGCAACGAAAAAAACGTTTACGAACGGTCGGACGGACACCAACTCCGTAACTTAATACGACGTTTTTTTTTTTTCAAACGGGCATATGAAAAGATTTTTCCTAAGTCATCAGGCCTTCTATAGGGCCTTGGTTATCTATTTCATTTGTTGTTAACGTCCCTGTTAACACTGCATGAGTCTTTTTTGAGACATTGCTTCCAATGCTGTGGGACTTTTACTCAGTACTGAGATAAAAGGGGCAGATAAAACTCCTTCTCAAGCCCTGTCAGCCAATGAAACTAAATGGTTGAAATGCATGAACGGTCCGACTCGAGCCACTTTTCATGGGCAGGCTTAGACTTTCTAGGCGATTTAACACTACTCATGTGCGGCCGGTATCAGCTCTGCGTGGAAGCATCATGCAGCCCAATCTATTTCTTCAATCCCCGATGGACGGGGGCCGATCAGACCTTGGGGCAATATATTGGACTGCATGAGCTGAAACCGACCGAACTTTGAAGTATTGCTGAACCGCCTAGGAAGATCTAAGCCTGCCCAGACAAAGTGCTGCGAATCAGACTGTATCTTAAACCTCGGCAGTTTCTTTGAGCGGTACCTCCGTTAAAACCTGAAATTTGCTATCCTTTTGTGTATCTTTCTGGATCACAATTTAATTGTATAAGTGATTAGTAAAACGTCAAGTATTGAGTGGAAATAAAGACCACCACTCTTGGCTTATCAGATGAAATTGCTCCAATCGAATGCGCCAAAAAGTCTTTTAACAACTCAGTCTGTAACTGGTGGCAGGTCACTAGTAGTCATGAAGTTTTTAAAAAGAAACTATTGCTATCTGTGCTGGGCTCAAGAACAATAAACAGCGACTCATCAACGTTATGACTTTGTTTCGCTCCCTAAATATTTTATATATTTGGAAGAGTTAGAACCTTCGACCTTGGCACTGACGTTAATTCTAGTAGCAAAGACTTGAAAATGTTTTTACACACCCAGCGATCTTTTTTATGTTTGGTTTTACGATCCTTTCAAGATTATTTCACTCACATCAAGCCGATCGTTAATCGGAGGTGAGTAAAAACTAGAGAACCCGATGAAAAACCTCCTGACCTTCCGTTGCAGAACTTCTCATCATATAGTATGTGACCTGAGCCATGCTCAAACATACACCGTTGAGAGACCTAATGATTAAGAGTCAGTATTCTTATCCACTAGGCCACGGAGGCCCGTTACACCCAGCGATCTTTATAAATGAGGAAAAATAACGTTCTCTGTCTTTCCAACATTTACATATACATGTACGTATTATTAGAGCTACCAGCGTACCGAAAGATGTTCAGAATATATAAATCTGTTCCTATCTGTGTTAAGTAAACTTTGCAAGTTTTGTTTATTTGTATTTAACGGCCCAGTCAACACTGATTTGGGTCATGTTTGAGCCTGTCAGTATACCTATCCACGCTTTTCCTGAGCAGGCTTATCCGTAAGCGGTTTACCAGTTCAGTGCACATTATGTCGCCCAAAACTGACCCATGCCCTTCCTGAATCAGCGGAAGGGAGAGAATGACCATAGAAAAGATTTCATAATCTCCACAAAAGAATGTTGCCGACCCCAGTAGGTATCGAACCCGAGTCTTCCTTATCGCCAGTCAGACTGAATCCGACTGAGCTACCACAGTCAGCCACACTTTGTGAGTAGTAGTAGTTATGTTCTGTTGTTTTTCGTTTCCATGGCCCCATGGACATACTCCATAATGGCATTGCAAGACGTAAAATTTGCGAAAATGACTGCTACTCCTGCAAAAGTAGTTTCTCTTTGGATATGTCTAAGGGGTATACTCTTAAAGGAAAGAATTTGCTCCTGGGGAGCAAATTCTTCCCTTTCAGAGTAGACCCCTTGAGAAGCAAATTCTTCCCTTTTTAGAGTAGACCCCTTTTTCAGTTGGACAGAGCCAACAGAGTAGCAACCATAGGGTCCTTAAAGTTGTATTTCCATAACGAAATCATGCCTATAGAATTGTGATCCCCTTTTAATATGTTCTATAAAAAGGTTATCCTTTGGAAGCAAAGAATACACCACAGAACTGAAAAATATGGTGTGCACATTTTTTCTGGGTCAGACTAGCTAGTTTCGGACAATTAGGCCTCATCAGTGACCCTAAGATATTTTCCAAATTCCAGAATGGAATCAATGATCCCAAAGGACAAGAAAATATAATCTACACTATGATGTAGGGCAGGGAGACGTTTTACCGCCGCCACACATTCCCACACACCAGTTGTAGTGAAGTTAAATACGGTAGGTGACCAATTAATTGGAACACCCTAGCAGTTCGAACACCCAAAATTATTTCGAATTTGTGGCTGAAAACTTTCTCATTTAATTCGAACTCCCAAATTTTTCAGAAATCAGAATTTTTAATTCTTCGAACACACAAAATAAATGCCGAAAAATGCATCCAGAACAAGCATTTCGGATCGTTCCCGGGTTTATCATTACAACATCGTACTGGTCGTATATGAGCTAGCGCACGAAAAAAAAAAGAAAACTTAGCATGAAATGTGTGCGACTTCCAAAGACTCGGATTAACATGCACTCTGTAAGGCATATGGGTTTCGCTTCTCTCACTTTGGATAGCCCTGTGGAAATGGAAGGTTCATACCCTCACCGAATACTGATTAGACTGCGAGAAACGCAGGCTGCAAGTGCTTAGATCAACCTTGATGAGCCACAGGAGTTTCGCTTATTTATGTTGTGAAAATCCCATCGTCTGCATCAGGCTCATGCGATCAGCGAAGACTCTAATCGGATTGCATGAATGAGTACGCTAAGATGTGTCTTCGCTGGTATCTCAACGACCTGCAAACACTGAACATACGCACCCACTACCGGTATGCAAGGCAAAGGGTTTCACTTAGACTTGTGACTTCGTAAGATTTAAGGGTTCAGTAAAGACTGATCACATTGCATCGATGTGCAGGCTGATCCTAGTCGGTGATGTAGCATTGTGGCCTACAAAGGCTTGGATCACCATGCATATGCAAGTGTTTTCGCTTTGCTCTCAGACTCTTTGGAGCGTAGCTTCAGCTTTCATTATTATTTGTGTGACAGTGTTACCCTTTTTCCATGTGCTGTGGCATTGATTCAATGCCTCTTTAATAGCAGAAGCGCCCCTTTAATATTAATTGAGAGTTTCCCGCCTTTTTCCACAGAACGTCTTTTAGCACGTGCGAGTGAAATTCGTGGTTGTTGCATGCAAAAAGGTAGTTTAATTCAGGTTACCTGTTGGGCTACCCTGGTTTTCTGAGGAGCAAGTGAAGATGCCCATTTATTTCACGGTGACAAGGTTTTATTGGAAGTAATTTCGGGGAACATGATTAAGAAAATAAGCCATATTCGGTGTGTGGGGGGGGGGGGGAGACTCAGGTCAGCCTGCACATGCATGCAGTCTGAACAGTCTTCGTTGTTCGTATGTGCCTACCATGGCCTCTGTGCTAATCAAAGAACAACAGGTGAAAACTATGGTCACATTGGCTAGAGGCGCAGGCTAATCTGGTCCTTCGTTTAAAACTTTTTTTTTTCGCCGTGCGCCGGCTTAAAACGACGGCGTGTACATTTAACCGGCCAAATCTGCTTGCGACGTTACAAACACATCCTAAGCTACCAAGTGCAAGGATCAGTCTGTTCAGATCTCCTATCTCGAGTAAAATACTTATTGCGCATGTGCGTACAGAAAAGACTGATACGTCTGCGCAGTTGTGCAATCGGGATTGTGTCTTCAATGTTCAAGAGGTTTGAAATGTTTCATCGCGCATAAAGTGAAGATCACACATGCACATGTTAAATTTGTGTATGATGTCCGCATTTTCTTTTTTTTTTGTTACTTGCCTATCTAAATAACATGATGGTTTTGCATCCGCACAGTCTAATCAGTCTTCACCGGACTACTTCGATGGGCATTGAATAGCTACATGCCCCCGGCTTACGCTGATTTGCGACTGCTTATTAGTAATCAGAGAACACACAAACAAGGCTGCGCAGTCTCGCCTGAGGCTTCACTATGCGCTTAAACAATATAGGTGGCGGGGGGGGGGGGTGAAGTATCTATGCGCCTAGCTCCACTGAATAGCTGCACGTGCGGGTTTCAACATCACATCCCATATATACATGTAGCTGGACTTGTCTGCTACGGTGTAGCCGGAACAAAAAAAAATATTACAGACTATAAGGAAATTCTTTGAAAAATCCTCTTTTTCCTAGATATGGGCTACTCTTAAGAAAAGAATTTGCTCTAAACAAATCAATTTCTGCTATTCCTGAGATCACAAATTGATTCGCCCATTTTAAAGGGAATATAGAGACAGTTCAAGAGGTGTAAATGTCATTAATGACAATGTGTATCGCACTCAAAGACCCCCTGCACACACAAACTTATTTATAGATCAAACGGTTCAGCACTGCATAAGTGATATTTATAACTTCTAATCACGTGCGGATTGACAGGGCCACGGGAAAAAAACGTAGTTGTATAAAATATTGAACACAGCCTGATCCAATGCATGGAATTCTTTCAGGTCAAACAGTTCTAACACTGATAAATTTCCAATCTGATATTTTCTAATAATTCGAACACCCAAAAAATGACAATGTATTTGAATAGGTGTGTTTCGAAATACGGTAACAATGGTAGACTAACTGCCACACCTGCCAGGTGTATCCATTTCCCTTAAGATATTTTATTGTTGGAGTTGAAACGCTTGCTTTTAGGTCTGTGTCGCTATTCAGACAGGCTGTTTCCTGTAATTGCAGTATAGAATTGCATCATCGTTAAAGCTGATTGGTTGATCGCGTCACGTGCCCCTCCATGGAACAGTTACAATCTGGTCATTATACCCGGTTTGCCCGCCTCATGGCGACCAAACCAAAAAGCTTTACCTGTCCTGGAAAGTTATGATCAGTTACAGTATGTATTCACTTGCCTTAACCCTTAAGCTGTCAAGAAAAACAACATTTGAAAATGTTGTCTGCTTAGGTCGTCTGCGGAATCTACTAGCAAACGTTTATAAAAATATTTTTGCATACAGGCAAACAGTGTGAGGCCAGATCAGACTGCTCCAACAGGAGCAGTCTGATCTGGGCCCACACTGTTTGCAAAAAAGGACTTTTAAGGTAACCGACAGATGGCAGACGACAATTGTCGTGATCTGCATTTTATGGCTTAAACTAGTAATCAAGTAATTTGGTAAATCAACAAATAACTTATGTATACTCCACTTACGAACCATTCTGTAAATATATTTCAGTGTATCCGGCCTATGCAAGAACAAATGTTTTGATCACTGTGGTTGATGTCAACGACAATGCCCCGGCATTTGACTTCCCCGTCTACCCAGTTGTCAGCAGTCTTCCGAACAGAAACTTTTACATTACCGCTCTGTCATTGTTCTCAGACACTGCAGCTACGCCACTAACAATCACAGTAAGTGACGGGTTCATTGTTAACATTTTCTCGATGTTTTTCTGCTTTTTACGATGACTTGGTGAAATAGATTACCATGTTTTACCCATTTTTAGCTCACCTGAGCCGAAGGCTCATGTGAGGTATTAGTATACCACGAGCCGGCGTCCGGCGTCCGTCGTCGTCGTCGTCCGTCGTCGTCGTCCGTCGTCCACACTTTCAAAGAAGTATATCTCCGGAACCAGTGGGCCAATCTTGATCAAATTTCATGTGAAGCATTATCAGGTAGGGGGAAAGGCTGCATACTGTTTTCGGGCAGATCGGATTGGAACTCTGGTTGCCACGGCAACAAATAGCTCCCATAGACTTAACATAGGAAAAAGTTTGTCATCACTCTAGCTCCGTCAATTTTTTTCTGATCGACTTCATTCTTGCAGATAACGAGGACAGGCATGAAATCTCGATCACGTTCGATTTTGGGCTGAATCGGATTATTCACTCAGGAGTTACGTGCCCTTGAGCGTTCTTAACATAGGAAAAAGCTTGTCATCACTCTAGCTCCGTTAATTTTTTTCTGATCGACTTCATTCTTGCAGATAACGAGGACAGGCATGAAATCTCGATCAAGTTCGATTTTGGGCTGAATCGGATTATTCACTCAGGAGTTACGTGCCCTTGAGCGTTGAAAAAATTGCCTATTGACTTAACATGGGGAGAATGTTGTCATCACCGTAGCTGCTTCAATTATTTTCAGATTGGCTTTATTCTTGCAGATAACCAGCACAGCCATGAAATCTCGGTCAAGTTCGATAACTGGCAGAATCTGATCATTCACTTAGGAGTTACCTGCCCTTGTGTGTTTTTGCATTAGGGTTAATGGGAATTTAAAAAATGTATATCTTAAAGACTACTTGGCCAACTTTGATCAAATTTCATGCGTCGCATTATTGGGCAAGTGGAAAGGCTTCATTAGGTTTTCAGGCAGATCTGAGTGGAACTCTGGTTGCCATGGCAACATCTAGCTCCCATAGACTTCACATTGGAAAAAGCTTGTCATCACTCTAGCTCCGTCAATTTTTTTCTGATCGACTTCATTCTTGCAGATAACCAGTACAGGCATAAAATCTCGGTCAAGTTCGATATTGGGCCGAATCGGATTATTTGCCTTGGAGTTACCTGCCCTTGAGCATAAAAAAATACGTTGTGACCACGATAGCAACTTTATTTTTATTCATATCAGCTTCAAACTTGCAGGTAACAAGGACAGGCATAAAATCTCGGTTAAGTTTGATTTTGGGCCGAATCGGAATATTGACCTCGGAGTTACGTGACCTTGAGCGACAAAAAATTTGCCCATAGACTTAACGTAGGGAAAATGTTGTGACAGAAATAGCGACTTGAATTTTTAGCTCACCTGAGCCAAAGGCTCCAGTGAGCTGATAGTATACCAAGGCTCCGGAGTCCGTCGTCTGTCGTCCGTCCATCCGTCGTCCACACTTTCAATGCAGCATATCTCAGAAGGCAGTCGACCAATCTTGTTTAAATTTTATGTGTAGCACCATTGGGCAAGGGGAAAGGCTGCATTAGGTTTTGGAGCTAGTCTGGTTCATTTGTTCCTTCATTCTTCTTTCTCTCCATATAGAGATAATAGACCAATGTTAAATTTTTAATCAAAGATTTCTCAGGAACTATAAAAGCTAGAAGCATCAAATTTGGTATTCAATAGAATAATGATGACTTATTTTGTGTAAGAGACATTGGGCTTTCTCAGCTTATTTGTTCATTTGTTCTTTCATTCTTCTTTCTCTCCATTTTGACCAATGTTAAATTTTCGTCAAAGATTTCTCAGGAACTATAGAAGCTAGAAGTCTCAAACTTGGAATGCAATGCAATAATGATGACTTATATCCTGTAAGGGTCAATGGGCTGGATTCTATTAGCAGATTTAGTAGTCAAGTCTGTGAATTGTTAAAACTTAAGTTCCTCAGGTGAGCGGTTTAGGCTCGTTGAGCCTCTTGTTACTGAATGGAATCTTCCACTTTATATTTAGCAGGTTTATATATAGCAGGATACACATTCCGTGCAGGCCCAGATCAGACGCCCAGGCCCGGGCATCTGATCTGGGCCTGCACTGTTTGCGAGTGACCTGTTTTGACGTATCCCATACATAAAGAGCTAGTCCTAAGCAGTGTTATACCATCATTACAGATGTTTGATATGTAACATGTAATGTTATTAATAAAGAAATTTCATTTTGGCCCAGTTACAGGTCTGAGAAATTCTTAACCTACCCAGGTTATCCTAACCAAGGAAAGGATAAAAAATTAGTATTTTCATGTTTTCATTATGCATTGGTTGAATATGATGTCACATACGCTGTTTTTAAGTTTGACATCACTGCATGTACAGTGACATCAAAGATGGTGCATTATTGTCATCAAAATATTGCTGACGTTGACAATCACCAGTGACTGCATCATAAAAATATCCACTCCCAGACATGAAAGGCAAGCAAGAAAAAGAATCAAACATGGCTGTGATGGGTTTCGGTAGATAGAAACATCCGTCTCCCGGAATCACTGTGCAGCATCGCTCGGCAAGCCTGCTGATGCCCGACATTGACCCACTGGACAGATTTTTCTGTCCACCCCTTATTTCCATGTAAGATTTTTATATTACATGTACAGTACAATTCCTACATTAAGACCACCTTTGGGACTGTTAAAAAGTGGTCTTTAAGACCACTTTTGAATAGTCCCAAAGGCGGTCTCTAACCAGAGGACACAGTATGCAGAAAACACAAAGATAGAACAACCGCAACTTACTAAATAAGCTTTTTAAAGGAGAATGTCTAAAAGTTTTGGTGGTCTTAATAGCGGACTTTCACTGTAATTAATTTCAGGCTACAGATCCGGATTCTGGAGATTACGGAGATGTGCACTACTCACTCCCAACTGTAGACCAGGATGATAAGAGCCTGCCATTCTTCCTTAACCCGAAGAACGTTCTCACAGCAACAAAGGAATTCAACGGAAAGAACAAGAGACAGTACATGTTCACTATTACAGCCTTCGATTCTATTCTTGATGATACAATCCAACAAAGAACCGAGGCAACAGTTTATGTGAGTAGCTAATTCCCTCTTTTCCATGGTCAGTCCCTACTCCCTACCTTATGTGAGTAGCTTATTCACCCATTTTCCATGGCAAGTCCCTGCCTTATGTGAGTAGCTAATTGCAACTTTTTCATGGTCAGTCCCTGCCTTATGTGAGCAGCTAATTCCCCCTTTTCCATGGTCAGTCCCTACTCCCTACCTTATGTGAGTAGCTTATTCACCCATTTTCCATGGCAAGTCCCTGCCTTATGTGAGTAGCTAATTGCAACTTTTTCATGGTCAGTCCCTGCCTTATGTGAGCAGCTCCATGGTAACTCCCTGCCTTATGTGAGTAGCTAATTCCATCTTTTCCATGGTCAGCCCTGCCTTATGTGAGCAGCTAATTTCCCCTTTTCCATGGTCAGCCCTGCCTTATGTGAGTAGCTAATTCCCTCTTTTCCATGGTCAGTCCCTGCCTTATGTGAGCAGCTAATTTCCCCTTTTCCATGGTCAGTCTCTGCCTTATATGAGTAGCTAATTCGCTCTTTTCCATGGTCAGTCCCTGCCTTATGTGAGCAGCTAATTCCCCCTCTTCCATGGTCAGTCCCTACTCCCTACCTTATGTGAGTAGCTTATTCACCCATTTTCCATGGCAAGTCCCTGCCTTATGTGAGCAGCTAATTTCGCTCTTTTCAATGGTCAGTCCCTGCCTTTTGTGAGTAGCTAATTCCATCTTTTCTACCTTCATAGATTCAAGAAGGGCAGTTGTCAGTTCCTGGCAAAACAATATGCACTGTATTTCTTAGCCACTTATTTATAGGCCTGCCCTGGGAAAGTGTGGTTAGCTAAATCTACCATATCATCATGACCTAAATTATGTTGGCAGGGCTGTTAAGCTCCAAACAACCAAAATTACCTACTTTCAGGGTTTTTCTATGAATGCAATGAAAATGTAAATATTTGTAAACAGATTGTGTGAATAATACCTGATGCATATTTCATCATCATAACAAGTCCGTGAAATGAAGACCCATCTTAACGCCGCTTTATAAAGAGAAACTTGAGGTTTATGAGGGTAAACATCATCTGCCTTATTTTATCTCAAAAACATATGCAAAAGGAACTCACATTTTTCAGCAAAAATACCAATATAAGTAGATTCTGTACTGTAATACTAGAAGAGTTAACATTTAACAAGCTCATTAACCCATTGTATGCGAGAAACCCCTAAAGGGGGTACCTTAGCAAACAGTGCAGGCCCAGATCAGATGCCGCAGAACGCGGCATCTGATCAGGGCCTGCACTGTTTGCTAACAGAATTTTCCGTCAAAAATACTATGAAAACGAAAAAATAGGCCTGACACACCTTATATGACAAATGACTTGTCCATTTTATAGCAGTGAAAGAGCCCACTAGCATACAATTGGTTAAGCTGACAATGTTTTGAATGACTGGGCTATGTTCCCTATGCCAGAAGACATATTTTCTTGTGAAATGGGTAATCTTGTAACAAAAACATGTCTACTCAAATAAAACAAAAATTTTACCACCAAAAAAAAAAAAAAAATTTGCAGATAAAAAATGATATTTTTCATACTTCTACTCCAAATATAGATTGTGGAAACTTGTTAGAACCACCTCTGCGGTTCTAACGAGTACCCACAATTGTTTTTGAGCATAAGAAATAAGAAAAATAATGTATACCCCTGTAAACCCCACTTTCACTATATAAAAGTGGGATTTAAGGGGGTCAAAATGATGGGGTGAGTCATCATGATAACCAGTAAGTGAAATGAACACCCCTCCAAACCCTAGTTTATATATAGAAAACTGGGGTTTTCAGGGGTATACATTATTTTGCATATTTCTCCTCCCAGACTTAGATTGTGGGTACTCGTTAGAACTGCTTCAATGAGGCAGTTCTAATGAGCACCCACAACCTATATTTGAAGTATAAGTAAGAAATATATCACAAATTTTCATAGGAAAAGTAGCCATTTTTTTAGATGTGAAAAAATGCATCATGTCGCACGGGAGTGTTATTGTTATGTCTTGTATAATTTTTTGATCATTTCTCATTTCTTGACAACAGGTTGATCTTATTGATGACACCAACAGATTTATTCTTGTACTGTCCAACGACATTGAGGTCATCAGCAGTGAAATAGAGAAAATCCGCATAGCACTACAGGTCTTGTGGCAGAGAATTGTTATCATCGAGAAGATTACCTTCAAACGCTACCTCGACCGCGGTATTCTGAGTGTCAGCTACTCCGAGACAGACATAACTTTTGTCGTAGTGAATCATCAAGACAGTTTCAATCTATATAGCAGCGAGGCTGATCCACTTAATCTGTAAGTTAAAACATCTGTTACACGAACACCCATGACTCATTTACAATGGTGGGCCCCCACCCATATGGCTTGGAGCAGTAGATTGGACTGCATGGTGCTTCCCCGCATGCCAGAAGTGATCGCACATGAGTACTGGTAAACTGCTTAGAGGATCTAAGCCTGCCGAGGCAAAGAGTTGCAGTTGGGATTGTCCATGCATATGAAATCTATTAGCAGGCTTGAGGTGTCATTTCATCTGAATGTCGGGTAAAAGTTCCACAAAATTGGAAGCAATGCCTCCAAAATTGCCTATAAAGTGTTGAGAGGGACATTAAACCTCATTTAAATCAGACAAACAAAAATTTACCGTGATTGAAATAAAATAGTCCTTGAGTGTCTGAGAAATATTATGTAGGGAGATTTTTCTTGTTGAATCATGAAAATGTATATTGTGAGTGAGTGAGTGTTTGAGTTTTACGTCCCACCAACAGCTAAGGTCATAAGGAGACGGGACCTCGGTTTAAAGACTAATCCGAAAGTCTGGAGAAGTCCGGGATCGATCCTGCGATCCCCAGTTTACAAGGTGAGTAGCGTAACCACTACACCACGGAGGCTTCTAAAATGTATGTTGTGTTAGTCATTTGACTTGCCTCATATATCAAATGTCTGTTATCTTGATAGTTAAATTTTCAAGGCATCACATGAAAAAGTTGGTGATATGAACACCCCTTAAACATCACTTTATATATAGAACTGGGTTTTATGGGGGAATACATTATTTTTACAATTTCTGCTCCAAGATTAATTTACACATAGGTCTACACATAGGATGTGGGTCAATGAGGCAGTTCTAATGAGCACCCACAACCTATGTTTGCAGTATAATTAAGAAAATTATCACAGATTTTCATCAGAAAAGTAGCCATTTTGGATATGTGAAAAATGCAGTGTGTCGCATGAGTGTTATCATAATGTATGTAGATCTATTAACCCTTCTCCTGCTGAATATTCATATATGCCACACCCACTACCGATTATCAACCAATCAGATTACCTGTAGCAAATAATTACAACAAATTCACAATCTGAATGACAAACAATGTAGAACCAGATCAGATGGCTTCTTCAGAAGCCATCTGATCTGGTTCTACATTGTTTCAAAGAAAAGGCATTTCCGGGCTCAGCAGAGCAAGGGTTAATATTTTTCTTGTATTTCAGAGTAACTGATTCCAGCAAACCATCCACAGATGTTCTTGACGATGTGAGCAGTGCAATCGACATCCTAGGTTTAGGAGCTGTTCAAGAAATCCGTCGGCCATTTGAATCTGAAAACATTGTCGGCATAGCAGATGATCTTCTGCTGTCTAGGAATATTACTCCAACGAAATCTTATGTCTGGTGGATGAATGATCCATGGGCTGCATTCATCGCTCTGTCTGCTATCATTATTCTTCTCGGCATCATTGCTGTAGTTATACTGCTCTACCAGTGGAACAGGTACGTAAATAATCCATTGCAACAGATTAGGTGGGTATTTTGTGATAATTGAAGGATAGTTTTCCTTATTTCTCCATATAAACCTATTATTGTGGGTATTAATTAGAACTGCCTCGTCGAGGCGGTTCTAATGAATACCCACAACATAGGGTTTTATGGAAAACTGACAAAAACTATCCTTCAATAATCACAAAATATGAACCTTATCTCTTGCTATGATAATCTCCTTTTATTTTGTTCTTTCATTGCTTTCATCAAGTCTGTGAACACCTCCTTAAACCCCACTTTATGTACAGAAAACTGGGGTTTACGGGGGTATACATTATTTTTCCTATTTATGATCTAAGACATAGGTTGTGGGTACTTGTTAGAACAGCCTCAATGAGGCGGTTCTAACGAGCACCCACAACCTATGTTTGCAGTATAAATAAGAAAATATCACAAATTTTCACAGGAAAAGAAGCCATTTTGGGGATGTGAAAATTCCACTATGGCGCCCGGGTATGTTATCGGAATGTTGTCCAGTGGTCCAGCTGATATTAGCTAACTGTTGGGCAAGGCCAGCTGTCCTTGCAGCCCTTGCCGTATGTAAGGGTATAGGGGGTAATGTTTATATATTCTTACGTTTGTCTGTCTTTCATTTTCAGAATTAACACTTGTTAGTTTTCATACTGTTGAAAGATTGGTCATTTACTATTACTAATATGCTAATATTGTTTTCTGATTTAATATGAGTAGCAGAAGCTTCTCTCACTTTTCCAGCAAAACATACAAGAGTACCTTAATGATCCTAAGTATTAGGACAGATAGGCCTAAGCAAACCGTGCAGAGAGATCGTGAGGAGCAGTCTGATCAGGATCTACACTGTTTGCCACCTCTGTCTGCACCTTTTGGACCTCTTGCTGGATCATGAAACAAATTTGTTAAAATTGTAGGAGAATTACAGCAAGTCCTCAAGGTGTCCAAATTTTTATATTAGATACTATACTCTCTGGGGCAGTTAACATTTTTTGTCGCGCCTGCTATTAGCATGGCGCAATATAGGCGCCCTGTTTTCCGTCCGTTCGTTGGTTTGCCCGTTTGTCAAGGCATCAACATTTGCGACCACCCTAGCGTTCACCCTGAGGTTCAAGTTTATTTCTGAAGAACTATAAGAGCTTCATTAATGATACTTGGTACAAACTTGTATCTGGGGATGACAACTTACATGCAAGCATCCATATTTGACCTTGAACTACATTTCATGGTTCACTGACTTTGTAAAATATTGCGACCACCCTAGCGTTCACCCTGAGGTTCAAGTTTATTTCTGAAGAACTATAAGAGCTTCATTAATGATACTTGGTACAAACTTGTATCTGGGAATGACAACTTACATGCAAACATCCATATTTGACCTTGACCTACATTTCATGGTTCACTGACTTTGTAAAATATTGCGACCACCCTAGCGTTCACCCTAATGGTAAAGTTTATTTCTCAAGAACTATAAGAGCTTTATTAATGATACTTGGTACAAACTTGTATCTGGGTATGGTTACTTAAATGAAAGCATCCATATTTGACCTTGACCTATATTTCATGGTTCACTGACTTTGTAATATATTGCAACCACCTTAATGGTCAAGTTTATTTCTCAAGAACTATAAGAGCTACAGTAATGATATTTGGTACAAACTTGTATCTGTGGATGGCAACTTAAATGCAAGCGTCCATATTTGACCGTGACCTACATTTCATGGTTCACCGACATTGTAAAATATTGCGACCACCCTAGCGTTCACCCTAATGGTTAAGTTCATTTCTCAAGAATTATTAGAGGTTAATGATACTTAGTACAAGCTTGCATTTAAGAATGGAAACTTTTGTGCAAGCGTCTATGTTTGACCTTGACCTACATATCATGGTTGGGTGACTTTGCACCCCCACAGGCACGACATAGCCTTCGGCGGAATTCTTGTTACTAGAAATGAACTCGTAATGCTTACAACACATCAAACGGCTTGGCCCGGGTTGGCGAGATGCAAAGCTGGGTCTTCTAGCAATCTTCAACTGGAAGAGTGTCTGACTTGTGATCAGGTGGTCACTACTGCAATAGATGCCAGGTCTGCACATCTTGTAGATAAATCGTATCTTCAGCTGATTCAAGAAGGGCAGTTGTCAGTTTCGCGTAAAAAAAGGGAATGCTGTACAGTCAAACCTGTCTCAGTGGGCACCTCTATTAAGCAAGCAACCTATCTTAAGCAAACGGGCATTTAGTTCCCCAAAAAGGCAAATGCATTAAAATTCACCTGTATTAAGCAAGCACCTGTCTTAAGCAAGCACATTTTCATTATCCCGGAGGTGCTTGCTTAACACAGGTTGGACTGTACTTGTAAACAAATTTTGAAAATTCCTGCCTAAGAGGATGGTCGGGTAAACAGACCAGTTTGATATGACATATATAGTGTTGACTGGGCCATTAAAAACAAAACAAACAAATCAATTATATTTTTGTAAAAATTTGGATTATACCTCCAGGTATAGCAACTATTTGAACAACTATCGAGTGTACCACCGTAACTACGAACACCAGCCTGACTTCACCCACCCACCTAGCTTTCTGAAGGAGTATGAGACACAGGTACAGGTAGTGATATTTTCTTATACTATTTTTAGACATGCAACCCATAGCAGACGGCATTCTATTTTTATTTTTGTATTTTCTTATTTTCATGAAAACTAAGGTTCAACATTTCATCTAAATCGCCAGACGATTTACATGAGATGTCGAACCTTAGTTCTTTTAAAAATAAAATAGTATTTGAAAGTGTCGTCTGCTTTAGTCGTGAATGATGCATTGTGGGTTAAGGTAAATAAATAAAACATGCAAGGGAGGTTTACCTGACATAAAGATTGTCTCCCTTTGAATAGGGATTACTCTTAAAGGATAGTGGATTACTCTTGAAGACTTTGCTCCCAGACAAGTAGCCCTGTTTAGAAAGAGATGCAGATATAAGGAAAGTGAGTTGAGTTAAAAATGTCAAGCCCTTCTTCAATTTGAAAGTGGTTACTATTCAGGGATGCTCATTCACATTAGCACTTGGATAGGGCTTGACATATATGATCCAGCCTCTGTTCTCTGTAAGATTAAAAAATACATGAAAAAAAAAAACGATTTAAAAGCTAATTACAATGTAATAGGAAATTTTCAGGAATAACCTGGTCCATAGTAGTCTATATTTTAACACTAAATCTCAAAGGGCCTTCTCGACTGTGGGTTCAAGCCTGTTTCAGACCATGCACTACAAAATGCCAGGTGGATTTTATTTGCGGACTACCATTTTATTCCCCTATCTTCATACATTTGAAATATTCTTGAAAGGGCCATGAAACCCACATGAGCAATATTCTTTTATTTCAGACCCTAGATATGTATATGCCCCCTGATGAGACAGTACAAGACCTGGGTGAAATCAACCTGGGCTACGCTGGTAGAGAGTCCGCTCGACTGAGGACTGGGGAAATAGTGAAGACTCAGGTGGTTAGGAACCCTGCCTTTGACAACCAATACCAGTAAGTTGTTAATTCCTTAACCCTTTTTGTACCAAATGGAATCTCCCTCCTTATATATAGCAGGAGTCCATTTCAAAATTTAGGGTTGTCAGGTTGTGTTTTTTCAAAATTTATTTGGAAAATGACTGAACTTTTAACAAACAGTGGAGGCCCTGATTAGATGCCACGTTATGCGGCGTCTGATCTGGGCCTGCACTGTTTGCCAAGGTACCCGTTTTGGTGTTTCTGTTAGTACTGAATTTAATTCCTCTGCATGCTGGGCATATTTTTCAGCAGACGACATTTTGAAATACTTTCTATCTTTTTTTCAAGAAAACAGGATTTGACATCTCATGCAAATTGTCATTACAGGAGGCAGTTCAAACAAGAACTCACATTTTATACTTTGAGCAGAAATAAAAAAAAATATCACAAGAATTCATCTTAAAATTTTCATTTTTTTCGGCAGTAAAGTTTATAATGTATTTGTATAGGCATGTTTTCTTAATTGTTTATGAAAAAAAAAACAAGAAGAAAACTAGGCCCACAATTATCTTCAATACTCTCCCATATCTAAAGGTAAAAGGCATCACGATAACAAGTCCCTGAAACGAAGACCCATCTAAACCCCACTTTATATAGAGAAAAGTGTGGTTAACGGGGTATACATTATCTACCTTGCTCAAAAACCTAGATTGTGGGTACTCGTTAGAACCGCCTCATTGAGGCGGTTCTAATGAGCACCCACAATCTATGTCTTAAGTAGAAATAAAAAAGATGTTATCATTTTTACCTGATATTTGTCATTTCTGACACCATGTTGGATGCCATCATTTCTCACAGACATGTTCTAAAGGTATGCATGAGACATTATATTACAACCATATCTATGCCATTCTGTTTTATTCTTATATTTCATCTTTCCTTTTTCAGCATCAAGTATGGAGTAGTGGTATGTACATCTTAAGTTAATCTTACAAAAACATGTGGTTTATGGTCATATCAACTAAAACAAACTTAACCCTTATCATGTGAACAAGTCTGTGAAATGAAGTCCTCTCTAAACCCCACTTTATATAGAGAAAACTGGGGTTTACAGGGGTATACATTGTTTATTTTTTCTGCTCTAAAACATAGGTTCTGGGTACTAGTTAGAACAGCCTCAGTGAGGTGGTTGAGGCAGTTCTAACGAACACTTACAACCTGCAGTATAAATAAGAAAAATATCAAGGATTTTCATCAGAAAAGTAGCCATTTTGAAGATATATAAGATTGCACTTTATTATACCTCACGCGATTTTACCATACAAAACGCTCATAGACCAGAGGGTGATAATTTTTACTATCCCATGCGATATTAAACTATCACATGCGCAAAAATGATGCGCGTACGGTTCAATTTTTCAGGGTGATAATATCACATGCGCAAAAATGATGCGCGTACGGTTCAATTCATCAGGGTGATAATAAGTTCGGTATAATAAAATAAATATCACATTTCTGAGAGGGTGATAGTAAGAATGTTCACCCTGAGGAAATGATTATCGACCTCGGCTTCGCCTCGGTCGATAATCATTTCCTCAGGGTGAACATTCTTACTATCACCCTCTCAGAAATGTGATATTTATATAATATCACACGGATGTGTTAACGTAATGTCACCATGCCCAAGCCGGATATATCCTTTTATGAAAAGTGTATTCACCTTATTTGCATTATCTGCTGGTTCCTAGTCTGAAGATTATCAGCGTTGGGAAAACAGGTAACCAGACCTCCCTGACTGTTTTGTGTTTGTAACACATTATTAGATAAGAACCAAGCTGGTTTCTTAACTTTATTTGTCTACAAGAACTACTGAACATATAACAGAATATCATGCATACATTATGATATGCTAACAAGACTGACACATGTATATTAGCTAGTGGGAGGAGCTTAGAGGCGGTAATGGTTTTTGCATTATCCAAACATCTCCCCCTTATTGAAAACTTATGACTTTCATCAATGTAACGTAGATAAAGTTCTCTGACAGTTTTACTATTTCAAAGTCATGCCGTGAACACAGAAAGGTTGTAAATCCTATTCGGCTTAAAAATTCTAGTCAAACATCAAGACATTAATTGGCTATATTTATGAGTTTTGTTAGATTAAATCGAATCGTGACTGAAATCCAAGTCTTACATGTGTTCTTGTGGTTGATAAGAATTTACAGTTTGTTCCAGTGCATAATTTTAACACCAAGTTCCCAAGAGATAATGTACATTAGTACCACTCAGCATACCTCTGCGGGGGTTTAATCTGTCTGCCACATCGTGTTTTATTTCGATGCTGTCCTGTATCAAGTTCCTGCGGTTTCTGCGAATTTCCCGTGTCGATATTTTGTCCCATGTTTGCCTTATTCCGTCATTCGTTTTTACCGTATATGTTCTATTTTCTGTATCACCATCAACTACTGTCCCTTCTTTTTGCCACCGTTTCTCACTGTCAAGTTTAATCCGTACTTTGTCTCCGGCAGCCAAATTTGGGAGTGGATGGGCTGCGTGTCTCCTATTGAAGAAGAATGTTTGATTTCCCTTCGATTTGTCATGATGTATTTTCACAAGGTCATGACTTGGCCACTTAGGTCTAAGTTTTTCTATAGCACACGGTACATGTATCCGGATTTGTCTACCTATCATTAGTTCCGAAGGACTATAGCTGGTAGCTACGGTCGGTGTACAAAGATAGGTTCTTAGTGCACTGTACGAATCCTTTTGTTTGAGAATGTTTTTAGCGATTTTGACGCCTGCTTCTGCAGCACCATTGGCCTGCGCAAAATAAGGAGAACTATATGTTATTTTAATGTTGTGTTCCTTTGCAAAGTCCTTAAAACACTTGGCTATGAACTGAGGGCCGCCATCGCACGTGATTTCTTCTGGGTCTCCCCAGCGCGAAAACATGTTTTTCATTTTGTCCACTACACGTTCACTGGTCAATGTATTCAGATATCCAATTTCTATGTATTTAGAATATGTATCCATGACAATGAGGTACGTTTTATTGTTCAACTGGCATAAATCTGCTGCAACCTTGACCCAAGGTCCCGATGGTAATTCTGACGGTTTCAGTGGCTCTCGACGCTGTGTAGGTCTAGATTCCTGGCAAAATGTACAATTTTGCACCTTTTTAGTTAAGTCTTTATTGATTGTCGGCCACCACACGCACTGTGCTGCAAAGTCTTTACATTTTGTGAGTCCCTGGTGCGACATATGCAGTTTGTCTAACACTTCCATGCGCTGGCTTACTGGAATAACGAGTCTATTTCTGTACATTAACAGACCATCAACAACAGAAAGTTCATTTCGAGCGCTGAAATACTCGTTGATAGAATCTGACAGATTTTTTCCAGTTTCTGGCCATCCTTTTCTCGTGAGCGAGATGACCTGCTGAATTTCTGAATCATTTAGCGTAGCATCGTAGATCATTTTCAAGCGCGTGTCACTAATTGGCATATAAGCACTTACTGAATCAACATACATATTCACCTCATTTTCAATTTTACAGTCGATTTGCTTTAACGGCGATCTAGATAAACAATCAGATACTATCATGTCTTTTGAAGTACCTTTTGAAAACTCTGCTATGCAATTAAATCTGCGTAACCGTAAAAGCAGCCTCTGGCATCTGATCGGTGCACTGTCAATGTCTGTTTTATTAATTAACGGGATAAGAGGCTTATGATCCGTGATTAACTTGAATGATTCAAGGCCAATTAAATACCTAGAGATTTTTTCACATGCATAGACTAGGCTAAGACATTCCAGCTCGATTTGTGCCCATTTTTTCTCTGATTCCGTCAACGTGCGCGATGCGAACGCGATTGTTTTAAGCTCTTTGCCTTCCTGCATGTATATTGCTGCTCCGAGTCCGACACGAGAACTGTCTGCGCTAACTACAATGGGGCTATTTCGTTTATAAAACGCCAATGTAGGGGCTTCTGTGAGCAAATGTTTGACTTTTTCAAAAGCATTATTCTGATCAGGACCCCAATAAAAGGCTGTGTCGTCCTTAAGCAGGTCAGATATTGGGCTGATTATTGTTGATAAATTTTCAACATACCTTCCCAGGTAATTTATCATGCCAAGAACCCTTTTGAGTTCTGTTTTGTCTTGAATGGGGTCTAGATTTCTGATTGCTTCCACCTTCTTTGGGTTCGGTGAGATACCCGATGCGTTAATAATATGGCCAAAGTATTCTAATTGGGTTTGTCTGAACAGACACTTGTCTTTGTTAAGTTTCAGACCTGCTTCATTTATTCTATGAAGTACAGCGGTCAACATTGCATTATGCTCTGCCATGTCTCGGCCATAAACAATAATGTCGTCCATAATAGCATCGACATTTTCCAAACCCTGCAACAGCTCAGTTATTTTTTTCTGGAAGATCTCGGGCCCTAGACTAGTACCCATTGGACATCTTTGATACGCGTAACGCCCGAATGGCGTTATGAACGTAGTAAGCTTCGACGATTCTCGCCGGAGGGGCAGTTGGTGAAAACTTTGAGCGGAATCCAACTTTGTAAATACAGTCATTCCTGCTAATTTCGGCGCGATATCGTCCAAAGTTGGTAACATGTAAAGTTCACGCTTTATCGACTCATTCAATTTTTTATAATCGACGCAAATGCGTACTTTGCCGTTAGGTTTTAAAACCGGTACCATCAGTGAACACCAGTCCGTCGGCTCCGAAATTTCAGTCAAAATTCCATCGCGAACCATGTTTTCGAGCTCTTCCTTTACTTTTGGCAAAAGTGGGAAGGGTATACGCCTAGCTGTACTGACGCTTTACGGCTGGGCATCGGACTTAAGCTCTATTTTGACCGGCTCACAATTTATGAGTCCTGTTCGACCGAACACGGTTTCCGGGATTTCATCAATTCGCTTTACAAACTTTAACGCAGAGGACGCTCCTCGGCTGAGCAAATTAGCCTGGTCTTTGCCTGCTACTACATATATTCTAAACATAAATTTCTGCCCATTTCTGTACGTATCTGCAATAAAATACCCAAGACAATTTACATTACCCCCGGGCTTTTCAGAATTGACAAGGCTTTTCGCAATGCCGGACGTTGCTTCAACGTTTTATAGCATGATTCTGAAATGATTGATATATCTGCACCGCTATCAATTTTAAAAGCAATGTTTGACTTACAGATATCAAGGTTAACGATCCATGGTTTATTTTCTGATTGATCACAAACAATTTCACACGATTCCAAGAAATAAGCACTGTCATTTAATTCCTCGTTTTGAATGCTTCCTTCATTTTGTGAAATTTCGTGTACCTGCTTAGTTTTACAACACACTGCAAAATGATTGGGTTTATTACACTTTTTGCATATCTGTCCCATAGCCGGGCATTGTCTCTGGTTCCCGTGACGTCTGTTACATCTTGTACACTGGGGTAGATACCTCAGTGGCTTCGCTGTGGATTTCTGGGTTGGCCTCAGCCCACCCTGGGGTAGTGAGCGAGGTGTTGGTCCTGGCTTCGGCTGTTTCGCACGTGCTTTAGTTCCCCTGACTTCGTTGACTGTCGTCGGTTGTGTTTGGTCGCGAACTTGTGATTTTATAAGTTCGGACTGTCGAGCCATTGTTGAGGCGCTTTCCAGTGTTAAGTCATCTTTCAGCTGCATTTTCTCTGACAGTTCTTTATCAAGAATTCCAATTACAATGGCATCCCGAATTCGGTCGTTTTTGGCTGTCCCAAAGTCACAATTTTCTGATATTTCATAAAGGCTTCTTATGAACTGTTCTGCACTTTTGCCGCTTTGTTGTTTTCTTTGATTAAACTTTGCTCTTTCGTGTATTACATTTTTTCTTGGTATGAAATGTTCATCAAACTTTTCTATGACTCCATCAAAGTTTTTTGATTCGTCGGCTGTTAGTCCGAAAGATTTCATTATATTTTCTGCGTCCATTCCCATGGCATAAATTAAACTAGACACCTGGATTTCACCAGTTTCTTTATTCAGCTTTGTCGCAAGTCTAAATCTTAAAAATCTATTCTTCCAGTCTTCCCACCTGTTTGGCTGGCTAAAGTCAAATTCATTCGGCGGGGTAAATTTTGATGCCATTTTTGATGTTTTTGAGTTTCATTGAGTTCTTCTAATTTTTCGTGAAATGTCATAAATTCCTTTGAATTTATTTTAATATATTCCCTTTGGAATGTTTATTTGGTTCCCTTTGGAACAAAAAAATATCCGACTTCTAACACCATGTTTTGTGTTTGTAACACATTATTAGATAAGAACCAAGCTGGTTTCTTAACTTTATTTGTCTACAAGAACTACTGAACATATAACAGAATATCATGCATACATTATGATATGCTAACAAGACTGACACATGTATATTAGCTAGTGGGAGGAGCTTAGAGGCGGTAATGGTTTTTGCATTATCCAAACACTGACCTTTCAAGGTCAGGGGGAGGTCTGGTTACCTGTTTTTCCAATATTGATAAAGCCAGCAAATAATGCAAAAATGGTGAATAGATCCAGATCAGCTGGCTTCTGAGAAGCTCATCTGGATCTACCAGTATTCTGTTATCCATTCTGCTTCTGAATCCACGGTGAAAATTGAAATCATGCAACACAAATGGCTGGAAATTGGGGAGGAGTGTAGTATATTGAAATATTCAGCATGGTGAGGGTTAACAATGAAAATAGCATTACTGGTCAACTCCTAACTTATATTTGTCCAGTGCCCAGTTGTTCAAAGTATCATCTGCTTAATGAACTAATTGGCTGGCAATATATATACTCCGTTCTAGCTAGTACAATATCCTTTACTCTTGTTATTTTTGCTGAAAATGTGAGTATCTTTTGTCAAAAGCTACGCATTTTTTATTATTTTTACATGTACTCGGCATATTTGCCATATTGAATGATCAAAGTTTTAGAGATACACTAACTTGTTTTGATCAACTGGATCCTGATTTTCATACAACCTGAAACATTCTTCCACTTTATTTTATTTTTCTCAACTAACTGATACACCCGTTCTGCAACGGAAGGTCAGGTGGTTTTTCTCCGTGATTAACGATCGGCTCTATATGAGTGAAATAATCTTGAAAGGGCCGTAAAACCCAAACCAAAAAAAAAAAATAATAATAATTGATACACCCAGTCTAGAGTAGCCCAACTGGTGTCTAATTTTGGACTCCAACAGTCTGTTTAATGCAGATCTCGAAACAAGAAAAATATTACAGATTTTTGTCATAAAAGTCTCAACGAGGCAGTTCTAACGAGTAACCATAATCTATTTTTCTTATTTCTGCTCAAAATATAGATTGTGGATACTTGTTAAAACGTATCCAAAATCTGTATTTTGAGTAGATAGAACCCCATCATCGAGGCTGTTCTAACGATTACCAACAATCTTTATTTCAGAGCAGAAATAAGGAAAATAAGATTTACCTCTATAAACCCAAGTTTTACTATATAAAAGTGGGATTCACTGGGGTCAAAATTACATAGGCATGTTTGCGTGATGAAATTCTGATCTTGCTGTAATAATTTCATTCTGATCTGAATTAACTTTTCTAGTCATTCTTTTGAGATTTAACAGGTACAACACTGAAAACCTTTTTATAACACTGTTCATTATATCATAATTTTGGATATTATGGAGTTGTGAGATGAAGCCATGATATGTTCTATCCAAACAAAACCACACAGATTGTATATAAGACATGCAGACCCTCGGTTTATAATGGCTATTTTAGTGCTATGCATCATGAAAACATGCCTATATAATTGACGCCTTTAACCCCACTTTTATATAGTAAAACTGGGGTTTATTTCTGCAACATAGACTGTGGGTACTTGTTGAACTGCCTCGTAGATCCCTGCTACAGTGTTATAAAGAGGTTGTGGCTTATTCTCAACAATTCTAATGTTAACCCATTCAGTACCAGAAACCCCTAAAGGGGTACCTTGGCAAACAGTGCAGGCCCAGTTCAGACGCCGCAGAATGCGGCGTCTGATCAGGGCCTCCACTGTTTGCTAAAAGTTCAGCCATTTTCCAAATAAATTTTGATGAAAACACAACCTGCCACCCCTAAATTTTGGAATGGACTATATTTAAAGAGGAAGATTCCATTTGGTACAAAAAGGTTTAAACACATTTTATGCTGCATTTTTGCATGCTTTTTCATTGATATTACATGTACTGGGTTCTTGCATGCTCTAACACGGTGTATTATGTATTCACTAGGAGCCGGGATCCAACAGAGATATCATAATCCAGACCACTCAGGTAATTAACCACAGTTCACCGCACTAAATAACTGGCTCAGTTTTTGAAAGTTAACATATGAGCTGAAGCACAGCATTTCCTACAATTTAAATGTGCACCCAGCGAACTCCAATCAGCCAGCGCATCTGCACAGTCTGATCAGCGTCTTCGTTGTGTGCTCTAAGGATAGCTAAGGGCCCAATGCTCCTTGTGCAATAAGAGAAGTCTCTGGTCAGACTCTGTGGATGTACATGCTGATCTGATTGTTTGCTGAGCACACTTGTAAATGATAGGAAATGCCGTGCCCCGGCTCATATCGTTTAATCTTTTAGCATGATTTTGTAATATTTTTGCTGAAACAATGTGGGTAGCTTTTTGTATTTGCAAAAGTTACATTTTTTTTAGCAAAATTAACAGAACATTAGATACTGCACATATTGAAACACTTAATATTTTGGCTGCTGATGAGCTCTTTAAACTAACAATGCTTTGATCATCTGGGCCCTGAATTATTGATTTCCCAGTTTATCTGAAGTAAAAACATTCACTCTGCTTAACAGCCACCTGTGTTCAGTAGCCTTAATCATCCACCCTTAAAAGCATTTCACTGTATACATTTATATGTATTTAACCCTGCTGAGCAGCTACCTCTCGTCTCCAGCCAACAACCACTTTGCTTACTATTAAATGGTCAGAATCAACTTAGTAGCAAAACGTTGGAAGTAAAATTAGGGGTTGAGATTTTCCTGGTTTAAATTGTTTATTAAAATTATCCTGTTCTTTAGTATAAATAATTTGTGTACATGTAAATGGAAAGAAAGGATAAAGGCATGTTAACAGATCTGTGTAATGAGCACCCCTCCAAATTCCCTCCCGAAAAAGAGAAAACTGGGATTTAAAGGAGTATACACAGGGATACACTCAAACAGGCGCCCAGTCACCCAAGGCACCTAAATGTTTGCTTGTTGAATAAAAATGCCTATTAACTTAATGTAAAATTTGGATTAATGGCAGTCTGGGCGCCTAAAGCAAAATGATTAATCTGTGTCCCTGTAAACATCATTTTTCTTATTTCCTTGCTAAAACATAGGTTGTGGGTACTTATAAAAATTGCTTAAATGAGGTGGTTCTAATGAGCACCCACAATTTATATTTGGAGTACAAATAAGAAAACTAAGAAAACTATCACAAATTGCCATCAGAAAAGTCACCAGTTAGAATGCATGGATATGTGTTATCGTAAGGGTTAGAGGTAATTTGAACCGGCCCCGATAGCTCAGTTGGTAGAGTGTCCGCTCCGGGGAATGGGAGGTCTCGGGTTCGATCCCGGGCCGCGACATACCAAAGTCGTTAAAAATGGTACTAGTTGCTCCTCGTTTGGCACTCAGATTTACGGGGTAGAGCTAGGACTGGTCGATCCAGTGTCAGGATAATGTGACTGGGTGTGGTATCATGTTATGTGTCTGGGACATGATACTTCAGTGAGGCAGCACTATAAACGTGAGCATTGAGCTCCCTGTCGCAACCAGACACCGTCGTGATATGACTGAAAAATTGTTGAAAGCGACGTTAAACCCGAATTCACACACACACATAGAGGTAATTTGCTACATTTTACTAAATATCAATGCCCAGTTTTGCCCCCGCCCATGGGGGCGTGAAGAAATAGAAGGGCTACATGATGCTTCTACGCGAGCACTGGTAATCCGCTTAGAGGATCTAAGCCTGCCCAGGCAAAGCGGTGTGAATCGGACTGTCCATGCTTATAACTCTGTTGTTCATTTCATCACAATGACAGGTAGGAACCCATAAAGTTGGTAGCAACATCTCCAAAATGACCTAAACAGTGTTGACAGGGACGTTAAACTTCAAATCAAACAAAATCAATGTCCATTCATAGTTAAGTCACCTTTGAATAATGCAATGAATCAAAAACATCAGGACTTGTGTTCATAACAGTAACTTCATAACACGGTTCATTATAACAGTTTTGGATATAACAGATTCAAGATGGATCAAAAAAATATAGATTATATAGAAAAATGACCATAAATGGTCATTTTTCTGTATAATCTATGCATTAATGACCATAAATGGTCATTTTTCTTTATAATCTATTAATTTTGTTACACAGTTCCTGCTTTGGAGCCCATAAATAGTTACAAAAGGGTTTTGGTGTAGCTCATAATAATCTTACATAATTGTAGACTTCTTCCTGCAAATCTGGAATGTATGTAATGTAAACCTTTGAGTTATGGTCAAATATGACTGATCACAGAAACTGTCGAAGGAAAGGATAAAAGGAAGGTGAATTGAATGAATTTAGATACAGAAAGAAGAGGTACTATGGGTGGTAGGGCTTCTATCTCAATGTTGGTTAAGTTGAGAACTGGGAAGCAATGTCTCACATATAGCCTAAATAGTGTTGACAGGGACATAAAACCTCAACACATACAAAAAAATGAAACACCACTATGTATGAAGAAAGGTGGCCTTCAGAGGGTTTTCGCTTGAAAACTTTGTTGTGGGTACATGCTAGAACCGCCTCATCGAGCAAGCACCCATACTCTGTTTTGAAAAGAATTAAGAAAAAAAATCATCTGAAAATGCTAGCCTATTTCTACTCCAAGACTTAGTTGGTGGGTAACGAACACCCACAACCTTTTTTACCGGGATAAATAAGAAAACAATATCTCAGATTTTCATCAGAAAAGTAACTATTTTTTTTGAGATATGAAAAAATGTTCTATGTCACACAGTTGTATAGATTAGAATGAGGTGATTCCAACAAGCACCAACAATGTATTTCTGGCTAACTGAACATTTCCATGTCTTTGCCATTTTTGCACAACATAGGTGCAGATCAGCCTGTGGATCAGTCTAATCAGCATCTATGTTTGCTGCTTAGATAGTCATAACGTTAACACATCTCATTACGAAAACACGCCTATACAAATATATTGTAAACAATACCAACACGAAAAACTAACATTTTAAGATGAAAAATTGTGATATTTTTCTTATCTTTGCTCAAAATATAGATTTTGGGTACTCGTTAGAACCGCCTCATCTAGGCGGTTCTAACGAGTACCCACAATCTATATTTTTGAGCAGAAATACGAAAAAAATAAGGTTTACCCCTCTAAACCCTAGTTTTTCTATATAAAAGTGGGGTCCAAGGGGGTCAAAATTATATAGGCGTGTTTTCGGTTCGTAGAAATACCAGAACACACCAAAACACCGGAACACACTGGTAATTACCGGAACACACTAAAAAAAAAGCTTTTTATTCGGCCTAATAAATGTGTTTTGGAGGAATATACTATAATATACATTTGGTATGCCTTATATTGGCCAAATACAATATAAACCCTAGCCCAGTTACGCATCAAATAATTTATGGCAATGTGATCGGGTATATTTCTGTCATGTTGCGTTAGGCATAAGAAAGTTATAAGAAATACATTAAATGTCAAAAAAGGTTATTTAAACCTAGAATAACTGTTAAGGAAATGTCAAGCTTTTTGTGGCAAGAAGAATTGTCAAACTGTATTCTTTTGGTCATCAAATGAGTTATATCAGAGAGAGCAAATCTAAACATAAACTGCTCAGTATAATTTTTGTATATATTTAGACCCACTGGACCGGAACACATTTGATAAAACACTGAACTAAGATAAATTTATTTATGCTTTTTATATCAGAAATGTTTTCAACAACACCATACACAATAAAACAATGCAAATAAGTCAAAAATAACATTTCTAATAAAAAAAAATATAAAAAATTCAAGTGTGTTCCGGCAATTACCGGTGTGTTCCGGTGTTTTGGTGTGTTCCGGTAATTCTACGAACCCGCGTGTTTTCTTGATGTGTGCAACATAGAGCATTTTTTTCATATTTCCAAAATGGCTAGTTTTCTGGTGAAAATCAGCATCATCAACAGATTTTTGATTAACATGCAGGTAAAGGAGCAAAGTCCACATTAAGTGGGCCCCTTCCAGGTAGCTGGCTTGCTGCAAGCATACCAGATCTTACACCAGATCTCCAGGCTTGTCTGTCATGAGGATGAATTGCAGAGAGCTTCCATTCTCTGCAATCTCCATGATATTTTTCTTATTTTTACTGCAAACATAGGTTGTGGGTGCTCGTTAGTGCATATGTCTTGAAGCAGAAATAAGAAATAATGATTAGCAGTTTTCTCTGTATAAAGTGGGGTTCATGGGTTGTTCATTTCATGGACTGATAATGTTGATATAAGAACTGTGAATGATAGATTGATCTAACATAGCCTAATTTCAAACCATTTTCAATTTACAGGAACCAACTCAGTAGATGCCACACCTAGAATAACTTCATTTGGCTATTGGCACGATCAACAGAAGACTTGTATTTGACTAGTGACACAGAAGAGCGCTATGAATCACCCAGAAACTTATGGACTAAAGTTTTTGTATTGGCACAATATTCTAAATGTGTGCTGGATGTAGAAATGACAGAGAACAGATAGTGCTGATATTGACAATTTATTTCATTCCATTTTGTTTCATTCTCATTTTAATTAAAAAATATATCATTAGGAACAGAAAGCAAGAAAACATAATAATTCACCATTTTCGCATTATTTGCTGGCTCCCAGCTTACACATCAATATTGGAAAAACAGGTAACCAGACCCTGGCTACCTGTTTTCCCAAAACTGATAATCTTCAGACTAGGAACCAGCAGGTAATGCAAATAAGGTAGCCATGTTTTAATATCCAGTTTTATATGTTGGAGTTAAAGCTTTGCATGCTGGTAATTTTTTCAGCAGATGACATTTGAAATATTGTTCTATTGTTTTTCCCGGAAAACGGGATTTGACATCTCATGCAAATTGTCTCCATTTGGGATAATTTGCATGTGATGCTAAATCTGGTTTTCTTTGAAAAAAAGATGAATATCAACAATTTATCATCTGCTGAATTAGTCCAGAAATGGTAAAGGTTAAATGACAGGGGTATTGACCATTTTCATCAATCAGCCCTTAAACTGCCAAGTAAGAAAACTGCAGACGCCTTTTTTTCATTACTTACAGGGAACAAGGCTTGTGATTTCATGTGAATTGTCTCATTACGAAAACATGCCTATATTAATACATTGTAAACTTTACTGCCGAAAAAAACGAAAATTTTAAGATAAAAAATTGTGATATTTTTCCGATTTCTGCTCAAAATATAGACTGTGGGTACTCGTAAGAACCGCCTCATCGAGGCGGTTCTAACGAGTACCCACAACCTATATCTGCCAGCAGAAATAAGAAAAATAATGTTTACCCCACGACCTATGTTTGCGGTAACACTGAGTAAAATATCTCAGATTTTCACCAGAAAAGTAGCCATTTTGGCGATGTGAAAAAATGCACTATGTCGCATGGGTGTATTATCGTAATGATTACAAGATAATACTGTTTCTTCTCCAAACCATGGATTTTGAGTATTCATTAGACTAGTTTCAAAAGCAGCATAAATAATGATTTGATAAAGGATCAGGTTTACAAAATCGTGTTATGAATACCCCTCTTAACCCCACTTTGTACAGAGAAAAGAGTGGTTTATGGAGGTATTCATTATTTTTGCTCAAAAAATTTATTGTGGGTAATCATTTCTTAGAACTGCCTCATTGAGGTGGTTTTAAGTTACCTACAATCTACAGTTTAACTATAAACAACATCATGAAAACACGCCTATGCGAATTTCACCCTCTAAAACCCACTTTTATACAGTAAAACTGGGGTTTACAGGGGTAAACATTATTTTTCTTATTTCTGCTCAAAACGGTAGATTGTGGGTACTCAATAGAACTGCCTCATTGAGGCGGTTCTATCGAGTCCCCACAATCTGTTTTGAGCAAAAATAAGAAAATTATCACAATTTTTCATCTTAAAATTTCCATATTTTGGCCGAAAAACTGATAATGTATTTGTATAGGCATGTTTTCGTAATGAGAAAAATATAAAACATTGATCTGAAAATGTTGGTTCTAGAGATAGCAGTCGTCATTGTAGCATACAGATGTTATCATAATGGGTAGTCTATGACATTGATAAGTTACCATAATATTGTCCATTGTCATAGCAGGTCACTGTTTGTTATCACGACATTTTGTCTAGGGAATATATCTATATATACATATAGCTTAGTAGTTTTATTTGTTTCAATTTATCATTTCCTTACATTTCTGGGTGATTTAGCTAGTATTAAAAGTGGAAAAATAGCTCTTTTTCTCAGGGTACAAAATTATAGTTGTTACCAGTATTTGAACTATTAGAATATTTCTCTTTTGTTAAAATGTTTTGTTAACTTTATCAGTATTTTTATATTATGGAAGTTTTCTTTCTTTGTGCTTTTGCAAAACCAGTATCTTGATATTTATATCTTTAAATTTTTGAATTGTTTCCTGCAGGCACAAAACATTGACTCAACGTTGAAACAATGCTGCTTCAACGTTCAGTGCCTGCTGGGATATCACCTTGCTAGAGAATATTATCCCAATAAATCCTAAGCCACCGAGATATTTGAGCATTTATGATTTTTAATGAAAATATTTTTGACAATTGATTTATATAGTGCTCTATATTTTCTAAATATACATGTATGTTTTACACTTTCCGAACATACCAAAATAAAAGCAATGAAAATAAATGTATCTGTTGTTTGTAAACTTCCCTTCTATTCTAAAGTAGAGAGCACAATTTTAAACCCTGCTTTATATAGAGAAATGTGGAGTCTTTGGAGTCTTTTATTTTTTTTCTCCAATACATAAATTGTTGCTACCCGTTAGAACTGCCTCTTTGGGGCAGTTCTAACTACTAACTAGCACCTACAGTCTGTTACAGAGATATCAGAGACTTTGAAATATCATTGGCTGTAACAACAATGGCGTGTTTATAGGTTAACATGTCTATAATGAACAACCCTTTAAATCTCACTTTATATAGAGGTAATGTGGGGGGGGGGGTTAGTCATTGTTTCCTTATTTATGTTCAAAAACATAGAGTGTGGGTTCTCGTTATAATGAGGCATTTGTTACTAGCACCCACAATCCATATTTATACCCCCGGCGTATGCCATGGGGGTATATAGTTTTTGTCTTTTCCGTCTGTCTGTCCGTAAACAATTATTTTGTGTCAAAGATATCTCAGGAACTGCTTCGCATAGAAACTTGAAATTTTGCACACATGATCAGTATGACTACTTGTATTGTGGGAAAGAAAATAAGGGCCAAGGGGTCAGGCCTTTTAGAGTTATTTCCCTTTGTAGTTCGGCACTGGCCGGGGGTATACGTGCCCCACTGGGCACTTTTGTCTAGTTGTAGTAGAAATTAGAAATCAATTATTTTCCTCATGAATATGCTGTTAATTCTAGGGAGAGGAAAGACACATTTTTGTATGCGGAAGTGTTAGCGTAATGACCATGTTTAATTCAAACTTTTGACTCGCTAGAAAATTCTTCCCAAACTCCAGATATATTTATATACCTAGGATAATTAGAGAGGGTTGTTTTATTCTATATTGAAAAGGTATGTTGTACGTACTCATTAGAATCGCCTCAATGAGGCGATTCTAATGAGTACACTCAACATGCCTTTATTTTATAGAAGTCAGAAATGATATGCCCATTTAGTCTCCTTATCCTCAAACTACCTTTTCCTCAAACATTTTCATAATCCCATAGGTGTTAGTATTGAAGTTTCAGTCACAAGTTTTCACAAAAGTGCTCGAAAAAAAGTTATTTTACAGGAGTCCCCCGGGTATTAGACCTGCCTTGCCGTTGCCCTGGGGGCTCAATTTCCACTGGGTACATAGCTGATGTGGTCTTTGTGCCCACTGGGAAGAGCTAAAGGAAGTATCGCCTGTTTGTCGAGAGTGGCATTCCAAAAGCCAGAAGGGATCCTGAAGGTTGAGGGTTTCCCAAGGTTGTTGTGCTTTAGGTACCCAACACGCCTCTTTAGCCTGGCTTTTCGGAGTAGAAGGATGGTTGTGCGGTCCGGTGGGGTCCGGCACACACAATCGGCTGGTTGTGCCAAGCCCTAGAGATACCGTTTTGCTTTTTAGCTCACCTGAGCCTTTAGGCTCATAGGTGAGCTTATAGTATAGCCATGGTCCGTCGTCCGTCCGTCCGTCCGTCCACCATTTTCAAAGATCTTCTTCTCCTATACTGCAGGGCCAATCAAAGCCAAATTTCATATGGAGCCTCAGTGGGATGGGGGAACGAAAGTTTGTTCGCGGGGTCTGGATCACATGACCAAGATGGCTGCCATGCCCATATATGGTAAAAAGCCTTCAAAAATCTTCTTCTCCAGAACCATAAGGCCAGTGGCCTTGAAACTTGGCATGTAGCATATGGTACTCGGGCCCATCATGGTTTGTACAAATGGTGACCCCGGGTTGACCTTGACCTATTTTACAGCAATGTCAAATTTGCCGAAGTAGGCTTTTGCATGGGGCAAAGTGAAAATAATGGATTTATAGGAAAACCATTGAAGACAGTGTCACCAAAATTTGTAGATTAGGTAAAGTAACTGAATACATGAAGATCTATGGGTAAGAAAGGTCAAGGTCATTCATTGACCTTAGACCAAGGTCACTCCGATTTCATATTTCAAAAATAACATTTTTTTCTCAGAAACTACTGAGCCAATTTAAGTGAAATTCAATATGGAGCTTTTGTGAGTTGAACAAATGAAAAGTTGCCAGTACGGTCTAGATCACATGACCAAGATTGGCGCCACGCCCATATATGGTAAAAAGCCTTCAAAAATTTTCTTCTCCAGAACCGTAAGGCCAATGGCTTTGAAACTTGGCATATATCATATGGTACTCGGGCTCGTCAGTTTTTACAAATGCTGACCCTGGGTTGACCTTGACCTATTTTATGGCAGTGTCAAATTTGTCAACTTAGGCTTTTGCATGGGAAAAAGTGAAAATAATGGATTTTTAGGAAACCATTGAAGACAATGTCACCAAATTGGTAGATCAGGTAAAGTAAATGAATACATGAAGATTCATGGGTAAGAAAAGTCATCATTCAGTGACCTGGGACCAAGATTAACCAGGTTCCATATTTCAAACAGTTTTTTCTCAGAAACCGCTGGCCCAATTCAAGTGAAATTTGATATGGATCCTTTATATGATGAACAAATGAAAATTTGCTCATATGGTCCAGGTCACATGACCAAGATTGTGGCCATGCCCATATATGGTAAAAACACTTCGAAATTCTTCTTCTCCAGAACCGTAAGGCAAATGACCTTGAAACTTGGCAGGAAGCATCTGGTACACGGGCCTATCATAATTTGTTCAAATGGTGACCCTGGGTTGACCTTTACCTATTTTACGGCAATGTCAAATTTGCGGACTTAGGCTTTAGTAAGGGCGAGGATTGTGGCCACGTAAAATCGATTTAAGCCCCCCAGTGGAAATCTTCCACTGACCGTTCCAAGGCGGCTCTTCTGTGGCGATTTATTTATGTTGTTGTTTGTTACTTACTGTGTGTATCACTTGTGTCTTTTGGTTTTGGATGGCCATATGGCCATTTTGTGGGAAAGTAACTGTCCTTATGGCCTTCCTTTGTTTAGGTTTCCATTATGGTCTGGTCGCTTAATGTTTGTATTTCTTTCCCTTTGGTGTCTTTTATGGGTGGAGTAAGTTAATTGTATCAATTCCTGATCTTTGTTTTACTTCTACTTTGCTTGGGAAAAAGTGAAAATAATTGATTTTTAGCTCACCTGAGCCTTTAGGCTCATAGGTGAGCTTATATACTACTCAAAGTTTGATAGGGGTCACTTTTTAAATACCAATTTTGCACTGAAAATTTAAAATTTCATGACAGAATTTGTCTTCTGTGTATTGATAATTATCTGGAGCAGAAACTCATCTGCAATTCAGAACTCCCGAAAGTGCCCACTTCTCACACTTCGCAAATGAAGTCATGCACCCCAGAAATCTTGCGTAACACTGCATTCCAACAGAAAAATCAAACTTGTCAATGTTCCTTTACTAAGGGTAAAACGGACTTCATTTGATTTGTGAAACTCTTAACTGCCTAGGGGACAGTTAAGAAACCGTCCGAGCCCCGAAAAAAGAAACCGTGGCGTCTGAATGTTGGAATCTGATGTCTCTCAACGTCATGTTGCTGGGATTCTGAATGTGTCTCAGAGCGTGGTTTCCCGAATGTGGAGTCGGCATCTTACCCACAGAAATCCTTCACACAGATACGGCGGGAGTCGAGAAAGGGCTACAACTCAACATCGGGATCGTTTTTTGTTGATTCAGTCTCGACGTCAACGGTTCCTGAACGCTACGCGCTTGAACGGAACTGGAGTACGAATTTCTACACAAATTGTCAGAAACAGGCTCCACGAGTTCGGACTTAATGCCAGGAGGCCTGCTGTACGTGTTCCGTCGACGAGACAGCACGTTCCAGACCGGTTGGACTTTGCGAGAACTCACGTCAGGTGGACGATTCGTGACTGGACGCCAGTACTGTTTACTGATGAGTCCAGAGTCTGTCTAGAATTCACTGATAAACGTGATTTAGTGTGGCGAATGTCTAAAGAGCGATTCGATGACTTGAATGTGGCAGAGCATGATCGCTATGGAAAGGGATCAGTCATGGTTTTGGCTGGGATAAGCATGAACAGTAAAACTGACTTGTACGTCGTTGGAAACGGAACGTAAACGGCAGTGAGGTACTCTAATGAGATTCTTGATCAGCTTGTGAGACCATATGCCGGTGCTATCGGCCCGGACTTTATTCTGATGGACGATAATGCCCGCCCCCACCGTGTCCACTACACTGATGCCCATCTGGAACGTGAGACAATCGTTTGTATAGACTGGCCTGCTTGATCACCGGACTTAAATCCGAATGAGCATGAGTGGGACAAGCTACAGCGTGCTGTTTCAGCCCGACCTGTGCCACCGAGGACTTTACAGGAGCTCAAAGATGCATTTTTTGCTGAATAGAGGCTGATTCGACAAAACCGGATACAGACTCTGGTTACGAGCATGCGCAGGCGATGTCGTGCTGTAATTGGTACCCGTGGACGCCATACATGTGATTAGGCACGTTTGTCTAAACAAATTTGGAAATTTGTGAAAAATCAAGTGTCCAAATCCCTTCGTGTTACGGCAAATTGTGTGGGTGCCAAGGCGGTTGTTGTTGTCACGCTTGAATGCAGTGCCAGTTGACAAACTTAATCACTAGTCTTTGTAAAGGATATGTTTTCTATCATTATGTATCAAATTTGGATTCAGCTGATAATGTTATCCAAAAATTATTTTGCGTTAAAAAAGTGATCCCTATCAAACTTTGAGTAGTATAGTATAGCCATGGTCTGTCGTCCGTCCATCCGTTGTCCGTCCGTCCACCATTTTCAAAGATCTTCTCCTCCAAAACAGGGAGGCCAATCAAAGCCAAATTTCATGTGGAGCTTCAGTAGGATGGGGGAACGAAAGTGTGTTCGCGGGGTCTGGGTCACATGACCAAGATGGCCGCCATGCCCATATATGGTAAAAAGCCTTCAAAAATCTTCTTCTCCAGAACCATGAAGCCAATGACCTTGAAAGTTGGCTTGTAGCATCTGGTACTTGAGCCCATCATAGTTTGTAAAAATGGTGACCCTGGGATGGCCTTGACCGATTTTATGGCTATGTCAAATTTGCAGACTTGGGCTTTTGCATGGGAAAAAGTGCAAATAATGAATATTTAGGAAACCATTGAAGACTACGACACAAAAATAGGTAGCTCAGGTAAACAAAATCAATACATGAAGATTTATGGATAAGAAAGGTCAAGGTCATTAAATGACCTTGGACCGTCGTCTGTCCGTCCACCATTTTCAAAGATCTTCTTCTCCAAAACTGAAAGGTCAATCAAAGCCAAATTTCATTTGGAGCCTCAGTAGGATGAAGGAACGAAAGTTTGTTCGCAGGGTCTGGGTCACATGACCAAGATGGCTGCCACACCCATATATGGTAAAAAGCCTTCCAAAATCTTCTTCTCCAGACCCATGAAGCCATTGACCTAGAAACACAAATTGACGAGGCGATTATTGGATTAATCATGTGTAATTAACGGATTGACATCTGAACTAAGTAAGTTTTAAGTTTACAGAATTTGATAATATCCTAAATATTTGACTGAATCAGCGAAAATTTCCTAAATGTTGGACCAGTATCGGACCGATTTTTTGGGGCTTTGGGCCATTTCCAATCGGTCCCAATTTCTGAATTTCGGTCTGGGACCGAAAAAAAATCGGTTTTCCCGAGCCCTGAGCCACGGTCAATCAAGTGGTAAATTATTTTTTACACATGACAACAATAAAAAGGATGTTTACACAAGTGTCAAATAAATTGATAATTGACTTAAGCGGTATTTTCTACCTGGCCGATCATCAATAATGACTTTATCAAAATTTGCAATTATTTGATGGAATAACAAAGATCTTGCGATGGAAAGTAATGTTTCTTGCTAATAGGAACAAGAAAAAAAATAGAAAAATGATTTGGTAAATATTTTTTTTCAATCACAAGATTCACCGGTTTTATTTTGGATGGCCATATGGCCATTTTGTGGGAAAGTAACTGTCCTTATGGCCTTCCTTTGTTTAGGTTTCCATTATGGTCTGGTCGCTTAATGTTTGTGTTGGTGTCTTTGATGGGTGGAGAAAGTTAATTGAATCGATTCCTGATCTTTGTTTTACTTCTACATTTTATACGTAAGCGGTTAACCAGTATAGTGCACATTCTTTCGCCAAAAACTGACAACTGCCCTTCTTGAATCAGTGAAAGGGAGAGAATGACTGAAGAAAATATTTCATGTTCAATCGTCACGAAAGAATGCTGCCGACCTAAGCAGGTATCGAACCCGCATCCTCCTGATCATCAGTCAGTAAACAGCTCCTGCTGGCAGTAAACAGAAAACAGAACCGTGCAGGCACACAGCGTTGAATCATCTTTGTTTCAACGTTAATTCAACGTTGAGTGCCTGCTGGGAACATTTTTTTATACTTTTTTTTTCTGAAAAAAAGTTTGGTGGACAAGATTGTTTATGCTTTACAAAGTATCACAGTGCCGTTTTAACGACGTCCAATCAACGTCGTAAAACCCTGAAGTCCTTGACCAATCATTAAAACAACGTCGCATAAACAAACTTTGTCCACTGGGATAACAGTCTGACATGGGTCGTCATTCGATTCGGATCATTTCGGTCGTTGTGGGCCTTCCCTTTCGGCCCTTTTCGGTCGTTTCCTGTAATAAGGTAATTCTAAAAATAGAAACAAAAATAAATCTAAGAAATTCGATCAATTAAGGTGTTTCTGGTGAGTAGATTTATTTTTATCACGAACACATAATAAGTATAATCAATTTCAAATATCATTAGGCCAAAAAGAAGTAATTTAGCCCATGAATTTGAAAGAAATTCGGAATTGTCAATACTCTTTCGCCGCCTTGGCTTTTATACCCATGGATTTCGGAAAACAGTTATTAAAAGATAAATAAGCAATGTAGATTCGTGAAACTACTTGTAGTTATAACATATCTAATTTATAATAATTTAATCCCACATTCACCAAAATATATATCTAACTTGTATCTAGAGACTAAAAATAAAATTTTCGGTAGGCTCGGCGGCTCGGTCCGGCCCGGCGCGGCCTTGGCTTTTATACCCGACCGGTTCCATGTTTGTCCCGCACTTTATTACTATGACCCGCGCTCTGTGCTGTTAGAGTTACTTCAAAATAAGGACAAAATGGTGACATACATAAACAATTACATGTGCTTTCAGAACAATACTTAAATTCTTTGCAATATAGAATCGTTTTGGACTGTAAGCAATGGCACAGGCGAGAAATCGTTAATGCTCACACTTGTAAGTGATGGTTTATTTGTTTTACTTCTGATCTAATAGAAGTCACTTTCACAATGTCTGTCTCAGTTTGGACTTTTTTTTAGCTCACCTGAGCCTTTAGGCTCATAGGTGAGCTTATAGTATAGCCATGGTCCGTTGTCCGTCCGTCCGTCCGTCCACCATTTTCAAAGATCTTCTTCTCCTATACTGCAGGGCCAATCAAAGCCAAATTTCATATGGAGCCTCAGTGGGATGGGGGAACGAAAGTTTGTTCGCGGGGTCTGGATCACATGACCAAGATGGCCGCCATGCCCATATATGGTAAAAAGCCTTCAAAAATCTTCTTCTCCAGAACCATAAGGCCAGTGGCCTTGAAACTTGGCATGTAGCATATGGTACTCGGGCCCATCAGTGGAAAATCAAGGAGTCAAGTGCTCTTTCCCAGCACATTGTCAATCAGACATTCCCTAAATAATATGAAAAGTTAAAAAAATATGACAAATGGAATAAACCATAATGAAAGCATGGCCTTCGAACTGTCAGAAAGGTAGGAATAGGTGGAAAGTTTTATCACATTGTTAGACATCAAAATTTTGTCCCCACAAGTTGTTTACCCCTGCTCTGAGGCTATATACATATATAAAAACATTAAAATGTACACCAGGACCAGGTGTCAGGTGAGCGTTTACAGGACCACTGGTCCTCTGGTTTTAGATTCTTTCTGTCTTTTTACTGATACAAACCATATGCCCATTTACCTGACCCTTTTCTGTCAGTTTATTTCTTGTTATGGTTTGTCTTTGAGTGTTTGTATCGCTTATATTATTTTGTTTTGGATAGCCAATTGGCCATTTTGTGGGAAAGTGACTGTCCTTTTGGCTTTCCGCTGTTGGTGTTTCCATTAGGGTTTGTTCTTTCATATTTGTGTTTCTTTCCATTTGGTGTCTCTGATTGGGGCTGTGGGTTAATTGTATCGATTCCTGATCATTGCCTTCACTCCTATTCATTTCATCTCTAGAATGAGGAGGCCAAACGGACCAATCGTGTAGGCATTTTTTATGCAAGTATACAATCTCTTACAGATGCGAGTCGGATAACCACTCCATTATGGTGTTCCTTTGTAGGATCCTGTAGAATGTTCCCTTGTGGAATGTGGGTACTCGTTATAATGAGGCATTTGTTACCAGCACCACTAATCCATATTTGAAGTAGAAATAAGAAATTTATTGATTATTCTCCTCGGAAAGATGCTGTTAAATCTAGGGATAGGAGGGTCGCATATTTTTGCATGCGGAAGGACAATGTTTAATTCAAACTCCAAGGAGGGCAGAGAAAACTTGGGACAAACCTTACAACTTTCTTCAGTGCGACGCAAACAACTACCAACCGCAACGCAATCAAACGTAAAGCAGTCGAGGAGTCATCTGATTCCGATGAACCATGTCAGAAGTCTGCAGCACCAAAGCTTAAATTTAAATGACGTCAGTTGAAGATACACGCACTGTCAAGTTTATAGCCTTTGTCATCGAAAAAATGCATGGTTTTCATAGCTGGACACATAAAGCGCATCAAAAAGCTAGTCAGGTGATCTTCTCATTGAAGTCGAAAGAGAACAGCAGGTTAAAAGCCTGCTAGTTCGAGCTCAACGTTCAAAACTTCTCTGCACAGTACCCTCATTTCATGTATAAATGTCATTCGCAGCCCGGAGCTATTAACGTCTTTGCAGCGATAGTGATCATTGACAACTGGGGAGATGGAGTAATTGGTGTACGTAACATGCAAGCTCATAGAGCTTTGAATCTTTTGAAGGTTTTAGCTCATACAAATCTTCTTCTCTGAAGCTATGAAGCACAGATCTTAGATATTTAGTATCAACATAAAATAGTCACCTACATAAATCCTGTTAACCCTGCCCCTGGAGTCAAAATTGGCCACGCCTAAGCTCATTATTTGCTCTATAGACTTATAATGGAAAAAAACTTCAAAATCGTCTTCTCTGAAACCATAAAGCCCACAGCTTAGATATTTAGTATGTAGCAACGTTAAGTGGCCACCTACCTACATAATTCCTGCCAATTACAGAATTATGCCCCTGGGGTCCAAATTGGCCACACCCTCGGCTCTTTAGCTCCAGTAGACTTACAATTTGAAGAATATTATCTGAAACCCTAGGGCCCAGAGCTTAAATATATAGCATGTAACAACGTTAAGTGGTCACCTACATACATGCTGCCAACCATGCCCCTGGGATCAAAATTGGCCAAGCCCATGGGCCCATTAGCTCGCATAGACTTATAATGAAAAAAAACAAACAAACTTAAAATGGAAAATAAAACTTAAAAATCTTCTTCTCTTGAAACCATAAGGGCCAGAGCTTAGGTATTTAGCATGTAGCAACGTCGTGTGGTCGCCTACATGAATCCTGCCAATCATGCCCCTGGGGTCCAAACTGGCCGAATCCTGTGGCTCCTTAACTCCAATTAACTTATATTGGGAAAAAGCTTAAAAAATCATCTCTGAAACCATGAAGTACAGACCTTAGATATATAGTATATAGCAACATAAAATGGTTGCCTACATAAATCCTGCCAACCATCCATTTTGGGTCAAAATTGGCCACGCCCCAGGCCAATTAGCTCCTTTTGATTTATACTGGAAAAAACTTCAAAAATCTTCTTCTCCGAAACCGTATGGCCCACAGCATGTAGCAACGTCAGTGGTCACCTACATAAATGCTGCCAACCATGCCCCTGGGATCAAAATTGGCCACGCCCATGGGCCCATTAGTTCGCATAGACTTATAATAGAAAAACAACTTAAAATGAAAAAAAACACTTAAAAATCTTCTCTTGAAACCATAAGGCCCACAGCTTAGATATTTAGTATATAGCAATGTCAAGTGGTCTCCTACATAAATCCTGCCAACCATGCCCCGGGAATCCAAATTGGCCATGCCCCAGGGCTCCTTAGCTCCCATAGACTTATAATAGATTATCTTAAAAAATCTCTTGTCTGAAACTACAGGGCCCAGATTTTTGATTGATTTGAGGTTTAACATCTCCATCAACAGAGGGTAGGTCATTTGGGGGACGTTGCTTCCAGATTTGTGGGACTTTTACCCGACATTAAGATGAAATGATCTTAAAGCCCTGACGCTCAATGAAACCAATAGGGTTTATATGCATGGGTGGTCCAACTGGCACCACATTTCCTGGGCAGGCTTAGAACCTCTAAGCTGTTTACCAGTACTCATGTGCGGTCGGTTCCAGCTCTGCATGGAAGCACCATGTAGCCCAATCTATTTCTTCAAGCCCCGATGGGCATTCTTAACACCATTAATGATTTTCTGGTACACAGGTGAGCGCTACACGGCCCGTTGGCCCTCTTGTTAGGGCCCCGCACTGAAAGTGTGGGTGCCCTATAGTAATCACTCTGTCTGTCTGTCCGTCTGTCCGTCCACAAATTTTTTTATCCTCCATAACTTTCTTATTCCTGGATGGATTTAAATATTACTTGGCAGAAATGTTAACCATAATGTGATGGAGTGTTGCGCGCAAGACTCAGGTCCGTACCTCAAAGGTCAAGGTCATACTTAGATGTAAAAGTCAAAAAGGGTCTTTCCTGTGTCCAATTAATAACTTTGTTATTATTATTCCTGGATGGCAGAAATGTTAACCATAATGTGATGGAGTGTTGCGCGCAAGACTCAGGTCCGTACCTCAAAGGTCAAGGTCATACTTAGAGGTTAAAGGTCAAAAAAGGGTCTTTCCTGTGTCTGTCCGTCTGTCCGTCCACAATTTTTTTTATCCTCCATAACTTTCTTATTCTGGGATGGATTTAAATATTACTTGGCAGAAATGTTAACCATAATGTGATGGAGTGTTGCGCGCAAGACTCAGGTCCGTACCTCAAAGGTCAAGGTCATACTTAGAGGTTAAAGGTCAAAAAGGGTCTTTCCTATGTCCAATTAATAACTTTGTTATTATTATTCCTGGATGGCAGAAATGTTAACCATAATGTGATGGAGTGTTGCGCGCAAGACTCAGGTCCGTACCTCAAAGGTCAAGGTCATACTTAGAGGTTAAAGGAAAAAAAAGGGTATTTCCTGTGTCCAATTAATAACTTTGTTATTATTCCTGGATGGATTTAAATATTACTTGGCAGAAATGTTAATTGTTTCTTTTTTTTCTGTATATACCCATGAGGTGATATACTATACCAGTAGGTGTCATTTTCAATAATCTTCAATTATCATAGCCATGATATGGCTTATTAAAGCACTGGTCCTCCTGTATTTGGTCCTCAAATTATAAACCTCGTCCTCTGGAGAACTTGGTCCACAGTCCTCTGGTCCTCCAGTAAAAGTCCTCAAATTATACGTTCCTCAGCAGAACACCGCTTGGCTGAGCAAATACTCAAAGGTCGGCCTCGGTAGCTCAGTCGGATGCGCGTCTGACTGGTGATCAGGACTCCGGTTCCTTACCTGCCGGGGTCGGCAACATTCTTTCATTGAGATTGATATTGAAATATTTTCTACGGCCATTCTCCCCCTCCCGCTGATTCAAGAATGGCAGTTGTCAGTTTCTAGCAAAAGAATGTGTACTGTACTGGTTAACCGCTTACGTATAAAATAGAAGTGAAGGCAATGATCAGGAATCGATAAAATTAACCCACAGCTCCCATCAGAGACACCAAAGGGACAGAAACACAAACATGAAACAACAAACCCTGATGGAAACATCAATAGCGGAAAGCCAAAAGGACAGTTACTTCCACAAAATGACCAATTGGCTATCCAAAACAAAATAATATAAGCGATAGAAACCCTCAAAGGCAAACCATAACAAAAAATAAACCGCGACAGAAGAAGCCTGCCCCGGAAAAGTGTGGATAGGTAAACTGACCGGCTCAAAAATAATCTCAAATATTGTTGACTGGGCCGTTAAACTCCAATACAAACAAACAAAGAATACTTACGCTTCCTTACTGAGTAGTACTTGAATCAATTTCATGCTCACTGTAACTGAGCACAACACCCATCAAATTCGTGCTCACCGCATCAGCACTGGTAAACGGCAATTCATTAGACTGCACCTTTGCACTATCTGGTCATTCGCCAATTACAGAACAAAGCTCAGTTTCAGACCCTTCTCTGCGACACATTACGCAAACACGCCTATACAAATACATTGCCACCTTTATGGCTGAAAAATTGAAAATTTTATGATGAAAAATTGTGTTATTTTTCTTATTTCTGCTCAAAATATAGATTGTGGGCACTCGTTAGAACCGCCTCATCGAGGCGGTTCTACTGCGTACCCACAATCTATATTTTAGAGCAGAAATAAGAAAAATAAGGTATACCCCCTGAAACCCCAGTTTTTCTATATAAAAGTGGGGTTCAAGGGGGTCAAAATTATATAAGCGTGTTTTCGTGATGAAGGCTCATAAATAATTGTACACAAAAATACTTAGAAACCGAAAACATGAAGCTTTTTACCGCACACTACATACCGCGATTCTATCTTTGAGCGGGTCTACACTGTTTGCATTAAAATGCTCAACCCATATCGCTTCCGTATTTGGTAGCCGTAAGGTTAGAACTGACTTTGCGACGTCGATGACGTCATTTACGCCGCTTAGACCGTTCTAACGTGTGTCGACCAATACCCAAACTAGTCAATCTACATAATTTATCCTTAATTTAATGTGTACAATAAAACACATTATTTTGGCAATGCATGTATAAACAGATTTCTAAAAATAATTGAAATCGTTACAGAAAATGAACTCTTTTTTTTCCCTCAAAATACGTAATACGGATACTTTACAATCTACAATCAATCTAGACAATCTACATATCAATTTACCCTTAATGCAATGCAGGCAATAAAAACGCATTTTTAGGCAATGCATATATAAGCAGATTTCTAAACATAATTGAAATCGTTACAGAAAATGAACTCTAATTCTTTTTCCTCAGAATACTTTCTGCGGACAGTTATGAATATGGTTGTAATACCATTTCATCATCAAATATAACTTGACAGGCTTTTGTCTTATAGAGTTCACCCTGATGATGGAGATTTGGTTAAACCTGCCTGTTTAAATTTACGTCCCTTCAATGGTCATACTAGTAGAGACGGGACCTCGGTTTTCCAACAACCGGGAGTCAAAAGCTATGGGTCGAACCCGCGGCCCGTCGTTACTAAGCATGAATGAAAACAGTACAGGCTTCAGAAAGCTGGGGTTTACTAACGAGAAAACCCCATAAACAAATGCTAAAATCGTACAAGCATATTCAAAGATATTTCATATACCGTCATAGCCTCTCGCTTATGTTCTCGACGCTTTCTTGTGTTGATGTTCTACTGACATTACCCTGCTATCTATCTTGACCCATTGCTGGCATTCCGATAATTTTTAGGGGATTTGTATCTATCGGCCATGCTGGAAAATCATTGATGCCCGTACTGGCTCGATAAAATTGAGCGAAATATAGATATAGGCTAAAATTATAGCCATGCAGCAAATTTAAGCAGAATAGGGATCTCAACTTGAATTGAATTTACCCTTGAAGGATACTGATAAAAATCCTTTTAGCGGCCGTAAAAAGTGTCCCCGTGCTTCATCATAGTGAAGTTTATATTTTCTTTTCCTTTGGGATCATTGAGCCCATTCTGGTTACATTCAAAATCGAATATCGCTTAAGTCGGTGCTAGAAGGCGTATGCAGCCTTGCAAACTATATTGTTGTGTTTGAAGAGACTCAATAAAACCAAGTTTCCGATTTTCGTTCTTTTATGTGTTCTTTGTTTCCAAAGGCAACCTTTTAGGTTATTATTCCATAGGAACCCATGTCTCAACATGTCAGTAAACTATAGTCACAGACAACGCTTTCGGTGTGAAAATATATATGGCACTATTTGGCGACGAGCGTTTCTTTGTTTTTTTTATTCAAAATACATGCCAAATAGACACATAGCCGCCTACAATAGGGCGAGTATGACCCCCCCCCCCCCACACACACACACACACACACATCACGAAAACACGCCAATATAAATTTGACCCCCTCGAACCCCACTTTTATATAGTGAAATTGGCGTTTACAGGTGTCAATATTATTTTTCTTATTTTTGCTCTAAAATACAGCCACAATCTATATTTTGAGCAGAAATAAGAAAAATATCACACGACAGGTCATCCGACTCCGATGAACCCAGTCGGCAGTCTGCAGCACCAAAGTTCTCAAATTTTTCCGCTTCTTGGTAATGACGTCAGTTGAAGGTACACACGCTCTGTTTGTCCTGTTCATCGCCCTTTATCATCAAAAAGAGCATAGTGTCCATAGCCGGACATCCAAATGTCAGGAGGAACAACTCTGCCAAAGTGGTGGCACACATGCTATTTTCTTCAGAGATTGTCCGGCATGGAAAAGAAAAAAAGAAATTCTCAAAGTCAAATCCCAAAACTCCGATGCATCAGATTCTATGACGGTTCCAGCGTAAAGGCTTACTGAGAAATAGAAAGAATCTAATTTTATATAATGTTGGAAGGTGCCTGATGCTCTCTCTGGTTCGGACCATCGGAGTCTAACTGTTTGTTTTCGTTTGCTCCAGCATTTCAGTGGTTTCTTGCTGTCGAGTCCTCATCGGTGTTTCATATCTGTGGTTGTCACGGAGATGTTGTTGCACTGATGAGTTAGGAGGCCTTCATGCGGCTGAACAAATTCTTTGTCTAAATCGCGACGGAAGAAAGGGCGAGGATTATGGCCACGTAAAATCGCTTTAAGTCTCCCAGTGGAATTCGTTTCACTGACTGTTCCAAAGACGGTTCTTTTGTCGCGATGTTTTTTGTTGTGGCTTGTATTTGAGTGTGTGTATCGCTTATATTTTTTGTTTTAGATAGCCGATTGGCCAGTTTGTGGGAAATTAACTGTCCTTTTGGCTTTCCGCTATTGATGTTTCCATTATGGTCTAGTTGATTCATGTTTGTGTTTCTTTCCCTTTGGTGTCTCTGATGGGAGCTGCGGGTTAATTGTATCGATTCCTTATCATTGCCTTCACTTCTTTTTCTGTAACACAGAAGCGCGAAAAAGTGTTGAAGAGCGATACAAAACATCAACACCCAGTTACGCCAGCATCACAAAGGGTTCTGGTGTAAAAGTCACCCATAATTCGACTCAGACTGCTGAATCTTACATTGCCGAACTGAAAAATCTGGTGCATGGAGTAAATCCACTCCAGCACCACCAAGTTAACCAAATTTGTCAAATAGCGCAGCTCAAATTGTTTCGGATCGGTCGACAGCGACCGAACCGAAGCCGCGCCGAATATGAAAGAGAAATCCGACTCAGGTCGAACACGTAAGGGATCGGAAGATCCGATCAGATAATATAACACGTTTGATCCTCTTGACGAGGACAAGGAAGAAACAATGGACGCAGAGGGTACAACCAGTGCTCGCAAGGGTGCCAAAATTACAAGGATACCTACTTCAAAGTAGGTAATTCCGTCGATAACGACGCATTAGTTTCTAGTTAGGTAAATATCTCTCCATGAAATAGATCCAATACACAAAATACTACAATGGATCCGGAATTGTCGAGGTCTTCAATCAAAACTTCTACTTCTTTCTTTATTAACCACATGTTTTTTTTGTTTTTGTTTTTTTTTTCGTTTAAAAGAACCGTTTTTTAAAACTGATGACAGCATCGATATAAGTACTCCCATACATGCGGCCCCCGCCTATAGGGGCTTGAAGAAATATATGGGCTGCATGATACTTCCACGCAGAGCTGAATCCGGCCAGCACACTTGTACTGGTAAACCGCTTAGAGGATCTAAGCCTGTCCAGGAACCGCGGTGCGAGTCGGACCGTCCATGCTAATAAACCCTATTGGTTTCATTGGGCGACAGGGCTTGGGATGTCGTTTCATCTCAATGTCGGGTAAAAGTCCCACAAAATTGGAAGCAACGTCTCCAAAATGACCTTTACAGGGTTGACGGGGACGTTAAACCTCAAATCAAACAAACAAAAACTCCCATACATGAGATTTCTGCGTTCCAGATGTTCATATTTTACGTTTATATGCTGATATTTATGTGTTTGTTATTCTTCGCATGCACAACTATAAAAAACAAATCTATAAATGAGTGCATGCGTACGTATAACTTGTTGGACTACGATATAAAGGGCTACAGTACATTTAACTATATCTATTCTGATGGTAACAGACCATCTGATGGCAGTTCAATGTTCGTTAAATCTTGTTTATCACAAAGAGAGTTCAAATTGAAAAGAGAACTACAAGCTGTGACAGTCTCGGTTTCTATGTGTAAAGAAACTACAATTTGTTCAGTGTATATACCCCCTTCGTTTTCTTTAAAAGCTGAACAAATCGAATCATTACTTAATCAGCTGACACCAACATATATCTTTTAGTTGGTGACTTTAATGGTTACATCATTCTATGGGGATGTAAAGATAATAATAATAGAGGAACACGTGTTGTAAATTTTGTTGCAAAGAATGACTTTTGTTTGATTAATGACAAATCATATACTTATCTCCATCCTCCAACATGTCATTTGTCTTTTTGAGATCTCTCTTTCTGTCATTCATCTCTCTTCTTAGACTACTAGTGACTGGTCTGTCTACAATGATCATTGTGGAAGTGATCACTTCCCTTGTAAACGAACCAGATGTAGATTGATATCACAAATGGAAAATGAATAAAGCCGACTGGGAATCATTTCATTATTTATGCGAAATAGCGTTATCAATTAGCCACTTTAATAAATCAGATATCTGACATTGTTTCTGATTTCACAGAATCGCTTATTAAAATATCAAAACGATGCAACCCAAAGACCTCCTCAAATACTAAGACAGACAAGCCTTGGTTTAATAATGACTGTAAAGAAACTATGAAAAAAAAAAAAAAACACACAGAAAAAAACACAAACAGGCTTCAAACGGACTGAACAAATTACTTTTCTAAATCGCGATTTTTCCATCCATCCTCACACCCATATAAGATTCTTATAATCTCTTGTCCATCATTCTGTTCTGGAACGACTGCAATAATAATTACCGTATAAGAATCTTATATGGGTGTGAGGGGTGGATGGAAAAATCCGTCCCGAGGGACACTGTCCGGCATCACGAGGCTTGCCGAGTGATGCCGGACAGTGATCCCGAGGGACGGATTTTTCTATCCACCCCTCACACCAATATTGGATTCTTTTTCTTGCATACCTTCCATTTCTTAGCGCGGACTTTTAATGCTGCAGTCACTTCGGTTACCAACGTCCGCCATATTGTTTTGGCACTGCAGGAATGTTTGGTGACGTCACGTAACGTGCTGTGACGTCAACATTAACGACGGGCATACGAGGTCGTAATCAACCAGTGCATTTATCAAACCCATGATTATATTCGATTTGGGGTCGGAACACCATGCAGGGTCAGAACATAAATTTCTACCCCAGGGTAAAATCACGGATTTCCTTGTCTGGTGTGCAAGAAATAAGAATCTTATATGGGTGTGAGGGGTGGATAGAAAAATCCGTCCCGAGGGATCACTGTCCGGCATCACTCGGCTGGCTTGCCGAGTGATGCCGGACAGTGATCCCGAGGGACAGATTTTTCTATCCACCCCTCACAATCATATTGAATTGTTTTTCTTGCATACCTTCCATTACTTAGCGCGGATTTTTAATGCTGCAGTCACTTCGGTTACCAACGTCCGCCATATTGTTTTGACACTGCAGGAATGTTTGGTGACGTCACGTAACGTGCTGTGACGTCAACCTTAACGACGGGCATACGAGGTCGTAATCAACCAGTGCATTTATCAAACACGCGCTTGTATTCGATTTTGGGATGGAACACCAGGGTCAGAACACAAATTTCTATCCTAGGGTAAAATCACGGATTTCCTTGTCTGGTGTGCAAGAATAGTTTGGTACTTAGAGTCCAATAACCTCATTTCAGAATATCATTCAGGTTTTCGTTCAGTACGTAGTACCATCGATAATTTCAAAAGACCGGAATCATTTGTACGTACTGCTTTTATTAATAAAGAACACGTAGTAGCTATCATTTTCGACTTGGAGAAAGCATATGATACCACATGACGTTATGGAATATTGAAAGACCTCCATAACATTGGCTTAAGAGAAAAACTTCCCAGTTTGATTCAAAGCTTTTTAGAGGAGCGCATGTTTCAGGTGCATGTGGTATCTACCCTCTCAGGTCTCTCTGATCAAGAGCAGGGTGTTCCACAATGTAATATTCTTTCAACTACGCTATTTAACATCAAAATAAACGATATTGTACAATTTTTGACGACAAAACAGATTTTTCATTGTAAGTTGATGATTTTGGCATATGCTACCGTTCAAAAAATACGAAAACAAATTGTACGAAAGTTACAACAAAATTATAAGAGAGTAGAAGTATGGGTTGATAAAAATGGTTTCAAGTTCTCTAAGACGAAAACGCAGTGTGTTCATTTTTGTAAGCTAAGGAAGAAACACGAACATCTTTCTAGGGGTCATAGTTAATCAAAGGTTATCTTTTATTCCCCATATTAAATATCTTAAAGCGAAATACTTAAAAGCTTTGAATCTTTTGAATCATGACCCTAAATATTTTCAAAATATAAGAACTAGAGGCCCTAGTGGCACAGAAACGCTCACCTGGACGAGGCTGATTATATATTACCTTGTGCCTTGGTGGCCATCCTGTCTTATCAGATCACATTGCCTTTAGCAATTCTGAATCCGCATGTTACCTTGGTGCTTCTGGTTAAGTTTCTGAACAGCTAAGTCTGACTTAGGATTTAGGAAGAGATGATGTTGATGCAGATTGGGGTGTATAAGCTATGGTTTGCAGCTGTCTTTGGCAGTAGGTTTGGTCAGAAGGTTTTCAAAATGGTCATCATGCCGGCCATCCTGCATATCACAACAAAACAATTTTATTACATTTATTTTTCGCAATAATTCTTCACTATCTCCGACGTTTCGGCTTTTTACAGCATTTATCACGGAATTGTTCTTTCAAGCTATCACATAATTTTGCTATTCATCTTTCCACCATATTGAATATTTTTGATATCATGGAATTGTTCTTTCAAGCTATCACATATTTTTCCTATTCATCTTTCCACCATATTGAATGTTTTTGATAACAAAAACATTCAATATGGTGGAAAGATGAATAGGAAAAATATGTGATAGCTTGAAAGAACAATTCCGTGATAAAGGCTGTATATCAAAAACATTCAATATGGTGGAAAGATGAATAGGGAAAATATGTGATAGCTTGAAAGAACAATTCCGTGATAAAGGCTGTAAAAAGCCGAAACGTCGGAGATAGTGAAGAATTATTGCGAAAAATAAATGTAATAAAACTGTTTGTGCGTCAAATAAAACAATTTTAGCAGTTTTGGATCTCCATGTCATCTTGATGCCTCATTAAGTTCAATCCAACTTCTGACTTACACTTTGAAGGTTTTCAGGATGAATCCCATGGTGGACAGGATGAATATCAAACGCAAAACTGTCACAATTCTTAAACTTGCTTCCCAACAAGTTTCAACTCCGTCTGAAATATTCTTTTGAAGGAGATATCAAACATGTGAAAAAGTAAATTTTGTTTGTTTGATTTGAGGTTTAACGTCCCCGTCAACACTGTAAAGGTCATATTGGAGACGTTGCTTCCAATTTTGTGGGACTTTTACATGCCATTGAGATGAAATGACATCTCAACCCCTGTCGCCCAATGAAACCAATAGGGTTTATAAGCATGGCCGGTCCGACTCGTGCGCACCGCTTTGCCTGGGCAGGCTTAGATCCTCTAAGCGGTTTACCAGTAATTGTGTGCGGGTCGGATTCAGCTCTGCGTGGAAGCACCATGCAGCCCATATATTTCTTTAAGCCCCGATGGGCGGGGGCGGGTGAAAAAGTAAATAATGAACATACAATGACAACAGGCAACAGCATAAGCTGACATGTTCAAGACATAAAACAATCCAAACTGCCCCATATTTGAACTTGTCCAAAAATTTATGGTTGTCCTTATAACCTGCCTGTCTGATGATGATCAGATAAAAAATAAAACGTCTAAGGCCAGGACAACATTTTCCCATTAATACATCTATGGGGGACGAAAGGGAGAGTGACTCTGGTGCAAATAATCCAATCTGCCCCATATTCAAACTCGTCCAAGATTTTACGGCTGTCCTTATTACCTACAAGTCTGTTTAGGCCCAAACGCAAAATTAAGCGTCTATCATCCGGACAACATTTTCCCAATTACAAGTCTGTGAGGGACGAAAGGGCAAGTAGCTTTCATACGAACAGTTCAATTTGCCCCATATTCGAACTCGTCCAAGATTTTATGGCTCTACCCATTACCTATAAGTCTGTTGAGAATCAAATAAAATATAAAGCGTTTATCGACCGTACAACATTTTCCTTCAATACGTTTGGGGGGAGGGAGTGAAGGGCGAGTGACCTTCACACGAAAAGTCAATATGGGACTCGCCTAAGATTTTATGGCTGTCCACATTACCTACAACAAATAAAAAAGCGTCTATCGTCCGGACAGCATTTCCATCGTAAAAAGACTTTTGGGGACGAAAGGGCAAGAAACTATCACAGGAACAATCCATTCTTGCACACCAGACAAGGAAATCCGTGATTTTACCCTGGGATAGAAATTTATGTTCTGACCCAAAATCGAATATAATCGCGTGCTTGATAAATGCACTGGTTGATTACGACCGTCGTTAAGGTTGACCTCACAGCACGTCACTAAACATTCCTGCAGTGTCAACACAATATGGCGGACGTTGGTAACCGAAGTGAATACAGCATTAAAAATCCGCGCTAAAAATCATATGGAAGGTATGCAAGAAAAAGAATCCAATATGGGTGTGAGGGGTAGATAGAAAAATCCGTCCCTCAAGATCACTGCCCCGCATCACTCGGCAAGCCTCGTGTTGCCGGACAGTGTCCCTCGGGACGGATTTTTCCATCCACCCCTCACACCCATATAAGATTCTTATAATCTGTCCCATATTTAAACTCGTCCAAGATTTTATGTCTCGGACAAATACGGTCATTACCTACACGTTTTATGAGGATCAGATAAAAGATAAAGTCACTATCGTTCGGACAACATCCCCTCCCACACACACACTTGTATGTCTATTGGGGACGAAAGGACAGACAATGCTAATAGTGCGAATAATCTGATATGTCCCTTAGTCGAACCTCCAAGGTTGTATGGCTGTCCTCATTACATGTACCTCTGCCCCCGCCTATCGGGGCTTGAAGAAATAGATGGGCTGTACGTTGCTTCCACGCAGAGCTGAAACCGACCGCACCCGTGTACTAGTAAACCGCTTAGAGGATCTAAGTCTGCCCAGGCAAAGCGGTGCGAGTCGGTCGGCCCATGCTTATAAACCCTATTGGTTTCATTTGGCGACAGGGATTGAGATGTCATTTCATCTCAACGTCGGGTAAAAGTCCCACAAAATTGAAAGCAACGTCTCCAAAATGACCTATACTGTGTTGACGGGGACGTTAAAAATCATTACATGTACCTACAAGTTTAATCTGACCAAAAATAAGGTCGCTATCTGCCGGACAATATTTTCCTTTATTTGTGTCTATGGGAGACGAAAGGGCAAATGACTATCACACGAATGATCCGATCTGACCCAAATTCTAACTCATCCAAGATTTTGTGGCTGTCCTCATTACCTACAAGATTGATTGGGATCAGATAAAAAAAACAAAGCGCCAAAGGCACTGAAATGACAGATTCCATGAGAAAATCAAAACACTGTGAAAACTTACAGACAACCTATCTAAAAAGATCTTAAAATTTAGAAAAGTAGTTCTGCAAATTCCATTGTATGATATGTTTGCAGATGTCTATTCACCGGTGGTATTACGAAATGTCATTCGATGTTTCAAATTTTGGAAAGAAACTATTTACGTTTTCAAAACCAAACATTAAAATTCAAGTTTTAACAATGCTCCTGTCAATAAGTAACATTTTTGTCTGGTCGGTTGTGGATACCTCCCCCAAAAGATACTCTATGGGAAAGAGATCGGAGGAGAAAGGCTGGTCAGTCCAGTACATGAATTCCATTGGCTTTAAGGCATTTTTGAGTAAGAACAGCACTATAAACCCGCATGTAATCCTGCCGGATTCTGAGCGTAAACAAATAAATGGAACCACGTGAGGCCGACGCACTTGATTGATGTAAGTCTCGCTGTCGGCCATGATCTTGAAAGTTCTTAATGTCGCTAGCTACATGCGATAGCTCGACATACCATTTCGCTTATTCCATCCGATATGTCATGCTCTATTACGCACGCGTCGCCTCGGCATACCTTACACCTATATGTCGAAACATCCCGAAACGACAATCGGCGTGATTCACGCTGAAGTAAGATGTGTCACTGAAACGCATATCACGCGAGTCGCTTAGACGCCAATATACATGTACGTTTTTCATGCACCAGCGTAAGTGTTCCGTACTGTGTCGACGTCTTAATTTTGGTCACGACAGGGACGTCTAGCTCTCAAAAGTGCATCGCATAAGGGCGACCAACAGTGTCAGTGCTTATTAGTCGGTAGTTGAAACCCTTTGTTTATCTACAGGTACAGTATAGCAGATGCCGGCGGAAATCTGCTTCGCATATGCGTCTGTCGGATGAATCAATCTTGACGTACTGACGTCGGTCTTCCGCTACGTCGACGTCCACTATCGTCTTCTGTTGATAGTAAGATGTCGCTCCAACAGACAAATAGATCAGACACATGTGGCACCCAAAATCAGAGTCAACGTCACCAGCTTTCCGATCAGCTTCTAACTGTCCATTAGAAGCCTCCGTGATGTAGTGGTTATGCTACTCGCCTTGTAAACCAGGAATCGCAGGATCGATCCCGGACTTTCTCCAGACTTTCGGATGAGTCTTTAAACCGAGGTATCGTCTCCGTATGACCTTAGCTGTTGGTGGGACGTAAAACTCAAACACTCACTCACTCACTCTGTTCAGGGTTTAATGAAAAATGTTGCTATACGTTCTCACTTGATGCTTTTTGAGAACAAAATACAATTTCTTCTTTTCTAGGCACGACCTTACATCACACATCAAAAGTTTGATCCTGAACATGTGGTTTCTATCAGTGCTGGTGTGAAGGTGGTACACAGGATCGTTGGCCCCCGCCCATCGGGGCTTACAGAAATAGATGGGCTGCATGATGCTTCCACGCAGAGCTAAAACCGACCCGCACACGAGTACTTGTAGTCTGCTTAGAGAATCTAAGTAGAAATAAAACAAAGATCAGGAATTGATACAATTAACTTACTCCACCCATAAAAGACACCAAAGGGAAAGAAATACAAACATTAAGCGACCAGACCATAATGGAAACCTAAACAAAGGAAGGCCATAAGGACAGTTACTTTCCCACAAAATGGCCATATGGCCATCCAAAATTAAAAGACACAAGTGATACACACAATAAGTAACAAACAACAACATAAATAAATCGCCACAGAAGAACCGCCTTGGAACGGTCAATGGAAGATTTCCACTGGGGGGCTTAAATCGATTTTACGTGGCCACAATCCTCGCCCTTACTTCCGTCGCGATTTAGACAAATAATTTGTTCAGTCCGCATGAAGGCCTCCTAACTCATCAGTGCAACATCTCCGTGAACACAAAAATCAAAGAACCACAGAGGTGAGACAACGGTGAGGACTCGACAGCAAGAAACCACTGAAATGCTGGAGCAAAAGAAAACCAACAGTTAGACTCCGATGAGCCCGACCAGAGACAGAGCATCAGGCACCAACCAACATTATCTCTCTAATTCTCGATAAGCCTTTACGTTGGAGCCGTCATAGAATCTGAGGCCTGACCCACCGGCGTGCAATTAAAGAGGGAAGCAAAGTTGCCAACCGTGATTGGGTTAACTACCATGCATGCAGTCTGTCGTATAATATCCATGTTGTACCCAATCTTTTTATATCGGAGAGTGATTTTACGAAATTGGGTGCTGAAGTCATTGCGGTTATATATTTTTCTGAATTTATATACTAAGCCTGCCCAGGCAAAGCGGTGCGAGTCGGACCGTCCATGCATATAAACCCTATTGGTTTCACTTGGCGCCAGGGCTTGAGATGTCATTTCATCTCAGTGTCGGGTTAAATTCCTACAAAATTGGAAGCAACGTCTTCAAAATGACCTATACAGTGTTGACGGGGACGTTAAACCTCAAATCAAACAAAACAAAACACAGGATCGTGACGGACTGGTAACCATACATCACGGTTGATTGACTTAAGGGTATGGTGCCTAAGCGTTTTGTAATGATGCAATCGTTTGGTCCAGAATCAAAGCAGCGAAAGTGTTGGTGGGATGTAGGTTGGGGTAAAAGTCCTGGGCTGAGATTTAAACTGTTTAATTTTACTCTGAAATTCCAAACAAATATTGTTGAAGATTTTGATAAGAAGCGCGTTCTGCAGCGACCGAACTTGGTCTACACTGTTTGCCAAGCTCACCCTATGATTCCAGGATGACCCTATTCAGTCATATGGAATACCCTGATCTCACTGCGGCTATTTTCTGCAAGAAAAAGGTTATTCTGAGAAGTCAGTGATAGTCACGTAGACGTTAGCTCTGAATCGCTTTTCTTATTAGTAACTTCGGGTCGAATGCCAAACAATCAACCCAGACATAGCCGGGTCGTTTGTCAGTCTTGGGTACATGTAAGTGTTATCTGTAAAATCTGCACTTGAATCAAATGTTCGATCTGGCAAACAATGTAGACTAAGATCAAACGCCACAGAACACGGTGCTGATCTTGTTCTACATTTTTGCATCAGTTACTAACATCTTAAGTTTAAACGTCCAGTCCAAGTCCTCGTTCATGACCAGCCTGCATCTAGAGACAATCGGCATGAGTGTTGTCATTGCTTTGATTTAGTCACTGCCTTGAGTTTCTCTTCCATCACTGAATTTGGGCTCGTCCATTCTGCTAAATATGGCACCTAGAATTATATCACAGGACCTGCACTGTTTGCATAGGTATCTGTACCATATTCCAGGGTTGAAAGGGACAGCCTTTCTCGCAAAGTCTGATATACACCTAGTTGTAACTGACCTAGACTTGACCTCGAATGTCCGAAAACCCATTAATATTCTTGCCTGCAGCTGACCGGCTGGTCTTTAAGTATTAAATATTGACAGCACTGTTAGAAAACAGTGTAAAACCTGAGCAGACGCCGCATTGGTCTGGGTATACAGTCTCGCATGACGCAGCTGATTCATATGAAATGCTGAATCTATTCTCTGAAAGGTAAGATAAAATCGCCAAGTCGTCTGCTTCAAAAGTTTGTATTGCGATTATAGGATGTACAATTTTGATAACTGTGCCAAACCGGACTACATTTTGTGCGGACTCATATTTCTTTGGCGGTCAAAGCCGGAAAAAAGTCGTAAGAAAGCCGGAACTACTTTACAACACACAGGATAGCTAGAAACGACAGATTAAATCTGTCATTAAAAAGTCGCCATTGCCAGGGCAAGAAAAGTTAACGACGGACGGACGGACGAAGACCAACAGGCCACAGCATAAGCTGACCTGAAGCGGTGAGCTAATAAAAGTAATGAATCCAAAGGTCTAGATAAAATGATCTACACTATGATGGTGGGCAGGGAGATAGTTATGGATGTCACAAATTCTCTTAACATCAGCTGTAGTGACATAAAATATGTTCTATTAAAGGTTATCCAATTAACCCCATCCACCACGATAACCCGCCTAACAGATTTAACCCCCTTAAACCCCACTTTTATACTTTTATATTGTAAAACTTGGGTTTACAGGGGTATAAATTATTTTTCGTATTTCTGCTCAGAAACATAGATTGTAGGTACCCGTTAGAACCGCCTCATCGAGGCGGTTCTAACGAGTATCTACCATCTATGTTTAGAGCGGAAATAAGAAAATATCACAATTTTTCATCTGAAAATTTTCATTTTTCGGTAGTAAAGTTTACCATGTCTTTGTATAGTAAGTTTTTTTTCGTAATGAGTCAGTTCCCGTAGGATCTCAGGTGATTTTCTTCAAAACAATGTAATTTGTTTGCAATATTTCCTTTTGCAACGAGTTTAACATATTGTTTAAACAATTAGTATTTTTAAAAATGCATATGCCCCACCCCCTCACCCATCGGGGCTTGGCGAAATAGATTGGACTGCATGATGCTTCCACGCAGAGGTGAATCCGACCGCACATGGGTACTGGTAAACCGCTTGGAAGGTCTAACCCTCCTCAGGCAAAGTGGTGCGAGTTGGGCCGTCAATGCATATAGATTTTGTCCGTCATCCGTTTCGGTTTCAAAACTTTAGGGTTGAGACACACTGATGGAGATTAAATATCAGAAAGGCCTCTGTGTCACTAAATTTGGTATAGTTACTGTTATTATTATCCAATTAAATCAAAACCCAGCTGTTTAAATACAGTGTTTTGAATTCACTTTGAAAGGAGACAGTGTAATTGAGAATATATTAGTTTGTACAGATTTCTTTTAGAATAAACTAATATATACAGTGAAATTCCGCTATTAAGACCACCTAAAATTAAGACTAATTCTGCTTTATAAAGCTTATTTAGTAGGTTGCAGTTATTCTGTCTTTGTGCTTTCTGCCTACAGTGTCCTCTCCTCAGTGACCACCTTTGGGACTGTTCAAAAGTGGTCTTAAAGACCACTTTTGAACAGTCCCAAAGGTGGTCTTAATATAGAAGTTTTACTATATACTGCTGTATTAGGTATCAATTCAATCGTAAAATTTGTTGCTTAATTGCTTCCCGGCAAACACAGCACATCCCCCTCCGAGCACACACCGACCGACGTAGCTCGTGAGACAGGTCAACTGGATCTGGGTCCAAATGGGGTCCATGACCCGAAAATGAGTTTTTGCCATTTTTTGATAGCTTTATAATACGGAAGTGCATATGTGAAATTCCAGATGAAAACATTGAGCGGTATACGAGATCTCGTAGGTCTTTATAGACTGACCATGAATATGCGAAAAATGCTTTTTCAGTCATTTTAGATGTATATTTGCTAGTGATTATTGACTTCAAAGCCATTAATATCAGCAAATCATGATTTCACACAATTATTTATTCACCCAGTAGCAATTATTCGTTGAGTGTGTGAACTTGGCTTGGGATCCGCGGGTTTGAATATATTTCTGCCTTAACATTCACTAATATTTTACTATACTTTACTACTACGGAATAAATCGAATTCCAAACTCCAGACTCCAAGCCAACTTCATACACTTTTATTCGTTACATATTTGTTGGGAAGAATTCTGTTGCCATGGCAACAAATTTAAAATCCTAAAATTTTTCTTACACAACTACACATTATGTACTTGATAACCCTTTTTGTACTGAATGGAATCCCCCTTACATAAAGCAGGATTCCATTTCAACATTTAGGGGTGTATGGGCGAGTGTCCAGAAAATGGTTGAATTTTCTGCCAACAGTTGAGGCCCTGATCAGACGCCACTTTCTATGGCATGATCTGGGCCTGCACTGTTTGCTAGAATCCCGTTTGAGGTTTCAAGTAAATAGGTGAGTGTTTGAGTTTTACGTCCCAACAACTGAGACGGGACGTCGGTTTAAAGCCTCACCCGAAAGTCTGGAGACTTGAGGTTTCCTGTGAGCGTTTGCGTTTTACGTCTCACCAACAGCTATGGTCATACAGAGACGGGACCTCGGTTTAAAGACCCGTCCGAAAGTCTGGAGAAGCCCGGGATCGATCCTGCGACCCCTGGTTTACATAACCACTACACCACGAAGGCTTTTAAGGAGGTTTGCTGTACAAAATGGGTTAATACATCATGAAGTTACTAGTATATATAGCGCCAGCGCATGACAAAACTTACAATAAGACATGTGCGCCCAACGAAGACTCAGATCAGCCTGCGCATCCGCGCAGTCTGATCAGAGTCTTCGGTGTGCACTCTAAGGATAGCTAAGGGCCCAATGCTCCTCCATGCAACAAGAGCAGTCTCTGGTTAGACTATATGGATGCGCAGGCTGATCTGAGTCTTCGCTGGGCGCACTTGTCTTATTGTAGGTTTTGTCATGCGCTGGCTCCATATATATTTTTTTGTTTTTAGCTCACCAGAGCCGAAGGCTCCGGAGGAGCTCTTAGGATAGGCAGTGGTCCGGCGTATGTCGTCGTCAACATTTTTAAACATCCTCTCCTCCTAAACCACTGGGCAGATTGAAATCAAATTTCATGTGGAGCATCCATGGGCTAGGGGAACGAAAGTTTGTTCGCGAGGTCTATGTCACTTGACCAAGATGGCCGCCATGCCGATATAAGGTAAAAACCCTTCAAAAATCTTCTTATCCAGAACCAGTGGGCCGATTGTCATGAAACTTAGTATGTAGCATCGGGGACTGTGGCCCATCATGGTTTGTTCAAATGATGACCTCGGATGACCTAGACCTATTTTACACCAAGGTCAAATTTGTACACATAGTCTTTTGTATCATAGGAAATCAAAACTGAGTGTTTTTGGCAACTATGGCAGCCTGTGATCCGAAAATTGGTAGATACATTAAGCTAAATGATTGGATGAAACTACAAGAGTATTCAAGGTCAAGGCCTTTCCTTGACCTTTGCCCAAGGTCATTCAGGTATGAAATTGAAACTTGTTTTCCACAGAAACCTCTAGGTCATTTATAACCAAATTTCATATGGAAGCTTTTAGGACTTTTATCAATTTGTGTTTGGTCACATGACCAAGGTGGCCGCCATGCCCATATAAGGTAAATTTTCTTCTCCGGAACCAATGGGCCGATTGTCATGGAACTTGGTATGTAGCAATGGGGACTCAGGCCCATCATAGTTTGTTCAAATGATGACCCTTTGATGACCTTGACCTGTTTCACGCCAAGGTCAAATTTGGTCACATAGGTTTTTTATATGGGAAAAAGTCAAAACTTAGTGTTTTTTGTTGTTGTTGTTTTTTTTTTCAGAAAATTATTGCAACCTGTGATCAGAAAATGAGTACATGCAATTAGCAAAATGAAAGTACATGAGTATTCAAGGTCAAGGTCATTGCTTGACCTTGGACCATGGTCAGCCAGATGAAAATTTAAACCTGTTTTGTAAGAAACCACTGGGCCATATGTAACCAAATTTCATAGGGAAGCTTTCAGAAACAAAGAAATATCAATTGGTCACATTACCAAACTGGCTCCCATGCCTATATAGGGTAGAAACCCTAAAAAAATCTTCTCCAGAACTTGTGGACAGATTGTTGTGAAACTTGGTTCAAATTCGTTCAAATAGTTCGTTCAAATTATGACCCCTGGATGACCTTGGCCTAGTTTATGCCAAGGTCAAATTTGGTCACATTGACCTTTGTATGGGAAAAGGTCCAAACACAGTAGCTTTCATAAATATTCGCAGTCTGTGATCTGAAAATGAGTAGATGCAGTGAGCTAACTGAGTAAATGAAACTATGAGTATTCAAGAGCAAGGTCATTTCTTCGACCTTTGCCAAAGATCACTCAGAATGGTATTAGAATATGAAACATTACGAAAACACGCCTATACAAATACATTGTAAACTTTACCACCGAAAAATGAAAATTTTAGTATGGAAATTTGTGATATTTTTCTTATTTCTGCTCAAAATATAGATTGTGGGTACTTGTTAGAACCGCCTCATTGAGGCGGTTCTAACGAGTACCCACAATCTATATTTCAGAGCAGAAATAAGACAAATAAGATTTACCCCTGTAAACCCCAGGTTCACCATATAAACGTGGAGTTCAAGGGGGTCAAAATTTTATAGGCGTGTTTTCGTGATGATTAAAACCTAATTTTCTCGGAAACCACTGGTCCATATGTAACAAAATTTCATAAGGAAGCTTTTAGGAACAAAGAAATGAAAATTTATTTATATCAGTTTGGTTACATGACAAATACTGCTGCTATGTCCATATAAAGTGAACCCCTTCAAAATATTCTTATTTGAAAGCAGTGAGTTCATTGTCATAAAACTTGTTATGCAGCATTGAAGACTCTTGGCAGTCATTCGTTCAAATGATGACCCCTGGATGACCTTGACTTATTTTACGCCAAGGTTCAAATTTGGTCACATAGACTTTTGTAAGTTAAAAAAATCAAAGCTGTACATGTTTTAGCTTACCGGTGGTCATCAGCGTCTGTGCCGGCTGCATCATCAACATATAACATGACATCTTCGAAACTGCCAGGCCAATTGAAACCAAATTAGATCTACACGTGGAGCCTTCATGGGTTGGGGAAAAGAAAGTTTGCTCCTGGGGTCTTGGTCACATGATCATGATGGCAGTCATGTCCATATATGGTAAAAACTTTCAAAATCTTCTTCTCAGGAACCAAATGGCCGAAAACCTTCAGACTTCTTAAACAGCCTTGGGGACCCTGATCCTAGAATGGTGACCTTTAATAGACATTGACCTGTTTTATATCAAGGTAAAATTTGGTCACTTAGACATTTGTATTAAAGAGAGCCTGTGCAATCCGAATTCATATTTGCAATTAACTGCATGGAAGTTAATCAATTCAAAAGGTCAAGGCCATTTGTTGACCTTTGCCCTGAATGGCTGACCAACCCTAAAAGGATCCAAACAAGGGACCAACCCCAGATATGCTACTAGTGAGTTCAGTGCATTCTTAGCATTTTAAGTTCTTGGGTCTTCATAGTCTATGGAAAAAATTAATATGGCCGCCAGGGTGCAGGCTCTTTAGCGCAATTGAACTCTGGTGAGCGAAGTGGCCCATGGGCCTCTTGTTTTGCTATTTACTCATGTAGAACAAATAAAGTTCATGAGAAAGATCTAGAGCATCACTTTGGCTTGTAAACAAACTTTTAATCACGCGTTTCAAGTTGTAGATATTCTGTTAGACACAGCTTGTCTAATGTTTACTGGCCCCGATAGCTGTTGGTAGAATGTCCACTCCGGGGAACGGGAGGTCACGGGTTCGATCCCGGGCTACGACATACCAAAGTCGTTAACAATGGTACTAGTTGCTCCTCGCTTGGCACTCAGATTTACGGGGTGGAGCTAGGACTGGTCGACCCAGTGTCAGGATAATGTGACTGGGTGTGGCATCATGTAATGTGAATGGGACATGATGCTTCAGTGAGGCAGCACTATAAAAGTGAGCATTGAGCTCCCTGTCGCAACCAGACACCGTCGTGATATGACTGAAAAATTGTTGAAAGGGACGTTAAACCCGAATTCACACACACATTGTTTACAACCGCGCACCCAGCAAGTTAGCAATACGGCATATCCCGTCGGTTCATTAAAGAGCAGATACGTCAAAAAACACTGACACGCTACACCGGAATTGGTATTACAAGTGTCAACTATGTCAAAGTAACTGTAATCAATACTTAACATCACCATCCAATACCGGTTAACCCACAGGAGAGGGCGGAGCTAAGCGATTGTCAAAAATCTCAGATTACGCCACGGGTCATGTAAAAATCAATCACCAATTAGCGTATTTGATTTCAGTGGAGAATGTTCGCCGTGAGGGGCTTGGCAAGCAATGGAGACTCAGATCAGGCGCCACAGAACGCGGTGTTTGATCAGGGTCTACACCGTTTACATAGAAAGTGGAATATAGGGCTTGAACGAAAGTTTGGATCTCAGTCCGGGACTATTTTCCCAGCCTACACTCGGTGGCAGTCGGGGAGGCTTCCCGTTTCAGCTGGTCGCCTTTGTCGTCCGCTCGCGACTGCCGACGACTGTCGGGTCTGATAACATACATGTGCATACCTTTATCTATAATGGTCGAGTTTAGTCCTTTGCATCTTGCCTTGATTTAGTGTCGCTTATCATACAACAGCTTGTTGAGAACTGATAATTACTATTGCCTAATATTTTAAACCCCCATGAAAGAAATAACCCTTTGTCCCACATTTTGCTTTCAACTTCTTTATACACAATGTATTTTTGACACGAATCCTTGTAATTTATCCTCCTTGTACAATTCCAATGCATACAGAAATGGTCGACCCCCGCCCATCGGGGCTTGAAGAAATAGACGGGCTGCCTGAGCCTACCACGCAAACTACACGAGTACTGGTAAAGCGCTTAGAGGATCTAAGCCTGCCCATGCAAAGCGATGCGAGGCAGCCCACCCATACTTATAAACCCTATTGGTTTCATTGGGTGATAGGGCTTGAGATGTCATTTCATCTCAATGACGGGTAAAAGTCCCACAAAATTGGAAGCAACGTCTCCAAAATGACATGTTGAAGGGGACGTTAAACCTCAAATTAAACAAACAAACAGAAATGGGCACAACAGGATGCTCAGTTATCAAGTGGCTTTAGTGTATATTTAACCCATAACAACCCCTACTTTTGCAAACAGAGATGAGGTCCTACACTGTTTGCCATGCAGCTTGTGAATAATGTTAAGAAATTTTAATGTTTGGCAGTCGGCAATGGCTGTGTCTAAATTTATTTATTCAGCAGCATAAGGGTTAAGACTTATTGGTTTTTCAGGGTTTCTTCTCTTTTTTCCCGCCCATTTTATGTCCAGTTGTGAGGAAGGTTTCAACGTTTAAAAGGGTGGGACCATAAAATCACGAAAAAGCACGCAAAAATCCGCCCAAATATTTTACTAACCGTCGAGTCGAGCAATTAAGTGACAAATATTTTTTTTCAGACTTTAAGTGGAATACATACACCTTCAGGGGAGGCAACTCTTTCAAGCGTACTTCAGTCTCCCATGTCAATAAGGGTCAACTCTTAAAGGAAAGAATTTGCTCCTAAGGAGCAAATTCTTTCCTTTAAGAGTAGACCCCTTTTTCGTGGGACAAAGCTTAAAGAAAAGCAAACAGGAAGTTCAGAAAGTTGTCCCCTTTTGAAAAATGTGGAAAATTTGCCAAGTCATTCCCTCAGATTTCATGTGACAATAACAGACTTTAATTGACCAATATTTCTGCTTTCCTGTTAGATTGTTTGTTTACTTGATTTGAGGTTTAACATCCCCATTAACATTAATTAGGTCAGTTTGGGGACATTACTTCCAGTTTTGTGTGCAATTTAACCCGACATTTAGATAAAATGACATTCCAATCCCTGCCGCCTAGTGAAACCGATATGGTTTATATGCTCGGATGGTCCGACTCGCCAGGACAGGCTTTGGGAGTTTATGGCTAAAGTTACTAGATATCTGAAGCGTTGCATGCATGCTGTGCCAGTATTAGCGGCTGATGTGTTAGGCAGCACCATGAACATGTGTCTCGTAAGGATCCGAAAGACTTTGGGGCTTGAACCATGTGTAATTCGGGTCATTTCTCCGGTCAGTCACAATGGCGAACTTCCACATAAAAATTGTTTTTAACGCATTTTGTTATTTGATGATGGTATGTATAATGGTGTTAGATAGGAAATCGCAATATCGACGATTCTGTTCTTTTATCATAATATAGGTAATATGATCGCTTTCTTTAATTATGTCCCGACATTTTCTCAACAATCAAATTACCGATAATCCAAGTGTGTGTACATTTGCCCCCGCCCATAGGTGCTTGAAGAAATATATGGGTTGCATGATGCTTCCACGCAGAGGTGAATCCGGCCCGGACACTAGTACTGGTAAACCGCTTAGAGGATCTAAGCCTGTCTGGGAACCGCGGTGCGAGGCGGACCGCCCATGCTTATAAACCCTATTGGTTTCATTGGGCGACAGGGCTTGAGATGTCATTTCATCTCAAAGTCTGGTAAAAGTCCCACAAAATTGGAAGCAACGTCTCCAAAATAACCTTTACAGTGTTGACGGGGACGTTAAACCCCAAATCAAACAAACACAACCAAGGTGTGTACAAAAATTCGGGAAGCAAAACATTCAATGTGTTAATCAGCCACATGCTTGATTTGTCACAGCACACCTGGACGCCGGATTCGGCATTGATGCTCAATAAAGTTATGCTCAGTAAAGTTCTGTTCCCAACACTGTGATTATAAGTAAGAAATTGGACCACCCTGCACATCTTCATAGTCTCGTAGTTGATACGAACCATAAAACACACCTATTTAATTTTGACCCCTACCACTCAACGTTGGAACTTCCTACTGTCTCTGTGAGTAGCCCCGCTCATCATGGCTTGCAGAAATAGACTGGGCTGCATGATGTTTCCACGCAGAGCTGACCGAACACGAGTACTGGTAAACAGCTTAGAGGTTCTGAGCCTGCCCAGGAAATGTGCGAGTCAGACCGTCCATGTATATAAACCCTACAGGTTTCATTGGGCGACAGGGCTTGAGATGTCATTTCATCTCAATGTCTGGTAAAAGTCCCACGAATTTGGAAGCGACGTCTCCAAAATGACCTATATAGTGTTGCGGCCCCCGCCCATCGGGGCTTGAAGAAATACGTGGGCTGCATGATGCGTTGATAGTCAGCAATGGGTGTGGCTAAATTAATTTATTCAGCAGGATAAGGGTTGAGTCTCCAAAACACGACTTATTAGTTTTTCTGGGTTTCTTCTTTTTCCGCCCAATTTTTTTCCAGATAAGTTCTGAGTAACCACTAGATAGATGTGCAGGAAGATTTCAAAATGCAAAAATCCGCCCAAATCTTTTAGGGATGAGTTTTCAGTAACCGTCGAGTCGGAGCAATTAAGTGACAAATATATATATTTTTTTATTTATTTATTTATTTTCTGTCAACAGGGGCCAACTCTTAAAGGAAAGAATTTGCTCCTCTTCAATTCATTCTTTCCACTATTTCTATCTATTATCGGTCGAATCAACATTGGAGCGCTTTCAATTCTAGTATGATCGGTCATTGCCGATCCAGGTTTGCAGGATGAAAACATACACAGTAATCATGTAATAACGATATAGATCTTTAACCTGCACAGAATGTGCCTCCCTGCACGTGCAGGGGGTCCCAGTTAACGTCCCGATGCGGAGGACGATGCACTTTGTGGCATTCACCCGGAGCATGTTCGGACACCACAGTTTTATTACCGCTGCCGGGAATCAAACCGGGGGCCCCTAGCATCATAGGCAGGTGCACTATACCATTGAGCTACCACGTTTGATTCAATGTCGAGTGCCGGCTCGGCCACTTTAATACATGTATATACAGGGGTTCATTCATTGTTCTTTCTTATTTCTGCTACAGCCTCGGGGTTTTAACGAGTATCCACAGTCTGTTTTGAGCAGAATATTTATTCGCCTGTGGGTACTGCTGGTTAGAACCGCCTCGAGGTTTTGTTTGTTTTGTTTGATTTGAGGTTTAACGTCCCCGTCAACGCTGTATAGGTCATTTTGGAGAAGTTGCTTCCAATTTTGTGGGACTTTTACCCAACATTGAGATAAAATGACATCTCAAGCCCTGTCGCCACCTAGAGGTTTTAACGAGTGTCCACAATCTCTGTTTTGAGCAGACTATAGATTGTGGGTACTGCTGGTTAGAACCGCATCGAGGTTTTAACGAGTAACCACAATCTTCTTTTAAGCAGTACAGAAGCCTCCGTGGTGTAGTGGTTACGCTACTCGCCTTGTAAACCAGGGATCGCAGGATCGATCCCGGGCTTCTCCAGACTTTCGGATGAGTCTTTAAACCGAGGTCCCGTCTCCGTATGACCTTAGCTGTTGGTGGGACGTAAAACTCAAACACACACTCTCTCTCTCTCTCTCTCTCTCTCTCTCTCTCTTTTGAGCAGTAATAAAATCGATTGCAACATAAACTGACAGCGCTATTGTCCCGCCCACGCTTAAAACGTTCAAAGACGGTTGTCAATCATCTCAAATACCAGTTCAGAAGCACGTGATGGAAAGTTCAACACGGTGCTACAAAGCTTTCGGCACGTATTTGATATTCGTCTCAAACAACATCAGAAGTGCGTCTCGGAGAAGAGCGATTGCTAACTTGCCGATTGCGCTGTTGTAATGTTATGGAGGTTAGCAACGGTCTGCGCGCTCAACGCTGTAAAATCGATCGAACGATTGGATTGAAGACCTGTCAATCAATTCTGGCGGAGGGCTCAACTGTGAGTGGACATATATCTATATATGTTCGATAAGGAAAGAATTAATATGATTTTCAGGATTACGGAGAGAAGCAATATGATTTTAAGGATTGGCTTATACGTCTTGGTAAGTTATATTTGATTACCACAGTACCAGGACGAAAATTGGACCAGAACAATCAGGCGCCAATCTTCCATAATTATTTTGAAGCTAATTATATTAATTAAGAATAACAAAACAAAAAAAAAAAAACAAAAAAAAAAAACAAAAAACACGAGAAATGGTGTTTGGAAAACACCATACCCCAACGATATACGCTCCCTTAAACATACATTGGCTCTTATACATTAACACGTCAATCGGCTGACATCACGAAAACGAGTCTATATAATTTTGACCCCCCTTGAACCCACTTTTATAAAGTAGAACTGGAGTTTACAGGGGTAAACCTTATTTTACTTATTTCTGCTCTGCAATATAGATCGTGGGTACTTGTTAGACTAGGTTGTTCCAAAGAGTACCCACAATCTAATTTTGGGGCAGAAATAACAAAAATATCACAATTTTTCTTCTTTTTTCGGCGGTAAAGTTTACAATGCATTTGTATAGGCGTGTTTTGAACTGCTTTCATAATGTTCAAAAGTCGAATAAACATTATACAAAGTACACACCGTCTAATGTCGAATGCCGAGGTCAAAAACTGGGAAAAGAGGACAAACTTAAACGAAAAAACAAAACAAAAACAAAAAAAAAAAAAAAAAAAAACAGGGCCGCTGATGTTATATGTAAAATTTCATGATTCTAGCCCCACGGGTGGACATAACATTACGCAAACACGTCTATAAAAATACATTGCCTTCTTTATCGCTGAAAACATGAAAATTTTATGATGAAAAATTGTGATATTTTTCTTATTTCTGCTCAAAATATAGATTGTGGGCACTCGTTAGAACCGTCTCGTCGAGGCGGTTCTAACGAGTACCCACAATCTATATTTTAGAGCAGAAATAAGAAAAATAAGGTATACCCCCGGAAACCCCAGTTTTTCTATATAAAAGTGGGGTTCAAGGGGGTCAAAATTATACAGACGTGTTTTCGTGATGAGGGGAGCTATCGCGAAATCGCGTCAACGTAATGTTGCTCCCACGACACATCCGGTAACTCTGGCGATAGTTCCTAGGATCTGGAAATGGTAAACAAAGGTAGGTACCCTTGTGTGTTTTGATTTATTGAAGAGGAATGAGAGAATAATATAAAATTCCGGCGATGCTTAACAATGTTAAAATGATTTACCTTTCTAAACAGGCCGAAAAAAATATTGAAAAAAATCGTTGATGAAAGAAGGTGACCGTAACAAAATCGACCACAGGGTTCTCTGACTATATCGTATGTTAACACGAATGATTGATGCAACTGTTTTGTATGTTATCGCTTAGAACGAGATATTTTGGCACATATTCTGTGTATGTCTGCCCTAATTCACCAGTTAGATGTAAAAAAAATATCAGTTCATGTTCTGTGATGGAGCGATGCCAAAATTTTCAGGCGGAGTAGCACCCCCATCATCGCGCCAGCTCCCAAAACACGCTCTAGTTCCCACGAGTCTATCATCCCATCACCTTGAGAGAAGTTTTTTTAGATTAGTTTATATGTCGATTTAAACCACCAGGCAACCGCTAGCATCATATAAATGACTCATAGTTATAAGAATGAAATATAACAGGTTTTTAAGGCAAATGAATTGTCTTAATAGAGCGAAATCCCGTGACGTCACACACCTAGTCTATATTCACCGATGGGAACTGCGGGCCGTAATCATTAGAAAACAACGGGAATTTTAGAGATTTTAAACCGCGATATAACTGTGAAGAAAAGGAATGTCCTCCTCAAATTGTCATATTCTACTAAGTTATACATCCAGTCAGCGGTTTCTAATGACATTTAATGATTTCTGATATGTTAAAATAAGTAAATATTGAATATATCGTCAATAATATCTGCACGATACTTGAATAAAATCGGCATTAATCTCTATATTTATCCAAATGAAATAACTAATAAATTATTAGAACGTTTCCGATACTTGTAAGAATTTTAATGTGTTTTGCTGCAAAATATAAATAGTTTGAATTTCAATTATTCCTACTATATCCTTATACCGACTTTTAACCCCGTCACTGGTCGAGAGTTGTTTTTATAAGTTCGGGGTTAAAAGTCTATGTCATGATTTGATAGAGATTTAAATCAAAATTCAAAATATTCATATTTTGCAGCCAAAGAGATAAAAAATTTTACCATTATCAAAGGTTATCATTTTAAAACCGTTTCTGGTAATTAATTAGCTATTTTATTGGGATAAATTATGAGATTAATGCCCATTTTATTCAAGTACGGTTCAAACACCGTTGCCAAATTATGCAAGATTTTCATACTTCTACTTGTCAGAAATTCTAAACGTTTATTAGAAATCGTTGACTGGATGTAGCCTATAAGTTTGTAGAAAATGGCAATTTGGGAAGATTTTGCTTTTATTCATAGTTAATCTGCGGTTTAAAATCTCTTGAACAGAGCGTCCATCAGTCTGTAAAATCACCGGCTATCCTGGAAAAACAACAAACAGCCCAAAAGCCCGGAAAAATTATTTGATAGCCCAAACTTGAAAAAAAATGTGTTTTTCTACCTTCTAAGGGCATTGTTGCGATTTTCTATTGTAAATAATGCCAAAAAGGGCGAAAACTGGTTAAAAGTAGAGTAATTTGAGTCATAAAATTGAATTTCCGGCAGTGTTTGGAGAATAGCCCGGAATTTTGTTTTCAGAAAAGTGGTCACCCTGGGGGGATTTTGTTCGATTGATTTGAGGTTTAACGTCCCAGTCAACACTGTGTATGTCATTTTGGAGACGTTGCTTCCATTTTTGTAGGATTTTACCCGACATTGAGATGAAATGACATCTCAAGCCCTGCCACCCAAAGAAACCTAAAGACATATTCTTTGGAGAGTCTGACTCACACCACTTGTAAGAGCAGGCCCAGTCCTCTATGCGGATTACCATTACTCATGTGCGGTCAGTTTCAGCTCTGCGTGGAAGCACCAATCTATTTCTCCGAGTCCCCATAGGCGGGGGCGAAAAATCAGTTTGGTACTTGCAGTTGAGATTCTTCGTCTTTATCATTTAAGAACTCATCCACTGATTTTATTTTGCTAAATTTAGCGAACCGCCTAACTGATGTAATGGCCGGATATGTCAGACTCCGTATCTGATAGATTCTTGGGAACAAGAGCGTTTTTACGGGAGCTGCCGCGATTATGTGGGAGCTACTCCGTCTGAAAATATGCGGCATTATCCCTTCACTGTACATGAATAGATCATTTGTACATCTAAATGATGAATGAGGGCTGACATACGCAGAATATGCACCAAAGAATATGCGCAGAATATGCACCTAAGCGAAAACTTACTAAACTTTGCTTTCATACATTCGTGCTGACATAAAACTAAAGTCAGATTACCCTCTGTTTATATGTTAGATTTTGTTACGGTTGCCTACTTTCATCAATGATTTTTTCAATATTTTTTTCGGCCTGCTTAGAAAGGTAAATCATTTTATCATTGCTTAGAATCGCCGAAACTTTATATTATTCTCTCATTCTTCTACAATAAATCAAGAACACACAAGGGAACCTACCTTTGTTTACCATTTTCAGGTCCTAGGAACTATCGCGAGAGTTCCCGGATGTGTCGTGGGAACAAAATTACGTTGATGCGATAAAGCGATAGCTCCCCTGATGTCCACCGGTGATAATGCACTTTAATGGTGTTTAAACCCCACAAAATGACTAAGTTCAAAAAGTGACAAACATTAAAGTGACAATAATGCCAAAAATCACATACATACCAACAGACCATGACAAAAAGGTTTGCAAAGTATCAAATTGATCGGTATGAGAAGTTGCGCACACAAAGGTACCCACGGTCTATCGTCAAATTCCACCCCCCCCCCCCAAAAAAAATAAAAATAAAAATAAATAAATAAAAGAGGAAGAATGGGGATATTTCTGCAAGGAGAATCCCGACGGAAAAACGAAAGCAAATACGGGTTCGCTTATTTATCATGCTGATGCTATATATACTGACAAAAGAAACGCAACATATGTTTAATTCATTAAAACATTTTGTGCATGTACAAAAAGAAATCTTAGTATTTTACGAATTTGATTATCCTGCAATTACCACAACAAATCGGATGATGGAGTCCGCATGGTTTTTGAACAGTGCCGTCGAACGTCAGACTGGCCACAATTCAATTTTTACACAAGTCCCACCACTGTCTTTGATCACTACAACATATCGCTGCCATATACACAACTCCCAACGCTGCTTTTGATCCATCACGAAAATGTGCCTTTATAATTTTGACCCCCTTGAACCCCACTTTTATATGGTAAAACGCATGTGCTCTAAAATACAGATTAAGGGTACTCGTTAGAACCGCCTCGATGAGGCGGTTCTAACGTGTAACCACAGTCTATATTTAGAACAGAGATAAGAAAAATATCACAATTTTTCATCTTGAAATTTTGATTTTTTTTTCGGCGAAAAAATTGCTATGTATTTGAATAGGCGTGTTTTCGTAATGGCTACAGCATATCACCGTCGCATAGACAAGTCACATCACTGCTTTTGATTACTACAACATATCACCGTCGCATAGACAAGTCCCATCACTGCTTTTGATTACTACAACATATCACCGTCGCATAGACAAGTCACATCACTGCTTTTGATTACTACAACATATCACCGTCGCATAGACAAGTCCCATCACTGCTTTGGATCACTACAACATATCACCGTCGCATAGACAAGTCCCATCACTGCTTTTGATCACTACAACATATCACCGTCGCATAGACCAGTCACATCACTGCTTTTGATCACTACAACATATCACCGTCGCATAGACAAGTCCCATCACTGCTTTTGATTACTACAACATATCACCGTCGCATAGACAAGTCCCATCACTGCTTTGGATCACTACAACATATCACCGTCGCATAGACAAGTCCCATCACTGCTTTTGATCACTACAACATATCACCGTCGCATAGACAAGTCCCACCACTGCTTTTGATCACGACAACATATCACCGTCGCATAGACAAGTCCCACCACTGCTTTTGATCACTACAACATATCGCATAGACAAGTCTCATCACTGTTTTTGATCACGACAACATATCGCATAGACAAGTCCCACCACTGCTCTTGATCACTACAATATATCACCGTCGCATAGACAAGTCCCATCACTGTTTTTGATCACGACAACATATCGCATAGACAAGTACCACCACTGCTCTTGATCACTACAATATATCACCGTCGCATAGACAAGTCCCACCACTGTTTTTGATCACTACAACATATCGCATAGACAAGTCCCACCACTGCTCTTGATCACTACAATATATCACCGTCGCATAGACAAGTCCCACCACTGCTTTTGATCACTACAACATATCACCGTCGCATAGACAAGTCCCACCACTGCTCTTGATCACTACAATATATCACCGTCGCATAGACAAGTCCCATCACTGTTTTTGATCACTACAACATATCGCATAGACAAGTCTCATCACTGTTTTTGATCACGACAACATATCGCATAGACAAGTCCCACCACTGCTTTTGATCACGACAACATATCACCGTCGTATAGACAAGCCCCACCACTGCTTTTGATCACTACAACATATCGCATAGACAAGTCCCATCACTGTTTTTGATCACTACAACATATCACCGTCGCATAGACAAGTCCCACCACTGCTTTTGATCACTACAACATATCACCGTCGCACAGACAAGTCCCATCACTGCTTTTGATCACTACAACATATCGCATAGACAAGTCCCATCACTGTTTTTGATCACGACAACATATCACCGTCGCATAGACAAGTCCCACCACTGCTTTTGATCACGACAACATATCAACGTCGCATAAACAAGTCCCACCACTGCTTTTGATCACGACAACATATCGCATAGACAAGTCCCATCACTGTTTTTGATCACTACAACATATCACCGTCGCATAGACAAGTCTCACCACTGCTTTTGATCACGACAACATATCACCGTCGCATAGACAAGTCCCACCACTGCTTTTGATCACGACAACATATCACCGTCGCATAGACAAGTCCCACCACTGCTTTTGATCACGACAACATATCACCGTCGCATAGACAAGTCCCACCACTGCTTTTGATCACGACAACATATCACCGTCGCATAGACAAGTCTCACCACTGCTTTTGATCACGACAACATATCACCGTCGCATAGACAAGTCCCACCACTGCTTTTGATCACGACAACATATCGCATAGACAAGTCTCATCACTGTTTTTGATCACGACAACATATCGCATAGACAAGTCCCACCACTGCTTTTGATCACTACAACATATCGCATAGACAAGTCTCATCACTGTTTTTGATCACGACAACATATCGCATAGACAAGTCCCACCACTGCTTTGATCACTACAACTTATAGCCTAGACAAGTCTCATCACTGTTTTTGATCACTTCAACATATCACCGTCGGATAGACAAGTCCCATCACTGCTTTTGATCACGACAACATATCACCGTCGCATTGACATGTCCCACCACTGCTTTTGATCACGAAAACATATCACCGTCGCATAGACAAGTCCCATCACTGCTTTTGATCACGACAACATATCACCGTCGCATAGACAAGTCACATCACTGCTTTTGATCACGACAACATATCGCATAGACAAGTACCATCACTGTTTTTGATCACTTCAACATATCACCGTCGGATAGACAAGTCCCACCACTGCTTTTGATCACTACAACATATCACCGTCACATTGACAAGTCCCATCACTGCTTTTGATCACGACAACATATCATCGTCGCATAGACAATCACTGGGAAATTTTCATATGGCGAAGGCTTGCGAGTGCGTCCCCGCCAAATGAACGAGTGCCGAACATTTCAAAATATAAAGTCAATATATCAAAACCTTGAACCGTCTGCTAAGTCAGGATTGCCTGGCATTAGAAATCTGTAAGCACAATCAGATTATATATCTTTGAGTGGTTTTAAATGGAAAAATAATGCAGGTCGTTAAGGGGAATGGGAACACTTGGCCGATTTTTCTGCCATTTTTCAAAGGGAGACAACTTTCAGGACTTCTTGTTTGCGTTTCTGTATGCTCTGTCCCACTGGAAAAGGGGTCTACCCATTAAAGGAAAGAATTTGCTCCTCGGGAGCAAATTCTTTCCTTTAAGAATTGACCCCTATTGACATGGGAGACAAAAATACTTCTGCAGAAGTTGTCTCCCCTGAAGGCGATCCCATTCCCCTTAAGTATCTTCCTGCACATTATTTACGAAAACACGCCTATACATGTACATGTATATTGGAACAATTTGCCACCAAAACATGAAAAATTTCTGATAAAAATTCTGAAAATTTCCATAAATTTTGCTCCGTTCTTACGAGTACCAACAATCTATGCTTTTGAGCAGAAATATAGCCCTGTGAACCTCAATTTTACAGCTAAAAGTGGGGTTAAAGGGGGTCAATTTAAAAATGCGTGTTTTTGTGATAGAAAACCCATGACAATGGCGCTAAAGTGAAGACGACGTTAACGTTAGTGGATATGATAACATTAGTTCACGGAGATGTTGCACTGATGAGTTAGGAGGCCTTTGTGCGGACTGAACAAATTGTTTGTCTAAATCGCGACGGAAGTAAAGATAAGGATTGTGGCCATCTAACACCCCCCCCCCTTCCAGTGGAATTCTTTTCACTGACCGTTCCAAGGCGGTTCTTCTGTTGTGGTTTATTTTTGTTATGGCTTGTCTTTGAGTGTGTGTATTTTGGCTAGCCAATTGGCCATTTTGTGGGAAAGTAACTGTCCTTTTGGCTTTCCGCTAGTGATGTTTCTATTAGGGTCTAGTTGTTTCTTTCCCTTGATGTCTCTGGTGGAGCTGTGGGTTGAATGTATCGATTCCTGATCATTGCCTTCACTTCTATTTTGATGTCGTTTCCCAACGAAAGACGCTATTTTTTCCGAAGTGTCCATTTTAATTCTTTCAAAAAAAAAAAAAAAAAAACTCCTGATTTCCTAAAAGAAATTATTGAAAATCAAAACAGACTGCAGACACTATAAAACGCGCTTTATGCACTTTGTCACAATCTGTATTTGTCTTGCAGTCTACACAAAGGACATGATGACTGCCGATTTTAGTCTTAAAGGGGAATGGGAACACCTGACAGATTTGTCCCCCATTTTTCAAAGGGAGACAATTTTCGGGACTTCTGGCCACTTTTCTTTAAGCCCCATCCCACTGAAAATGGGGGTATACTCTTAAGGGAAAGAATTTGCTCCACAGGAGCAAATTCTTTTCTTTGAGAGTTGACCCCTACTGACATGGTAGAAAACTTTTGCAGGAGTTGCCGCCCCTGAAGGTGTTCCCATTTCCGTTAAATGGACAACTTTGAAAGTAGTGACTGCTTATCTACGGGCATTATGAACTTGACTACGGGCCGTATGAAAAAAACATTTTATCTTCAAATACGGATTCGGTCATATTAGATTTTGTTTGTTTGATTTGACGTTTAACGTCCCCGTCAACACTGTACAGGTCATTTTGGAGACGTTGCTTCCAACTTTGTGGTACTTTTACCCGACATTGAGATGAAATGACATCTCAAGCCCTGCCGTTCAATTACACCAATATTGTTTATACACATGGACGGTCCTCCAAGCATCACTTTTCTTGGGCATGCTTAGAACTTCTTAGTGGTTTACCAGTACTCGTGTGCGGTTTGTTTCAGCTCTGCGTGGAAGCATAGTGCAGCCCAATCTATTTCTTCAAGCGCCGATGGGCGGGGGCCGCGGCCATATTTGACCATTACCTCAGTTAGGTGGGGGTCTAAATTTAAAATTTAGCTTACAAACGGGGGAGTGAGGGGGTGGCGCTGGATGAGTCATCAAAACTATTTAGAATCTGATTAGCAGATTAGCAGAGGTATACTCAAACGCATACTCTGAGTCCCAATCTATACTGTACGGTCTTTGAACTCCTCTGTGGTCTTGACATCTACCGCAGACGAGGGAAGACTATTCCACTGAGGAGAAGTTCTGGAAAAAGAAGAATGCTTTAGGGCATCACTTTAGGCCTGGTACCTAAGATATTAATTGTTATTTACTTTTGATGCCTTGTTTGAGTTGAAGCTGTCACAGTGGTCAAGTATTTATCTCATTACGAAAACACGCCGGTTCTAACGAGTGCCCACAATCTATATTTTGAGCAAAAATAAGAAAAATATCAATTTTTTTAATCTAAAACAATTTCGATTCTTCGGAGGTAAAGTTTACAATGTATTTGTATAGGCGTGTTTTCGTAATGATAGCATTTAGAGCAGCATGAAGTTCTGAAGCCGACTCAGCAAAATCACTGTATCATCGGTGTGCAAGGCCCCCGCCCATCGGGGCTTGAATAAATATATAGGCTGCATGATGCTTGCACGCAGAGCTGAAACCGATCCGCACATGGGTACTGGTAAACCGTTTAGAGAATCAAAACATGCCAAGGCAAAGCAATGCGAGTCGGCCCGTCCATGCTTATTAACCCTATTGGTTTCATTGGGTGGCAGGGCTTGAGATGTCATTTCATCTCAATGTCGGGTAAAAGTCCCACAAAATTGGAAGCAACGTCTCCAAAATGACCTTTTACAGTGTTGACGGGGACGTTAAACCTCAAATCAAACAAACAAACAAAACAGAATTATCGGTGTGCAGCAAAATTATTAAAAACAGTTTGAGATAAACTGTCATTATTACTCAAAAGAATATTTGCCATGTCGTTAACATCTGTCAAACCACCATCAACATGAGAAATAAATTCACATTAGGAAAACAGGTCCATGTAAAATAATGGCTTCCAACATGGTGTCAGAAATGACAGCTATAAGGTAAAATGATAACATCTTTCTTATTTCTGCTTTCAACATAGATTGTGGGTGCTCGTTACGAGTATCCATAATCTATGTTTTCGAGCAAAAATAAGGCAGATAATGTATACCCCAGTTACCCGCACTTTTCTGTTTATTATGAGGGGTTTCCGGGGGTTTTCATTTCACGGACTTGTTATCGTGATTATAAATAAGTCATTCAAGAATACTGAAAACAATTTAGAAACACTATCACCTTTACTGACACCCACATAACTTGAAAAATTGAAAGGTTTTAAATGTCATATTTTTTTCACATATTTTGCATTGACATAAATGTTATGAATAATTTTAAACGTTTACCACCAATATTAATGTTAAGAAGTATTCAAGGTTAACAAAATCAAATGCGTTTTTTTTTTAAAACGATAAGGCATAATACAATCTTTTCTTTTCCTCTGAACAAACAGATCAATCAAACATCTCAAACTGAAAAGGTGATCGCGTATTCTTCATTCAGAATATAACACTCATTCTCAAATGGTCAAAAAGTCAAATTATAAAAGTACTTAGATGTTCACAATAAAGTATCAACATGTACCTATACTCAGTTAAAATTCATTGATCAAGAACTGAGAAGTAATTTCACACCAACAGCTATTTTGATAAATTTTGATAGTGAGAAATGTACGCTACAATCTACTTGTTCGTTATACCCTTCTATAACATTACAAAATCATGAGACCGCAGCAGTACGGAAGCTCGCAATGACAGAAAACTTCAGACGGGTTATTAAGCGGAGACAAAAATGAGCATATTGTCATATATATTATAAAGAAAAAAGAAATAGTTTTCTGAAAATATTCAAACTTTCGTTTTGTCTTAACAGAAGCACATAATAGCACACTTTCGACTTCTGCATTTGAACGGGTATTGAGTGGTAAATAAGTCACATACATGTAACTAATACTACTTTGAATACACGATCAACATAAGCAAGAAGTTTATTTGAATTATATGTAAAAGTCGCGGATATTACAGTGTTTTTGCTTCTATAAGTCAAGTAGTTTACTAAAAGTGATTAACTAACATTATCAATTGACTATTCTGTATTGATCGGAGGTCACCCTTATTAACACCAGGTCAACCAATATTAACTGAGGTCAAGTGAGGTCATAAAATCAATAATCATGTTTTTTAATTCTGTCAATTATTAAAATTGTCATTAATCAAGTAATTTCGAATTGACCCAGTTACAGGTCCTCGGTCAGCTGCATTGGATCTCGGCCTTCCGCCCCGGGCCAATGCAGCTGACCTTGGACCTGAACCTGGGCCAATGCGAAATTACTTGATTAATAACATTATAATATAGCTGTTAGTGTCATTGTCTTTCATTTTTGGATCTCACTTATGGAACAGTGCATGTTTAACCCTTGTCCTGCTGAATATTTAAATATGTCACACCCTCCACTGATTATCAGCCAATCAGATTACTTGATGCAAATTATTGCAACAAATTTATAAACTGGATGGCAAACAATGAAGATCCTGATCAGATGGCTTCTTCAGAAGCCATCTGATCTGGATCTACATTGTTTCAAAGATAAGGCATATCCGGGCTCAGCAGGACAAGTGTTAATCATATGCTTTTAAATCTGGATGCTGCAATCTCCTGCTTTATTAAGGCAGGTGAAACATTAAAAGACATATCTATCACATATAAACACCCAACATGTACTCAACTCAAGTATCTAAAATTAATGCTGCAACTGCGAGAATATAGTATCGAACATCACAATGCATTCAGAGTAATACTTTTCTATACACAAGTATGCAAAATGTAACTAATTTTGTCTACCAGCTAGGTGAAAGTAACACGTTTCGAGAAATTTGTAAATAAGTTCTTGGAAATGTAAACAAATGCATGTCTGTAAATGGCAGCTATGGTGGTCTTGGACATTACCATACACAGTAAAGGGACATGCTATGCCACTTTAAATACCGTTTCTACCTGTAAAATTGAAAAAGAATCTGATAGTATATTTGTTGTATCTAATTTACATAATCAAAAATAAACTAGCATACCATAAAATATTCATATTGTGGGTGGGGATGTTAGCTACAATTTGTATTGTTCGATAGCATAATTTTAGTAGCATAGACTGGACTTGCAATGTTTTTCTGACATTCAAAATATGCATTTAGAAATACAAATTGAAGAGAGGAAATACCTTCTTAACATGGCACATTTTATATGTAAAAATATTCATTCTGGCAAATAATACTTGGGAAAAGGTTATAAGCTATGGGACTCGAATCCAAATTCGAAAATAAGTAATATTAAATCAACATTGTTAACGTTTGCAGCTAACATAAGAAATGGAGCAAACGTGTATATCACTAAATTTGTTCATCTTACACAACTTAGGGTGCACAATTCAAAATATTTCATTTATTTGCAGTCATTATCCCTGGACAGTCAATATACCAAACCTGTCATGTTCGATACTTAATGTAGCGGACATTTCATCGCATATAATCACTGCTTATTGCAATAGAATAATGATCTTGCAAGCATGTAACTGTTGTTCATTAATATTGATTTTGGTGGCATATTCTTAATTGAACAATATTAATTGTGACAAACAATATTAGAAAAAGTTTAAAAGTTTCTGTGTAGATATTTAAAAACAAAATATGACTTATGTTTTTCCTTTACTGTGGTATTGTCTATCGACTCCCTCACCCGACAAACACCGGAAAAGGCAACCATGTCGTATGACGACACTTTCTGCTACCTAATCTGGTAATGGAAAACTGTGTCACGTGCGAGCAGTGTGCTTAAGCTGTTAGACTAACAATTTTCGGTATGGAACATTACCGGTCTCGAACATTACAAAACATTGGAAATGAGGGAATTTCAATATCAAAATATTATGTTCGTTCCAGATAATGTGTTTGTGTTAGTCACACATTGTGGAAGTTTCTTTCAATCCAGTCTTTTTTGTCGATACATATGTAATAAGCCTGGTATAATGATCGTGAACATTACATGCGTTTTTGCAACAAATTCATGCACATTCTGTATGACTTGTATTTTAGCATCAAACGACCTTATTTGCTTACTATAATACAGAATCTTGATTTGGTCACGTTTCCGTGTATAAAAACCCCATCGATGTTTTGAAAAATCAAGAAAAAAAACAACAACAAAAAAAAACGTCGTCTCGTGCATTTCAGTGCTTAATTAAATTTCGGCGACAGCCATAATCGGGAAGAAATACTTAGTAAGACTCCACGTGGTTCTGCTATAGGTAGCTATTTCCCAACCCAGAATATGTAAATTTGATAGAAACCACCTAACCCTCTCCTTTCTACTGAAATTGCAAATTTGTAAGTGCGCAGACAAAGAGAATTCGAAAAGCGACAGTCTCGAACATTACAAAATCAGGTTTTATAGAACGTATTTAGCTTCATTACAGCTGGTGTGTGGGAATGTGTGGCGGTGGTAAAACATCTCCCTGCCCTACATCATAGTGTAGATTATATTTTCTTGTCCTTTGGGATCATTGATGCCATTGTGGAATTTTGAAAATATCTGAGGGTCACTGATGAGGCCTAATTTGCCGAAACTAGCTAGTCTGGCCCAGAAAACATGTGCACTCCATATATTTCAGTTCTGTGGTGTATTCCTTGCTTCCAAAGGATAACCCTTTTATAGAACGTATTTACCGCGGCTCATTTTCCTTGAAAAGGTACTTTTCGACAGGCGGTTTATCATGATATCTTTGGGACCGGTTGTTCCGTCATATAAACGTATACATAGGTTAAAAATTAATGCCTGATTTCTGAACATGTACGTCGACTGCAATATCCCAATTCATATGAGAATGAGTGATAAACCGACGTTTTAAGTTTGCACTGAACGATAGCTCAAAAGCGTGTATTATTCTTTCGAAAGCGCGTCAAAGTAAACCAAAAAGCGTGTATTTCAGAAGTGTATCCGACACACACACACACACACACACACGCACACACACAGCACGCACGCACGCACGCACGCACTTCTCCCGCTCAACAACAGGGATATGAAAGTAGTATTTCAGGCGAATGTATTGGGTGTATTGTAGTTTCACCATGTGCTCATGTATTAATAAATTTAAAGCCTCGCATTTTATCTCATTTCCTAAACTCGTTTAATAAATTCAATAATCGGCCCCGCCCATAGGGGCTTGAAGAAATATATGGGCTGCATGATGCTTCCACGCAGAGCTGAATCCGGCCCGCACACTAGTACTGGTAAACCGCTTAGAGGATCTAAGCCTGTCTAGGAACCGCGGTGCGAGGCGGACCGCCCCTGCTTATAAACCCTATTGGTTTCATTGGGCGACAGGGCTTGAGATGTCATTTCATCTCAATGTCGGGTAAAAGTCCCACAAAATTGGTAGCAACGTCTCCAAAATGACCTTTACAGTGGTGACGGGCACGTTAAACCTCAAATCAAACAATCAAAAATAAATTCAATAATACATGGACGCTCAAGTAAGATCCTCCATGTACATAACCGCAAAGACAAAGTATAGCAACTGTGGAGTGGAGGGGGTGGGGCATGGGCCCGAAATATCCAAGGGGACCCCCAGGTTGGTGTCACTGAATGCGTCTTATCATAAGAAAAAAGAATATTTATGGTTTAGGGATGGGATCTGAATTGTTTCTGAGATATATGTCCTTTTATGCACTAGTGGGGTGGGGTATGGCCCCGGCACACCCTGGGGGATCCCAGGTTGGCATAAAAGCATGCGGCTGAAGAAAGTTCATTCAAGGAATATTTCTATTAAAGTTTTGTCAAAATATCTACAAGGGTTTGGCAGTAAATGCCATTTTTCTGTTTTCTCCATTATAAGTCTATGGAAACTCTAAGTTGCCATAGCAACCAAACTAATAAGCCGATTTTCATAAAAAACACAAACTTTCAACCCCCAAAGCCAAGGATGCTACAGATAAATTTGGGCTGAATCGGCTTAGTGACTTCAGAGGAGATCTCGTTTGAAAGTGTTGATGCCAGACTACGACGACGCAGACGACGACAAAGGGCAACTGCCTATCCTTTAAGCTCCCCCGGAGCCTTCGGCTCTGGTGAGCTTAAAACTGTTTCTCTCTGAAAACATTACTATGTTGAGGAGGTACACAATTTAATAGCAAAAACTCATAAAATATACAGTCTAACACAGTGTGCCTTTGTAATGGAAAGAAACTGTAATTTATCAGTTACCCTCTATATATATTGCATTGTAACGCACTGACCAGAAAAAGATACGCTATCTCAGGACAAGTGAGCTTTATCACGTCAACGTGACATTGCACTTTTATGAATGAATCGGACTACCATAAAAATGACAAAAATGTTATTGTTACTGGGAAAAATGAAAAAAAAAAAAAAAAAAAAAATTGAAAAACAAATTCATACGTAAATATGGCAAGCTGATACTAAATATATCGACCGCTACAATATTGGGACGCACTAAGGACCATCAATAACTGATCGAAAAGTGTTAATTTAAGAGTGTGCAAGGAAATTAACTGATAAATAGAATACAAGATTCGTGTCATTTGATATAAAGTTTATCAGGCTCGGCTTCGAGAACGCATGTAGAATCGCTCGGCAAGCCTCGCGAATCTACAAGCGTTCTCGAAGCCTTGCCTCATAAACTTGATATCAAAAGACACTCACTTGGCATTCTCTATTTATTCTGCAACAAATCACAGAGAAAACAGGCGTATATCACTCTCATTTTGACACTAGATGGTGATTCATTTTCTCTCATTAAAAACGTTACAAAATGACTTAAAATGCACATGTTAGTGATGATGATGTCACAGTCAAAACGTTTTGTGGGATTTCTTCTAACAATTGCAAAAGGTTGGGAGATTTTGAAGAAAATAACAGATTCACTGATTTTTTTTCCTCACATAATGCATATGGATTGTTCTCAAATCCTGTCATGGAATTTGTTTATGTGTTATTTAAACATGTTCATATTTTTTAATTGCCCCGCCCATCGGGGCTTGAAGAAATAGATTGGATTGCATGATGCTTCCACACAGAGCTGAACCAGACCACACATGAGGACTGGTAAACCGCTTAAAAAAGTCTAACCCTCCTCAGACAAAGACTTAAGTGTTGCAAGTCAGGCCGTCCAATGCATATGAACACTAAAGGTTTCATTCGACGGCAGGGACTGAGATGTCCTTTCATTGAGTAAAAGTCCTATAAATTGGAAGCAATGCCTCCAAAATGATCTAAATAGTATTGATAGGGACATTAAATTCCCAATCAAACAAACAATCATTCTTTATTGAAATAAATATTATTTAAACCAACTGATTCCTTGCTTATTTTTAGCATCAGAATTGAAAAAAAGATCTGCTCTAGTGTGAAACTTGTTGAGTTTAAATCACAGTTTGATGGTCAGTTGAAAGTAGACAAATCACTGGTGCTATACGCTTTTTACAAGTGGCTGTGATTCGAGCCAGTGCATGACAACAGCTACAATAAGACGTGAGAGCTTCAAATACCCGGATCAGTCTGCTCATTTACTCATTAAGACAAGAGATGCCATGTATCTCTCTTTGAATAGACCGTACGCTATTGAAGGTACGTTTAATCAGTGAAGGCTGGTTGAACTAAGTCTTCGCTGGTCGTACAAGCATTAACATAGGTTTTGTTGGGCGCTAGCTCGTTTATTACTCAGCAATTAAGGGGAATGGGTACACCTCCAGGGGAGGCAACTCCTTCAAAAGTATTTTTGTTTCCCATGGCAATAGTGGTCAACACTTAAAGGAAAGAATCAGCTCATATGGAGCAAATTCTTTTTTTAAGAGCAGAGCAGACCCCTTTTTCAGTGGGACTGAGCTTATAGAAAAGCGAACAGGTAGTCCCGAAAGTTATCTCCCTCTGAAAAAATAGCCATCGGAAGAGATGGCAAATCCCCCGACCAAAAGCCAATATGGCCTTCAGAAGATTGTTCACCAATAGAAAGTGCACCAGAATTAAACCAGCAATATATCACAAAAGTTTTGAAGTTATGGCCATCACAAGATTATACTGTCAGGGGAGATAACTAAAAAAACAAGATTTTTCTAAGATTTAACCTTTAGTGACCTTGTTTTTAACCCAACATGACCCAGTTTTCATTTCAGTTTAAATTTCATAAAGCTGTAATTTGTGACCAAGTTTCATGAAGATTGGATCAGAAATGGACCTTCTAGAGTGTACACAAGGTTTTTCTAGGATTCGACCTGGTGACCTGGCTTTTGACCCAACATGACCCAGTTTCCATTTCAGTCTAAAGTTCATAAAGATAAGCATTCTGACAAAGTTTCATGAAGATTGGATAAAACTTGCGCCTTCTAGAGTGTACACAAGATTTTTCTAAGATCTGACCTAGTGACCTAGTTTTTTTATCCAACATGACCCAGTTTCCATTATAGTCTAAAATTCGTAAAGATAAATATTCTGACAAAGTTTCATGAAGATTGGATCAAAAATGCTCCTTCTAGAGTGTACGCAAGGTTTTCTAAGATTTGACCTACTGACCTAGTTTTTGGCCCAACATGACTCAAACTTGGCCTAGGTTTCATAGAGATAAATAGTCTAACAGAGTTCCATGAAGATCCAATCAGAAATGAATGAGTTATGCTGGTCACAAGCATTTTACCATACTTAGCAATTGGAATCTATGGAGAATGCTGTCATAAATCTAAAAGGGGACATAACTCCACCAAAAATGATCGGACCTGGCCCGTTTTCGAACCCATCCCAGATTTTTGTGATCTCTACAATATATATCAGATTCAGAAAGATCAGGCCAAAAATGAATACCCAAGCTTTTTATATCGAAGAATGATTTTACGAAATTGGGTGCTGATATCACTGCAAGTATATAGTTACTAAGTCTCAATAAAATTAGCGCTCCGATAAACCTTGTTGCAGAAGAGATTTAAGTCCAACACTGAATTTTGAAATTAAATTCGAATGACGTCTTTGTATAGGTTAGAAGTCATGAAGAGATTTCTTCACAATTAAGAATCTGCGAAGCGAAGCGTAGCAGATTCTTACTGTGAAGAAATCTCTTAATGACATCTAACCGGCTTAGATTGCTGTCAGTTTTCTTGAATTATGTCCTGATGGTCTCTTGAGATCACCTTGCTCAAAACTTTTTGTACTTTCGTTCATTCACTTAGTTGCTCTGCACAGAGAAGTTTTCATAAGACGGTATCTTTTTTCATTTTTTTTTATTTGAACTTGAAGCAACTTGAACCATCAGCAACACAATTGTTTTCTATTCCTGCGAAGAACAGTAAACGGGTGTTCGTCATGTCAGGTATGAAATTTATTTTATGTTGTATTTTTGACTTAGTCTCACTCACAAGCTCTTGTCTTGAACAAATTTTGTTTTGTATGATAAAGTTTTTGTTAAAACAAGAAGAAAGTGTTGCAATTCTGACAAACTGAAGCCTCCCTTGGAAGTGTACCCATTGCATTCCCTAAACCCATTTTGTACTGGCAACCCCTGACAGGCTAAATTGGCTAACAGTGCAGGCCCAGATCAGACGTCACAGAACACGGCCTCTGATCAGGGCCTACAATGATTGCAAAAAGTTCAGCCAGTTTGCAAAGTTTGAAGAAAACACAGCCTGACACTCTTAATTTTAAAATGAACCTGTGCTATATATAAGTTGGTTGAATCCAGTTGGTTCAAAAGGGTTTAATAAGTAAACCTATTTTTTTTTCATTTATTGTGTCAATAAAGACTTTGGATATGCATGCTTTGTATTGATTATCCTACATCTTTTGACCTGTCAGTCAATCTATTTCTGCTAATGTCTTTTTTATATTCCAGAAAAAAGGAAGACCATAAATAATTCAATGTACATTAAAATCACCTTGCTTGATTTCTCGGTCAGATACAGAGTGAATTGTATTGCTTTTCAGTCACTAAGAAGCAATTGGGCTGATTAATGTGTTAAAAATTTTTCTTAATGGTTAAGAACCTTTCTTAATCATTAAGAAGGTCTCTTCACAATATAGTCAGCAGCAGAAACGACTTCTGATTGGCTGAAAGAGAAGAAACGTCACAAACCGCAGTCTAAAAATTTTTGAAAAGGCTTTGCGTAGTTTATGATACCGATAACCCTGATTAAGAAGTTTAACAGTTAACAATGTATTAAGAGTGTTGAAGCCAGTTACATGACTAGTCATTCTGACAAACAGAATTAATTGCGAAATATAAACGTCATAGGATGCCGCACGAGGAACATCTCCTTCCACGAAAGGAAAATTTACAATTCCAAAATCAAAATAATCACGTTTATGATACATTTTGCAGAAAAAAAAAACATTGTATCATAGATAGAGGTAAATAAAAAACGGGGCATCGATATTAGAAGAATTTTCTTTTTTCAACTGAAGTTGGGGGGGGGGGGATAAATCTGACTGATCAAACCATCGCGAAAGGGATTGTCGATATTTAATAAATCATCCAAATATCTAGAAGTCGAGCTAAAGGTTTCTATGATTTCAGATTGGTTTTCAACGGAAAAGGACACCATGAAGTCTCTTTCATAACAAAGCAAGAACAGATCAGCCACAAGGGGTGCGCAATTAGTACACATCGGAATACCCACAACTTGTCTAAATAACTTAGTACCAAATACTATGTAAATATTGTCAAGTAGAAGGGGGGGAGCTTCACACACTTTCTGACATTAACATAACGTATAATGTTATGCTCTTCAGAAGTGAAAAAAAGCATATCTTACATTACATTCAAGATAGAGGGAGTCTTCCCTATGACATGTCCATTCAATTAAATTATTAAGCTTTTCTTTTATAAGATTATGAGGGAGTGTAGTGTAAAGGGTGAAAAAAATCATAACTAGACAGACTTTAAACACGAATACGTCTGGATTTCAATTTATTTAAATCTTCATGTCATGGTAAAATTGGACTAATTGGGTTTCACAAGACTGACTGCGGAAACCATGTTGAGACTCTAAATTTAGAATTTCTAGATCATGAAATAAGCATTTACCTAAAGTTACTGATTTTGTTATACGCTGACGATACCATTATCTTCAGCAACAGTAAAGAAAATTTCCAGAAAGCTCTAGATAACTTCCATGAATACTGCACCATCTGGAAGCTTAATGTAAATTACACCAAAAGTAACATAGTTATATTCAACTCTCGAACAAACAGAAATATGTCATTTTCGATAGGGGGGAACAATATTGCAATAACTGATAAGTATAAATACTTGGGATTAATATTCTCCAAATCAGGAAGTTTTCTACAATCCAAAAAGCATATTGTCGAGCAAGCAAAAAAGGCTACACATTTATTACTAATTAGAGCAAAAAATTTAGATCTTCCACTGGACTTGCAGATAAAACTTTTTGATAACACTGTTTTACCAATCCTGACATATGGATGTGAAATATTTGGCTATGAGAACATTGAAATTTTAGAGCGTGTGCACCTTGAATTCTTGAGGAAAATAGGTAAATTAAGAAAAAGCACACCCAAATATATGATTTATGCCGAAATGGGTAGATACCCTCTAAACATAATAGTTAAACAAAGAATGATAAACTATTGGGCCAGAATATTAACAGGAAAATCCTCCAAACTGTCATACCAAATATACATTTATATTCTTAAATCAAACGAAATTAACTCAAAATGGGTAAATTTTATTCAATCAGTACTTTGCGAGTGTGGTAGACAGGATTTATGGTTAAGGCAATTCCACTCTATCCCAGCATCAGTAGGCAAAATTGTTAAACACATTATGTTGGATCAGTTCCAACAAACTTGGAACGGAAATCTCCAAACTTCCTCCAAAGGAAGAAACTATAGTCTCTTCCAGGATAATATCCTAACTGAGAAGTATATAAACATTCTGCATGGATCTTTGGTTATATCAATGCTGAAATTTAGAACAGCTAACCACAAACTCCCGATAGAAGTGGGGCGCTGGAATGGCATTGACCTCCAAGACAGAAAATGCCAACTCTGCCATACTTCAAGAATTGGCGACGAATTTCATTATCTCCTGGAATGTTCTTTTTTCAAAAAGGAAAGGAAAACCTACGTCGACCAATATTTCTTTTCGAGGCCAAATATCATAAAATATAAACAACTACTAAGATCTACAAACGAAACAAAGTTAATTAATTTAGCGAAATTTATGAAAATCATAATGAACCAATTTGCATAGGCACATTATTTATACAATATAACGTTTACAAGTCCATGTAATGAGCATTCTCGTACCCCACTTTGTTGGTCTTTCCCATAATACATGGTTTGTTGGTGCCCGTTAGACTCGCCTCGCTGAGGCGCTTCTAGCGGACAACAGCAATCTGTGCATGAAAAAAGAGATTAATACATCCCCACTTCCTGATTAGTGTTTATTATCGTAGCGTCAGTATCCACTTGTCTTTACCAAAAAACTTGGAATGTGGATACCTGTTAGAATCGCCTCATAGAGGCGTTTTACAGTACCATAACAACGTTATCAAGTCCATGTAATGACCACCTTCGCACCCCACTTTATTTATCTTTATCTTTCCCACAAATATGGTATGTTGGTGCCCGTTTGACTCGCCTCACTGAGGCGCTTCGAGCGGACAACAGCAGTCTGTGCATGAACTGAAAATAGATATTAGAATCGCCTCATAGAGGCGTTATACAGTACCATAACAACGTTATCAAGTCCATGTAATGACCATCTTCGCACCCCACTTTATTTATCTTCCCCACAAACATGGCATGTTGGTGCCCGTTAGACTCGCCTCACTGAGGCGCTTCTAACGGGCAACGGTAATCTGTGTGTGGACCCGATTTGTGCTTGTTATTTTAGAGTAAGTCCCCATTTTGTCTTTACCAAAAACACGGAATGTGGGTTTTTGTTAGAATCGCCCGATCGCGGCCTTTCTAACAGACACCAACAATCTGCAAAGGAATCAGATATATATATATATATATATAAAAACCTCTTTCGCCACCCGATTCGTTCATATTAACTTAGAGCAAGTCGGGCAGTTAGCTGAACTAAAATTGTGTCTGGCCGTGCACTGTAGCGGCACACGTTAATAGGGGTGGGTAAGAGTCATACGTCATTGACAAATACACTGTACATACCCTTGGCAGCTGCTAATCCTTTGGTCAACTATTTTTATCCATAGAATTGAAAATATTCCATTCACAACAACTACTACAATGAATGACACGAGTATACAAACTTGCCACCGGCGTGGCCTGTTGTCTGCCAGATCCACGTGCAAGTCATGCGGTTGTTGTTGTGAATGAAATGTCTCGCTTTTTTAAACCTGTAAACGGTGTCTGTCATTATTGGTTTACGACAGAGACGTGTAGTATAAGCTATAGACCCCAGGGTTTGATGCCGCATCTGTCTGTTTATTATCAATGCATTTTATTTCTAATTCGTTCATGGCGCGTCCATGATATAAAGTTTGATATTGTAAACAGCAAATATCCTCAGTGATCCACTTTATTCTATCATAGCTAGGATGGTGATAATTCTTTGATGAATTGTGTTTTTTCCCTTTGTTTCTTTTTTTTTTCTTTGCTGAAATGGCAAGTGAAAGTGTTCAAGAACCAATTCTGCCGATTGTTTCCCAGTGGGAGCGCGGCGTGTGTGCGGCGCCGTGTCGGTGTCGATGTAACGCCAAGCATCGACGTTGACTCGACGTTGGGTAGGTGTCGTGATCCCGCTGTGTTGTCACCTTTGTGATAGAATAACCTAAATGTAATGCATGTATGTCCTTGCACCCCACTGTATTTCCCTATCCTTGCTGGATCGGTTACCGGGGTTCACAATGGTTTTTGACTGCAACGAAATGTTATTATCATATAATGATAGAATATATATTCTCCCGTTCTCTCTCTCTCTCTCTCTCTCTCTCTCTCTCTCTCTCTCTCTCTCTCTCTCTCTCTCTCTCTCTCTCTCTCTCTCTCTCTCTCTCATAGAATTGAACATGTTCTAGTTCATGGAATGCCAAAATGTTTGCCGCCGTATAATGCTATTTAATATATATTTCCTTATATGTCATGTCAATGTACTTAAGAGAATAAAGTGTTTGTCTGTCTGTCTGTCTGTCTGACAGTCAGCAAGAATGCTTACAAAGGCCCGCTGGTTGTTAATATGGCTAACTAGTAGTTTCTGGCTATATAATAAAAAGATACTTCTACAAAGAGAAAATCTATCTCACATTCAGTCAAAAACACTTTTAGTCAAAATGGCATCGACCAAGATCAGATGTTTCCTGATCTTCAGACATTCTCAAATAGGGCGATGTAATTCAACCGAGGGGAAATTTCGTCACAAAATCAACCATGTGAAGTCGCGCTTCGGCAAGATTAACTTAATTTAAACTTCTTTATTCAACATTTATTTCCTCTTGTACTTTTGAAGCCCATTATTCGGGCAAACAAGGTGAACTAAGTAAACGGTAACTTATTTAGCAGTTTGATGTTATCACGCACGTGAGTGCATTCATCATCACCAGCAAGACAGTTCACCGGCACTTGAACGCGATTGCAAGCACCTACATCTTTCTTATCTTTGCAAACCGCAATAAAGCAAAATCGACACCGGTACACAATATAACAGATTCTCTACGTTTCACCATATTTTACATATTTCGCTTTTGCACTTATCTAGGTAGCACCTATTTCATATTAGTCATTTGTAGATTACGCTGCCACTCTTCAGTAAGCGCAGCAAATAACTCATTCAATGTCTGTGGCAGTTAACGTCGCCAATGAACCCTCCTGTCCAACTGGTCCCATAAATGCAATATCGGCGAAAGATATGGCTACAAAGCTGGTCAGGGTAGTACATCAACGTTGTTCGTCTCATGTAATCCATTTTTGTCTGAATATGGAGGTTTTGCGTCCCCGTCAACACTATGTATTTAAGTCATTTTGGAGACGTTGCTACCAATTTTTACCTGTTTACCTGACATTGAGATAAAATGACATCTCAGTCCCTACCGCCCAATGAAACCAATAGGGTTTATATGCATGGACAGTCCGACTCACACCAAATTGACTGGGCAGGCTTAGACCTTCAAAGCGGTTTACCAGCACTCATGTGCGGTCAGTTTCAGTTCTGCGTAGAAGTATTATGCAACCCAAGCCCCTGAGGTAATCCATATTGTCGCGAGCAACGTGTGGGCGGGCGTCATCTTGGTGGAATGTTCCATCATTAGCCTGCGTTAATGGTCCAAAGTGGCGCCCAAGAATTTCCTGACGGTATTTCAGGGCGCTTCCATACGCAATGATCCCTGCCCACACCATAAGACTTCCGCCACCATTACGGTCATTACGTAACACACAAGTGACACTTGAACACTCCTTGCGTATACGTAATACCTTGACGCATCCATCAGAGTATTGTAACAGAAACCTGGATACATCAGTCAATACCACGTGACGCCATTGACGGATTGTCCATCGAACATGCCTACGTGCCCATTATAGACGTTAATGTTAGTGATGTGGTCTTAGATTAGGACACAAACCATTATAAGTCAAGTGATCAAAACATAACAAGTAAATAAATTTGTTTACAACCTTCTGATAGAAAATAAAATGCAAACACAGAAAAAAGCAGAAGTAAAATGGATAAGGATAAACCAATTTGGCGATGATAATTTAGATTGGTAAGCCCCCCGCCCATAGGGACTTGAAGAAATATATGGGCTGCATGATGCTTCCACGCAGAGCTGAATCCGGCCAGCACACTAGTACTGGTAAACCGCTTACAGGATCTAAGCCTGTCCAGGAACCGCGGTGCGAGGCGCACCGTCCATGCTAATAAACCTTATTGGTTTCATTGGGCGACAGGGCTTGAGATGTCATTTCATCTCAATGTCGGGTAAAAGTCCCACAAAATTGGAAGCAACGTCTCATAAATGACCTTTACAGTGTTGACGAGGACGTTAAACCTCAAATCAAACAAACAAATTTAGATTGGAAACACATATACACTTCTATGCTAAAAACAACAAATAACATTAAACTTCAAACCTTTCAATATAAATTATTGATGCGTAACATATCAACAAATACATTTTTACTGAAATGCATTACGAAAACACGCCTATACAATTTTGACCCCCTTTAACCCCACTTTTATATACTAATAAGTTCTGAATAGTTAGATCCTTTTGAAGCAAAGAATACACCAAATAAACGAAAATAGCAGACTCGGTTTTATTGAGTCTGTTCATGACCAGTACTGAAATGTGCTACACCGGCCACGCCCCCTAGCACCGGCTTAAGCAGAACTCTATTTTCAAAAAGATTCTAAATGAACTCAATGATCCCAAAGGATCAGAAAATATAATCTGCACCATGATGGATGTACAGGGAGACATTTTACGGCCGCCACACGACACAGCACCAGCTGCAGTGAAGATAAATAAGTTTTGAATAGTTAGATCCCTTGGAGGCAAAGAATACACTATTTTCAAAATGATTCTAAATGAACTCAATGATCCCAAAGGATACAGGGGTAAACCTTATTTTTCTTATTTCTGCTCTAAAATATAGATTTTGGGTACTCGTTAGAACCGCCTTATCGAGGCGGTTCTAACGAGTATCCACAATCTATAATTTGAGCGGAAATAAGAAAAATATCGTTATTTTTCGTCTAAAGGTTTTCATTGTTTTGGCGGTAAAATTTGCAATGTATTTGAATAGGCATGTTTTTGTAATGACAATGCAATAGTGCTATATCAGCATTGTGTGACTTCTGCGCTATGGAAATTGAAACGTTTCAGCATCTGTTTTGGGAATGTTAATTTGTTCAGCAATTTTGGACAGACTATTTTAATTTCTTGAAAGGCCAAAATATCGATAATACTTTTAGCAAAAAGATTATCACCTTTGGTATTACGACAAATAATACTGAACCGAAAAAAAAAAAAAACAAAAAAAAAAAAAAAAAAAAAAACACAAACAAAAAAACAAGTAAACAATTTTATGATAATGCTAGGGAAGTATTTTATATTCAAAAACAAATGTAAAAAAAAAACACCATTAGTTTTTGTGCACTTTGTGTCATAATTAAAACAAAGACTAAATATAGAAAAAGAAATCTATTTATGAAAGACCAAATTACCCAGTACTAGAGAAAAAGGAGAAATTTCGCAACTTTAACGGATTAACGTCTTTAACTAATTCTAACGAAAAGTAATTTCGCAAATTTAACGGATTAACGTCTTTAACCAATTCTAACGAAAAGTAATTTCGCAACTTTAACGGATTAACGTCTTTAACCAATTCTAACGAAAAGTAATTTCGCAACTTTAACGGATTAACTTCTTTAACCAATTCTAACCAAAAACTCGAGGCAGCAGAGAACCCTTTTTAGCTCACCGGACCGATAGGTCAGGTAAGCTATTCTACTACCCCCGGCGTCGGCGTCGGCGTCGGCGTCGGTGTCGGCGTCGGCGTCGGCGTCGGCGTCCACAAATGTTAAAGTTTTGTGTTAAAGTTTTTTAGAAGCTCATTTCTTTTTTATGCCTACATGGATTGAGTTTATATTTGGTATCATGATAGATACTGGTGTATAGTTTTTATTTGCAATATCAGTAGCCATATCCGTGACCTTGGGTCAAGGTCACAGACTTAGAATTCTAATTTTCAAGTTTTTGTGTTAAAGGTTTTAGGAGTTCATTACTACTTTACCTTCTGATGGATTTAGTTTATACTTAATCTCAATTATTAAGCAGCAGCATCAGCTTTCATGACCGTAACCTTGGGTCAAGGTCACATACTTTGAATTTTATGGTAATTATGGTAATTTCTTTGTTTTAACATAACTATGGAGCCGTTTGAGATAGAGCCTTCATATTTGGCATGTGGGTTCCTTGTGACATTGCCTTCCCACACATACAAACAATTTTGACCTGTAACCTTGACCGTAACCATGGGTTCAAGGCCACATACTTTGAATTATTATGGTAATTATGGTATTTTTTTTGTTTTATCATAACTTTAGAACCGTTAGAGATATAGCCTTTATATTTGGCATGTATGTTCCTTGTCACATTGTTTTCCCACTCGCACAAAAAAAATTGACCTGTCACCTTGACCCTTGACCATTTGACCTACTTATCATAACTTTTTAACCATTTGAGATAGAGCCTTCATATTTGGCATGTATGTTCCTTTAGGCATTCCCTTTCCACTCATACAAAAAATTTTGACCTGTGACCTTGACACTGGACCTTTGACCTACTTTGTCATAATTTTTTAACTATTTGAGATAGAGACTTCATATTTGGCATGTAGGTACTTGTGACATTGCCTTAGCACTCATACAAAAAAAAATACCGATGACCTTGACCTTTGACCTACTTGATCATAACTTTGTAACCATTTGAGATAGAGCCTTCATATTTGGCATGTAGGTTCCTTGTGACATTGCCTTAACACTCATACAAAAAATTTTGACCTGTGACCTTGACCTGTGACCTTTGACCTTCTTTATTATAAATTTCTTACGGTTTGAGATAGAGCCTTCATATTTGGCATGTAGGTTCCTTGTGACATTCACTTTTCACTCATACAAAAAAATTTGACCTGTGACCTTGACCATAGACTTTTGACCTACTTCATATTTGGCATGTAGGTTCCTTGTGACATTGCCTTACCGCTCATGCAAAAAAAATACCTGTGACCTACTTTATTATAACTCGTGACCTTGACCCTGGACCTTTGACCTACTTTGTCATAATTTTTTAACTATTTGAGATAGAGACTTCATATTTGGCATGTAGGTTCCTTGTGACATTGCCTTAGCACTCATACAAAAAAAATATCTGTGACCTTGACCTTTGACCTACTTTGTCATAACTTCATAACCATTTGAGATAGAGCCTTCATATTTGGCTTATAAGTTCCTTGTGATATCACCTTTCCACTCATACAATTTTTTTTTATCTTTGACCTACTTTATCATAACTTCGTAACCATTTGAGGTAGTACCTTCATACTTGGTATATAAATTCCTATATTTTCAACAGATTTTAATAGAACTTCACACAAATGTTGCTCATGATAATATCTCGAGCAGGTCATGGCCTCAAGGTCAAGGTCACTGTGGCTATTTTTAGAAAAACTTTGTTATCGCTCCAGAGCATGAATGTTCCTAGTGTCATTGCCTTACCACTTATACAAATTGTTTTTACCTGTGACCTTGACCTTTGACCTTTTGACCTACTTATCATTATTTTCTAATCTTTTGAGGTAGAGCCTTCATATTTGCCATGTAGGTTCCTTGTGACTTTGCCTTAACACTAGCTTTCTTACTTGATATGTAGGTTCCATGTCACATTGCCTTCCCATTCTTTTATAAAATTTTGACCTGTAACCTTGATCCTGGTCCTGTGATCTTCTTTTTTGATAACTTCTTGACCATTTGAAATAGAGCCTTTATATTTGGCAAGTTTTGATTCGTTGATTCATGTCTAAGGGTTAAATGGAATTAAAAGTGATAATAATGAGTCAAACTTGAATCATACGTGAGCCCCAAATATTGATATAGCATTGGTTTCTTTCCTAGTGACTTTGTTTCTATTATGAGTCTGAAAATTTGACTTTGCACGACTAGTCTAAGCGCGACTTCCGGTGAGCTATCCTGTCCGGCGACAGGTCTTGTTATTCCTTTTCTTCATTTTAATTATTTTGACGATTACTTTTTCTCCTATTTTTACTTTTTTGTAGTTTTTCATTTTTTAAATAAAGATTTCCGAAACTACATTGTCATTGTCAAAACATATCTTTATTGTTTCAAAAGTATGTTTCATATATTGTATGTTATGCAAAATCAAACTGTACACATTAACATGTATCATTATAATCACACATCCGTGTGATAGTGCATTTTTTCAAACCTCAAAAAAGGTATACTTATGGTGAAAATTTGTGATATTTTTCTTATCTATACTCAAAACTTAGGTTTTGGGTGCTCGTTAGAATCGCCTCAATGAGGCGGTTCTAACGAGTACCCACAACCTATGTCTTGGAGCAGAAATAAGGAAGATGATGTTTACCCCCATTTACCCCAGTTTTCTCTGTATAAAGTGGGATTTGGGGGGGGGGGTCTTTATTTCACGGACTTGTTCACGTGATGGCATTAAACAAAACAGTATTAAGTGTCATAACGCTTTAGCAATAAGTGTGCACATTTGCTTGTATTTTATTATCATGTTAATATGTCTTGTAAAATGTAATTTCAGAAATAAAATTAAAAAAAAAAGTAAATGGTAAGCGTTATCTGGATTTCGTACAAATCAGTGATAGCCATGTGCAGTTACCTTCGGTACGAATAGCTACTGCGCTTAGAACCTTTAGACAAAAAAATGTACTTTTTTCCTTAAAAAAACAACAAAACAACAACAACAAACAATATTACTTTTCAAAACCTGGGAGCTCAGAAGTTTGTACCTCAGGAGCCTATTTTGAGGGAGAGGGGGCGTGGTGCGTAGCCATGCAGCAACATACTGGACACACACGCACGCACGCACGCACACACACGCACGCACGCACTAGTTTGACTATTTTAGGCATAATAAAGTATCATTTTGTCTTTGCAGATAACGATCGTTGAAAGAAATAGAAGAGATGGATTTGCAGAAGCTGCCGTTACTTCAAGACAAGACCAATCACAATTGCCTTTCTTCCTAAATGAACCTTACGAATTTACTGTGGATGACAGTTCTGAAGTAGGAACTACCATCGGCACTGTCACAGCAAGGGATAACGACCTTCTTGTGAGATTTTTTTTCCTGTTATCGGACATTAGGGCATTGTCTGTTTGGATCTGTGGCAGTAATAAGCGACCGAACATCGAAATGGTGCATTGTTCACAAAATCACACTGGTCAATACATACGTACAGGCTGCGTAGCGGTCGCATAGGCTTCGTATTTTGGACGCATGGGCTTCGATGAAAAATGGCGAATGACAGTTCGTCAATGCAGGTAAGAAACTGTTATTACGTTAATTTAAATGTTGTGTTGCATTGCCCGATACTGACATCTGCCTTACGGACCACTTTATTAATGTGCGGCTTTGTCTGTTGCAAGAAAAAGTTTGGAAAAAGGAATATAGAAAAATAGACCCCAAAAGAAATATGTCAGTCAACACAGATTCACCTGTATTTTCACTTTGGTCCGGTCGCCCTATGTAACTACACGTTTTTGGCTGGTGTACTGGCCGATAAATTGTGAATAACGATAATGAAATCGAAAAGCTAATAAGCAACTTTCGTAATATCTTTTGAGAAAAATAAAAATCTTGATATTTCGATACAACGCGCATAGCTTCGTTACCTATTACAACGCAGAGGCTGCGAACAAAATTTGAAAGCCCTGTTTTATGTAGAATAATAGCGAATGATATTAAATTAATGTCGAGGAATCAGTCAACCAGCATTAGTTGGTGATGCTAAAGACATTCTGTATCATTTATACCGAAAACCTTTTTAGTCCCAGCTATACAAATACATGTACAACATTTTGATTTGAATGCACAAAATCTGTCAATCTACAATTATTTACGCCGCCTTTCATAAACTCGGCAAGTCCTCGTCAAATCTGTTAAGTATTAAACCAAATTATATTTGCGCTGTATAAATTTCTGTCGTGTTTTTCTTTTACAAAGCACGTGGCTTCGCAGGTTACAGAGATGGGAAGACGCATTACGAAAACACGCCTATCAAAATACCACTAAAAAGATAAAAAGCTTTCAGATAAAACATTCTGATAGTTTTAATATTTCTGCTCAAGACATAGTGTGTGGGAACTTGTTACAACCGCCCGGACCAGTCGGTTTTAACGCGTATCCACAATCTATGTTTCTGAGAAGATATAAGGAAAACAACGTATATCCCTTTAAAGCTCAGTTTTACTATATAAAAGTTGGATTTAAGGGGGTCAGAATTATATAGGCATGTTTTCGTGATTCTCCAACTTCTATTTAAATACTTGAATCGAAAACCTGCAGCTCCTACAAAACTTCAGCAAAGGTCCATTAATCGCGCCTACACTGGCTGATCCGAGTCTTCGTTTCCGATAAGAGAAGCATTTGCTCAAATAAACAGTAAACATATAAGCTAACTCTAGCCTTTGTAGGATCAAAGAAGAAAAAAAAAGCAAAACTTTTCTTAATCTCAGATCTATTTTCAATCTCTGTTCTTGCATCATAATTTTCCAGACTGTCTTCTGCAACATAGCCTTTTAGAATCTGAATTTCATAGTGACTTAGAATATAAATTCAGAAAAATACTTGCTTGCAATGATTTCAGTACCCCCATTTCGTGAAATCATTCTTCGATATAATAAGATAAGGTAGAAAAAATTGTTTTTGCATTACGGCCATTTCATAACTTTGTGCAGCTCCGGCCTAAAGATTTACTTTTTTAAGAAAGTCTGTCGGCTGGATGCTTATTTATGGATTTAAACTGCTTCCTTTAACCCTTAAATTACAATTTAAAGCAAAAAGTAAAGACCCTGATAAGACGCTGCGTTTGGCCCTTCAATTCATGTAATTTTAACAAACAGTGTAGATCCTGATTAGACGCCGCGTTTGGCCCTTCAATTCATGTAATGTGAGCAAACATGGTAGACCCCGATTAGACGCTGCGTTTTGCGGCATTAGATCTGGACATACACTGTTTGAAAATCCCAATCCATGACCTATGGATTGCCGTATTACGCAGCACGCTGACCTCTCTTCGATAAAAATAAACGCTGCTGTTTCTATATACAAGTTCCCTGAATTTCCGACAAATCAGTGATAATCACGTGGACTTAAGCACTGCACTTTTTACTTTGTGTCGGTTGATAAATAATCGACCCAAAAACTAGTATTTGCCTTTTCAAAAAGTCAACGGGTCATTCATATTTAGCAATTGCAAATATGCTTTATATGTGAGGGTTTGAGATGTAATTTCGTCTCAGTGTCGGGTAAAAGTCCGATAAATTCGGAAACAATGTCTCAAAAATGACCTGAATGATGTTGTCGGTGACATTAAGCTCAAAACAAACAAAAAGGTTCCACTTAGCAATGCATGTGACATGAGAGGATTCTCTACCAATAATGAATTGACATACAACCGTTCGTTAGGGATACCAACCTAGGCCGAATTCATCTGGAGCCAATGGCTAGCTTTGGCTACTTTGGCTGCTGTTTCATTTTCCTTTATCACACCTACGGCAAGGGTCAAAGTTAGGCAAATCCATCAAAATCACCCAATCAAAAATGAACACTGCTACCTCCATTTTAAGAGTGCTCATGAGTGCGCATGCGTGGAAAATCGGACGAATCAAATGTAAGAAAACCTGAATTGTAAAAAGGCCCCTGTTTATACTGTCTGTTGCAACTTCTTAAAGTTTTTTTTTCTTTCTTTTTTATAATAATATTTTCGCTTATAGGCAAACAGTGTGGGCCAAGATCAGACTGGATCAGGAGATTAGATCTTAGATTGGTCCAGGTGACATTTAAAGAAAGCAGCAGATGACTAAGCAGACGACAATTTTTGTGATTGACATGTAAGATAGCTATCTTCAGAGCTGCTGCTTCCCTCACTAAATTCCTGATCACAAGTTTCAGTGGACTCAAATATAAGGCTGAATATCTAAATTGAAGTCCCCTCAAAAAGTGGCCAGTTCTTGCTTATTTTGCTCCATTTTAAGCTTCTGTTTTAAACTTCAACATTGCTACATATGCATATTCAGTACACAGCAAGCTTCTAGATTCCTCATGGATGACGTCAGGGCATATCTGTGGTTAATTGGAATTTTCAAGGTCAGTTCAGTAGCAGAGTAAATGGCTGGAGATTACACAGTGAAAATCCTTATCAGACCACTTAGTAACCTACAGTATTCAGTAAAAGAAAGGGTTTATTTTTTTTTTTTATTTGCCTTCACTGCAGCTGGTGTTGTGCCGTGTGGCGGCCGTAAAACGTCTCCCCGTACATCAACCATAGTGCAGTTTATATTTTACTTTTGGTCCTTTGAGATCAGTGTGAATATTCTGAGAAATCGGAAATAAATTATTGGTTTAGACTCATATTCTAGACAGGTTTTTAATTATTTGGACCCCATTTTGATTTATATCAGTCTTTGAATCGACTGCCTATTCGAAATTCGCAAAATTGCAGTATGTTTCCTCTGGCTTTCTTTGCCGGATCATTACAGGGTCACTGATGAGGCTTTATTAGCCGAAACTACGTAGTATGATCCATCTTCTTTCTTATGAATGTTTTCATTGCTCTTAAAGGAACTCATTTTTGATTTTTATTATTTATGTTTACCTATTTATTGTAACAGATTATCGCTTTCCTGTCTCCTTTAACAGATTTGATGAAGACAGACTTACCAAGTTTATGAACGGTAGTGTACATTGATAGATGTTCTGCATTACTTATATTTCCTTATTTCTTCTCAGAAACACAGATTGTGGATACGCGTTAGAACCGCATGGCCCGTGCGAGCAGAAATATCAAAACTATCAGGTTGTTTTATCTGAATGTTTTTATCTTTTTAGTGGTATTTTAATAGGCGTATTTTCGTAATGCGTCTTCCCATCTCTGTAACCTGTCCGTCGTAAATTCCGAAGCCACGTGCGTTGTAATAAAAACACGACAGAAATTCATACAGTGCAAATATTATTTGGCTTAACACTTAACAGATTTGACAAAAAACTTACCAAGTTTATGAACGGTAGTGTAAATAATTGTAACTTTACAGATTTTGGCATTCGAATCATAATGTTGTATTTGCATAGCTGAGAATGAAAATGTGTTTGGTATAAGTGATACAGAATGTCTTTAGCATCACCAACTAACGCTGGTTGGCTGATTTCTCGACATTAATTTAATATCATTCGTTATTATTCTACATAATTTAGGGCTTTCAAATTTAGTTCTCAGCCTCTGCGTTGTAATAGGGAACGAAGCTACGTTCGTTGTATCGAAATATCAAGATTTTTCTTTTTCGCAAGAGATGTGACGAAAGTTGCATATTAGCTTTTCGATTTTATTATCATTATTCACAATTTATCGGCCAGAACACCAGCCAAAAACGTGTAGTTACATAGGGCGACCGGGCCAAAGTGAAACTACATGTAAATCTGTCTGGAATGCCAAATTTCTTTTGGGGTCTATTTTTCTATATTCCTTTTTCCAAACTTTTTCTTGCAACAGACGAAGCTGCACATTAATAAAGTGGTCCGTAAGGCAGATGTCAGTATCGGGCAACGCCATACAACATTTAGATTAACGTAGAAACAGTTTCTTACCTGCATTGACGAACTGTCATCCGCCATTTTTCATCGATGCCTATGCGTCCAAAATACGAAGCCTATGCGACCGCTACGCAGCCTGTACGTATGTATTGTCCAGTGTGAAAATAAAAAATTCTAACACAGCATACCTTTTTATTATATGACGTCGCGTCTGAGAATGTGATAATTAGACATTATCACATGGAGTTTTGGTTATCGCCCACAGTATCAACCCGAGACCCATTATCAGCCCGAGAGCTTTAGCTCGAGGGCTGATAATGGTCGAGGGTTGATACTGCGGGCAATAACCAAAACCCCATGTTATAATCTGTTTATCACATCTCGTTTCAATATTTAAACGGCGGATCGCCAGATTTACATATTGATAGAGCCGCCAAATGTTGTTGTCTTATGTGAATTCGTTACTGTGTTTTACCTGTATCCAAGGTCACAAAATGGGGATTTGGTCCGTAACTGTCAAGATGTTTGCCATCTCCGGTTGTGTCTCTTTTAGTGTTCACCCTTTTCATGTCCAACAAATGTGCGTGTTTTCTGAATTGAAACCTCTCTAAAACATTTTTCTCTCTCTTCGACCATGCTTTTTCACAGGCACAATAATACTAGATCGTACTAGGGCGGTATCTTTTTATGAAACGATAGCCTTTGTACTGTCTGGATTTAACACTCTGATAGTAATTCTAACATCCGTTCAACAACTGGTTGTTGTTGTTGAGCTTTCTTTTCGGGGGTGGTTTATCTTGCGTCACCAGGGAGTCCTACTGATATTTGCTTACAGATGATGTACAAGGCCCTGTTGTACTTGCAACAGGAAATGTTGACGTGTCGTGAAACCCCAACGCAGCCAAACAATTTGACAGATTACGCTAGAATGTTTACATCATGTGATGACGTAGTTGTTAGTGATGACGTATTTGTTAGGCAATGACGGTGTCACTGATGATTTTTAAAGTAGGTAAATCGATTTTTTACGTTTAAGTCTAGGAGTATATTAACCGGGCACGATAACCTCTCTTAATGTAAAAAATACATTACTTCCGGTTATCAGCCCGGGCGGGCAAAATCTGGTTATCAAGGCAGTGTCCATAACCATCGGTATGTTCCGCTGTTATCGCATATGCAAAATTGTGGTTATGGATGTTAATATTGAAACAAGTATGTGATAACGTCATTTATCACATACTTGTTTCTATATTAACATCCATAACCATAATTTTGCATAGGCGATAACAGCGAAACATACCGAAGGTTATGGACACTGCCACTGATAACCAGTCTTTGCCCGCCCGGGCTGATAACCGGAAGTAATGTATTTTTACATTAAGAGAGGTTATCGTGCCCGGCAAATATTTAATAAGCGGTGTCCAGACCTTTAAACGTAAAAATCGATTTACCTACATCAGTGATACATTCATTGCTAACAACTACGTCATCACTAACAACTACGTCATCACTAACAACTACGTCATCACGTGATGTAAACATTCTAGCGTAATCTGTCAAACTAATTTATTGTAGGGGTTTCACGAACTGTGTGTTGTTTTGTGTCGTCCCCCCCCCCCAAAAAAAAAAAAAACATAAAAAACGTGTAGAAGTGTAGAAAAAGTTGTGTAGACGAGTTGAAATAGTGTAGAAACAGAAGAAACAGCAACCTCTCTCCCTCCTCCCCCACCGCCACACACACACAAGTGCCACAGGCCTTGCACATCTTTAGGCCAATATCATTATGACTGATAAAACGACAACAACGACCCCCAAAATGCATGCTCAACATCAACAACCAACAACCAGTTGAACGGATGTTACAGTTAAATGGATTTCGTTTCATAAAAGACGAACCCCACCCTTTTGCTATTTTGTGTGATTCGAGTGTCTGTGAAAAAAAGCATGGTCAAAGAAAGACATTTTAGAGAGGTGTCAATTGAGAAAACGCACACATTTGTTGAAGACATGAAAAATGTGAACACTGAAAGAGACACGACAGGGAAAGTCCAACATTTTTACAGTTGCGGGCCAAAACCCAATTTCGTGACCTTGGTTACGGTAAAACACAGTAGTGGAACATTTGGCGGATCCATCAATATGTAAATATGGCGATCTGCCTTTTATAAATATAGAAACGAGATGTGATAAACATATTATAACATGGTGTTTTGGTTATCGCCCGCAGTATCAACCCTCGACCATTATCAGCCCTCGAGCTAAATGGGGTCTCCGGTTGATACTGCGGGCGATAACCAAAACCCCATGCGATAATCTCTAATTATCATATGAAGTCGTTGATAAGCAGTGGATAACGTCGTGTAAAAATCGTATGACCAAACGTTTAATAACACTTTGGCGGGATTAAGTAACGTCATGACGACGTCCATATCAGCAATGCATTTTTCGTAGAAAAAATGTAAAATTAAAAGGCGATAAAATCCAATTTAAAGTAGTCATATGATAAAGAGAATCTCACCTCGTGGTCATTTCATATGATATTAATGAAACTCGCCGAAGGCTCGTTTTATAAATATCATATGAAATGACCACTCGTGTAAGATCCTCTATTTATCATATGACGTCGCGTCTGAGAGTGAAATTACGCCACGTAATAAATTCTTTAATCCACTAGTGGATTGAATATGCAAATTAGTTAGCTTCACCCCGTAACGTTACAGGTATGACGTCCTTAACGACGTCGCGTTTACTAATGGCGGAATATTGACATTTTTTTTGTAAAACGATCGTGAATAAAATGCGTTTTAAATGCCATATGATAAATAGAATCTTGCATTTGTGCTCATGTAGTACTGCATTTATTAAACTCGTTGAGGAAAAGGCATAAAATGCTCGGCAAAACCTCGCATTTTATCTCTTTTCCCCAACTCGTTTAATTAAGTCAATAATACATGAACACTCATGTAAGATTCCCTATGTATTAAATTTGCTAGTCCACTTGTGAAATAAACGTTACACGAACGACGTCATTACATGAACGACGTCACGTTTATTAATGGCTGAATATTGAATTTTTTTTGTGTGCAATAAGAGTGAATTAAATGCATTTTGAATGTCACATGATAAACAGAATCTTGCATTTTTCTTACATGCTTTTCAATGAAATATAGAGATTTCTCAGTGAAATCGAAAACGATATTGTCACTGTTTCAAACAGAGACTGATATCAATTTTATTTTTCATTGTTTGGGACTACTTTTTTTCTCGAAATCTAAGTCTGTGGTCATTTTTTCAATTGTCAGATGATTAAAAATCCATGAACTGTTTTAGAATTGACGCTAAGCCCGTTCAAACGTCACGAGGACGTTAATGACGTCATTTTCGACGCTGACGTCACTTATTTTGTCGCGTGACGTTAGATCTGTCCGCACCTTCTATTTCAGTAACCAATCATAGAAATGGCATCCTAGGCTATTTCTCAGGTGAAAAATTTCAGTTTACACCCAATATTATACCCAGTAAATACATTGGACACCACTAAACCAGGAACAAAGTTAGTATTAACTAAGGGTGAGTGACGCGATTAGTGAAGCTGAATATTGCCGTTTTGAAGCAAGAAAGAAACAGAAAATTTGATTTTTGTTAAGTGTAAGATCAAATTTTAGTTCACTCATGAACACCAAAACTGGTATTTTCACTCGTGGCTACGCCACTCGTGAAAATACTGGTTTTGGTGTTCATTCGTGAAATAAAATTCGATCTTACACTGAAAAAATCAAATATCCTATATGTGCTCCTGTATTATTAATTTTTTTAAACCCGTTGAGGCGAGGCCTCGCATTTTATCCCTTTTCCTCAAGGTGTTTAATAAATTCAGTGATTCATGAACACTCCTGTATGAAACTCAATATAAGCAAAGGAAAGAAACTTTGATTTATTCTGCAATATTTACATTTCCATTGTAAAGTCTAATGTAAAGTCTATAGAAAACAATTGCGTTCATACTTCCAAGAACGCATCGAATCACATAATTTTCAGTGACGTTTAGTGACGTCATTCGAAACCATTGTTCTCTACGGGCGTTGATGACGTCAAGGCTGCCCCGCTCTTTGCAGAAAAACAGCGTGTAAATGTTTTTAGCTTTAAAAGTTTACCCTACAAGCCTTTTTTCGCCCAGTGATGAGGGGCGAATGATGTAAATATAAAAAACGACAGTGGGTCGCTAGCAAAGTTTACATGGACCCCTTCGGGGTTCATTTACTTTGCACGCGACCCACTGCGTTCAAACTTCCATGAACTGCAGAAAAATAAATTTCATTTCTTAAATAAATCAGTTGTTAGAAGAACCTGACGCACAAGACGCAATTCGTGACGTCCTTCGAATATCCTCTGACTTTGGACAATTAACCGTTATTTTCTCGCACCAGAAATTAAACGCAAGTGATATATACATATTATTACTACAGTAACTTGATCTGACGCATTGTATCACGTCGAGTGGATGTTTCCAGATCAGCGTATCACACGAGACGCGCAGCGTCGAGTGTGATGCGTAAGATCTGGAAACATCCAAGAGACGTGATACTGTGCGACAGATCAAGTTATTTTAGTGATAATACGTTTATTATATACCTTTTTCGCTTTTAATAAAGTCTTTTGTCAACGTAAATTGGCGGGAAACTTTGACGTTACATTCTGTGTGTAAGTGACGTCATCATTTCGAACGTTTGGTTCCGCGTTATCGATGGCTGTTTTCTAACGTCGCAACAAATGCCGGGACTCAGGGTTTGCAGGAGTGTGATACGGAATCGGAAAACGCGAGTGCGTGATACGGGATTCTGTATTTTTGTGTCGGAAAACTGATAGTAGACAGCAGTATTTCTTGTAGGTATATAATAAAGTCTGTTATTGTGGCTATGTCCGACCATGACCAAAGGTTTGGAGAGTTTGAAGGAACCAATACAATTAATGTCGTTTTTCAGTGTATTACAATCGGAATAGATCAGTTCTATCATGTAAATTGTTGAGTATTTGACATTCCCATGTTTCTTATTTTTAATACTCATTTATCCGAGACATAACAATGGGAAAGTTTTAGACCTGACTCTCCGCCAACTTCTCCATTAAGTCGTATGATTCTGCGACAGTCGGGAGAGGCTGTGATTATTAGGAGAAAATTGCAAAACAAACAAATGAGACCACAGACTAAGTCCATTTGACGATGATTTTCCGGTGAAATAATAAATATTAAAATCCATATGACACACTATACAAATAGATATACAATTACGACACACCTTTCATTCGAATGGCTAATTGACGGTGAGTCTCTAACATGGTCATGCTCCTTTATATGTTTTTTCTTGGGCCGTTCGTCCGCCGTTCCAGAAGTCAGCCATATTAAAATTGCATTGTAAATCAAATTCAGACGGGACGGAACGAAAGTTTGTTTCCATAGTTTGGGTCAAATGACGAAGGCGGCCGCTACGCCTATTTTTATGGCACAACACTTTAAAATTCATATTGTCTGAGATCAAACTGTCAGCGGCAGTGACACTCGGTATGTGGCATTACAGTTTGTGACCCTGCAAGGATTTGCATTCAAATGAAGATCAAAGACTGATCTTAAGCTTGTTTAGATACCGGTAAGTTTGAGGTTGGGTCGGTGTGAGGGAGCTGTGTAGCTTTCAGTGATGCGCGTTCTGTTGCTCTAATTCAGTAGGGCGATGCACTGGTCAGCTTGCAGCAAGTTCGTGATGGGGGCTGTAATTGTCAGTTTTTTTTAGCTCACCTGTCACGTAGTGACAAGGTGAGGTTTTGTGATCACTTTTCGTCCATCGTCAGTGCGTGTGTGCGTGTGTGCGTAAACAATTTCTTCAAATGACATCTCCTCCTAAACCACTGATCGGATTTTGACCAAACTTCACAGGAATGATCTTTAGGTGGTCCCCTTTCAAAGTTGTCAAATGGTTCCGGTCCGTTGCACATCTGGGTCAAAGGAGCCAAAAATATATTTTTTTTCACCGAAAACTTAAAAAATCTGCTTCTCTGAAACCACAAGACCCAGGTCTTTGATATTTGGTATGAAGCTTCATCTAGTGGACCCCTACCAAGACTGTTCAAATTATAGTGATGGGGCCAAACATGCCCCCGCACCGAGACCCTTTGGTTTTACATAGGATTATATAAGGAAAATCTTTAAAAATCTTCTTCTCTGTAACCGCATGGCCCAGGTCTTTGATATTTGGTATGAAGCTTCATCTAGTAGACCCCTACCAAGATTGTTCAAATTATAGTACTGGGGCCAAAACTGCCCGCCCCGGGGCCCTTTGGTTTTACATGTGCTTATATAGGGAAATCTTTAAAAATCTTCTTCTCTAAAACCACAAGGCATAGGTCTTTGATATTTGGTATGAAGCTTCATCTAGTGGACCCCTACCAAGGTTGTTCAAGTTATAGTGCAGGGGTCAAAATTGCCCCCGCCCCATGGCCCTTTGGTTTTACATGGGCTTATATAGAGAAACTCTTTAAAAGTCATCTTCTCTGAAACCGCATGGCCCAGGTCTTTGCTATTTGGTATGAAGCTTCATCTAGTGGACCCCTACTAACATTGTTCAAATGATAGTGCTAGGGCTAAAAACGCCCCCACCCCCGGGCCCTTTGGTTTTACATGGGCTTATATAGGGAAAATCTTTAAAAAAACGCAAGGCCCAGGTCACAGGAGCCAAAAATAGATTTTTTTTTTCACCGAAAACTTAAAAAATCTGCTTCTCTGAAACCACAAGGCCAAGGTCTTTGATATTTGGTATGAAGCTTCATCTAGTGGACCCCTACCAAGATTGTTCAAATTATAGTGATGGGGCCAAACATGCCCCCGCACCGAGACCCTTTGATTTTACATGGGCTTATATAGAGAAACTCTTAAAAAATCTTCTTCTCTGAAACCGCATGGCCCAGGTCTTTGCTATTTGGTATGAAGCTTCATCTAGTAGACCTCTACCAAGATTGTTCAAATTAAAGTGCTGGGGCCAAAACTGCCCGCCCCGGGGCCCTTTGGTTTTACATGTGCTTATATAGGGAAAACTTTAAAAAATCTTCTTCTCTGAAACCACAAGGCATAGGTCTTTGATATTTGGTATGAAGCTTCATCTAGTAGACCCCTACCAAGGTTGTTCAAATTATAGTGCTGGGGCCAAAAATGCCCCCGCCCCATGGCCCTTTGGTTTTACATGGGCATGTATAGAGAAACTCTTTAAAAGTCTTCTTCTCTGAAACCGCATGACCCAGGTCTTTGCTACTTTGTATGAAGCTTCATCTAGTGGACCCCTACCGAGATTGTTCAAATTATAGTGCTGGGGCCAAAAATGCCCCCGTCCCGGGGCCTTTTGGTTTTACATAAACTTATATAGGGAAAATCTTTAAAAATCTTCTTCTCTGTGCTCCATGTGAATTTGGCCGTTGCCCGTCGCCTGGTGTCAGATATTGTCGTGGGGGGGGGGGGGGGATCTTCTCAAGTACTCAACAGGACGGCCCGAAATGGCCTTACTTGTTTCTGAGTCGTTAAACAATACACTTAAACACACACAGGGGCAACATTCACTGCTTTTATAAATTAATTATAACAGCTTTCGCTTATCTCCTCACGTATTGTAATTTGTAAATTAATATTCTCTTTTGGTGAATGACTGTTGAATTGAACACCACTCTCGGAAAAAGTAGTTCGATCACGAACCGTGGTTAACCAGGGATAACCAATGGTTAACCACTCAGTCTGGTAGAATGGCGGGAAAGTCGTGACGTCACTCTGGTCCAACCAGACTAAAGAGTTGGTTTCTCTGGTAAACAGTGTACAAGATGGCAGCGAAAAATAAGAAAATCTGTTCGTCCAAGAGAAAATACACATTTTAAGTGTTGTTGAAGCATGTTTATTTATAAAAAAAAAGTGCAAAATATGCACAGTATGAAAGATAGAATTGGCACTGCTATTTCTGCAGTGTTCAAAATGGCGATCTTCCTTGTCGTCCAAAAAATCGAATCGTGCCATGGGGGCTGCTGTTTGTTTACCATAGTATGGTCAATGATCGAACTGGCTCCATGCAAATATGTTTGAGTTTTACGTCCCACCAACAGCTAAGGTCATACGGAGACGGAACCTCGGTTCAAAGACTCATCCGATAGCCGGAAGAGCCTGGGATCGATCCTGCGACCCCTGGTTTACAAGGCGAGTAGCGTACTAACCACTACACCACGGATGCTTCTAATGAATATGCAAAAATGTCATAAGTAAGTGAGAGAGAGAGAGAGAGAGAGAGAGAGAGAGAGAGAGAGAGAGAGAGAGAGAGAGAGAGAGAGAGAGAGAGAGAGAGAGAGAGAGAAAGGAAATGGAGAATGAAGAGAGACAGAGGGCAGAGGGGGAGAGATATTGAGAGGCAAAGGATTTGGAAGAGGAATTGAGAGAAGAATTGAGAGAGAGAGAGAGAGAGAGAGAGAGAGAGAGAGAGAGAGAGAGAGAGAGGCAGACAGACAGAGAGAGAGAGAGAGAGAGAGAGAGAGAGAGAGAGAGAGAAAGGAGATGGAGAATGGAGAGAGACAGAGGGCCGAGGGGGGAGATATTGAGAGGCAAAGGATTTGGAAGAGGAATTGAGAGAAGAATTGAGAGAGAGAGAGAGAGAGAGACAGACAGACAGACAGACAGACAGAGAAAAGCAGGGCTTATGTTTCAGCCTATATGGAATTCAATGTATTTAGGATTATTTTTAAAGATGACTGTATGTAGTGTGTACTCGATAGAACGTCACCATTCAGACGATTCTAAATGTTTTCGTATGCAATTTATTCCAAGACCGATATAGGATATTTGTTTGTTTTGTTTGTATTGGACTTTAGCGGCCAAGTCAACATTATTTAGGTCATTTTTGAGCCGGTCAGTTTACCTCTCCACACTTTTCCTGAGCATGCAGGCTTATACCTAAGCGGTTAACCAGTACAGTGCACATTCTTTCGCCAGATACTGACAACTGTCCGTCTTAAATCAGCGGAAGGGAGAGATTTTGGTTTGATTTGAGGTTTAACGTCCCCGTCAACACTGCCAAGGTCATTTTGGAGACGTTGCTTCCAATTTCGTGGGACTTTTACCCGACGTTGAGATGAAATGACATCTCAAGCCCTGTCGCCCAATGAAACCAATAGGGTTTATAAGCATGGACGGTCCAACTCGCACCGCTTTGCCTGGGCAGGCCTAGATCCTCTAAGCGGTTTACCAGTACTCGTATGCGGGTCGAATTTAGCTCTGGGTGGACGCATCGTGCAGCCCATATATTTCTTTAAGCCCCGACGGGCAGGGGCCACCGGAAGGGAGAGAATGGCCGTAGAAAAGATTGCATGATTAATCTCCATGAAAGATTGTTGCCGACCCCGGCAGGTATCGAACCCGCGTCCTCCTGATCATCATTCAGACGCGCATCCGACTGAGCTACCGAGGCCGGCCGAAAAAGAACATTATCATCTCTTTGAATCTGAGAGGAAATCGGGAATGTTGCGTTTGTATGGACATATGTATGTTGATGAAACAGTCATACGCCAGTGTACGGGCCTTCCTGGCCTAGTTGATTAAGTCTCTCACCGCTGTGGTTCGAGCCTGGCTCGGGTCACATGTGAGACGCCAAGTTCTGCAAGGGAAGGTCAGGTGTTTTTTCTACGGATACTCCGGTTTTCGCCCAATTCTGAATAACGCGGCTCGATATAAGCGAAATAATCTTGAAAGGGCCGTAAAACTAAAACCAAAACCAAACGCCCGTGTATGGAAGTCCCATAAATTCAACCTGTGCTGTCAATACGATGTATATATCGATATCAAACGTGGTGTCATAGCTAGGGCTTTTCCAAGACTTGCAAATTAAACATAGACGCCCTTGTAATATACGCGAGCAGTAACCACTTCTATATATTGTATAAAGATTGTCTTTGTGAAAGGAAATTTTGAATTTTTCAATATTCTCCAAATAATCACAGCCTAGAGACATGCGACTCAAGTTCTGGAGAAGTCGGCGGACGGTCAGGTAGACAAGGTAGAAATAGACAAATCAATCGCGCTACGCCCTCGTGATTGATCTTCTTTACAGCTGACCTCCAAACTGTGATTTATTGGCAACAATTAACCGTTCTTGCATAAAAACCTATGCGCATAGCTGTTTGAAGCCGTTGTCAAATGGACCGAAAACCGTGCTCAAACAGCAAAAACCATGTTCAAATCACGAAATTCGCGTGCTGTTTGAACATGGATTTTGAGCTTTTGATATCACAAGACGGGCCTTGCTCTGTTTACGTTACGTTGAGCGACGTAACGTTATCGCCCTGAACGTAGCGTTTTATGGTTCTATGATGACGTCACTGCATGACAACGTCATTGTAAACAACATTCTCAACTGGCCGCCATTTTGGTTTGCCTGTCGCATTTGAAGACTTTATATGGAATTTATATGGAGCTTTTGGGCGTTTTCTTCAAAATTTGCTGTCGGAGTCGTAAGTCATGCAAGAACAACGATCATCCATGGTTATTTCATTGCATTAACATTTGCCGGATCCCTCGGAAGATATTTGAACATTCGGCCTAGCGGCCTCATGTTCAAACAGCTTCCTCGGGATCCGGCAAATGTTATTGCATGAAAAACCATGGTTGATCCCTATAATATCTATCTATCTCTATATAATCCTCAACCCTCTTCCGAGTGTTATTAGGATGGCTGCGCATGGTGTGTTAGTAAGAGAAGTAAAAGTGTGATAGTGCAGAGTTAAAAGAATAAAAGAAAGGTGAGCATAGATGAAAGATTTTGGGTGTTAGTAAGGAGAGTTTAAAAGCAGGATAAAAACAGTATTACCTTAAGGGAGCCTGTGGTTTATCGAACTGACCCTTAACTTGAAAGAGTCAAGATCAGAAACCAGGACGAGATCAGCTGGTAGCCTGTTCCAAAGAACAACCGACATAGGGAAAAATGAATAATAATAATACGAGACAGAGGTGTGTATCTGCCTGTAAGCCAGAGAGTGGTGACGCGTGTTTGTCGTTAGAGCTGGGGCCAGTTGTTCAAAACTAACGACGTCGTTAGTTAACGTATCGTTAAAACTTTGATCATTAAATATGGCAAATATGCTGAAATTTTTTGCTGAAAAAATGTGAGCAGCTTTTGCTGACGCAAAAGCTGCTCACATTTTTCCAGCAAAAATACCAAAATTTACGATATTGTACTTGCTAGATGAGTTAACAATATGACCACTAACGAGCTCGTTAAGCTAACAATGCTTTGAACAACTGGCCCCTGATCTTTTCTTGGATGACACTGAAAATGAATAAAATACAGTAAGTTGGGACAAGTCCATTATCCATTTAAGTTCCTCTTTTGTAACTGCCCCCGCCCATCGGAGCTTGAAGAAATAGATGGGCTGCATGATGCTTCCACGCAGAGCTAAAACCGACCCGCACACGAGTACTGGTAAACCACTTTCAGGATCTAAGCCTGCCCAGGCATAGCGGTGCGAGTTGGACCGTCCATGCATATAAACCATATTGGTTTCATTGGGCGGCAGGGATTGAGATGTCATTTCATCTCAATGTCGGGTAAAACTCCCACAAAATTGGAAGCAACGTCGCCAAAATGATTTTTACAGTGTTGACGGGGACGTTATACCTTAAATCAAACAAACAAACAAATCATCTATTGTAAACTTTGGAAAAAATCCCGCAGATAAACTCTGTAGACCGTGTCGGACGCCTCGTACTGCTGGGTCGGACCTGGGTCTACACTGTTTGTCTGCATAATGAGTTGGCAGACTGGCTGTGGAACTGTTCAAGATTCAAATGCTCTCCCCCTCTCTCCCTCTCTCTGGAAACCATATCTCATCACAAAAACACGCCTATATAATTTTTGGCCCAATTGAGCCCCGCTTTTATAAGTAAAACTGGGGTTTACAGGGGTAAACCTCATTTTTTCTTATTTCTGCTCAAAATATGGTTTATGGGTACTCGTTAGAACCGCCTCACTGAGGCGGTTCTAACGAATATCCACAATCTGTAATTTGAGCAGAAATAAGAAAAATTTCACAATTTTTCCTGTTAAAATTTCATTTTTGTTCGGCGGTAAAGTTTACAATGTATTTGTATAGGCGTGTTTTCGTAATGTTTATTAATTATGCCGCTGAAATCCACATCATAAGCGTTTTTAGAATTATAAGAATAATAAAGGAGTAATCTCTCCTGATATAAAAGTATCCAAGATAGTTATTTTATTTCAACAATTGACCTTTGGAACGAACTCCCTCCAGAGCTTTCTAATGCAACATCGCTATACTCATTTAAAATGATACTAAATAAATCATTAGCTAAACCACCAAAACACTATGCATATGGACAAAGAAAATATAATATAATCTTATGTCAATTAAGAAACTCCAAAAGTCAGCTAAATAACGACTTATATTGTGATCACCTTGCAGAATCTCCTTGTTGCACAATTTGTAACTCTGGGTCCTATGAAACAAGTCAACATTATTTTTTTGAATGTACAAGTTTTCACTTAGAGAGAATTGAAATGATAAATTCTCTCATTTCTTCTCCTACAATTTACAGCAAAATCCCCCAAATTGATGCCAAAAACTTGCTTAGTGGAGTAACAGACATATCATGTGAGGAAAATGAGAGACTTACTGAAATTATCATAGCATTTATCCATCAGTCTGGACGATTTGGATAGTCAAATTTTTATACACCCAAAATGAGCAGCTCATTACGACTTATGCCAATAAACAAATCCCTGAGGTCCCCTACACCCCCCCCCTCCCCAAACACACACACACAAACCAAAAACAAGAAAAAGAAAAAACTATTTTTTTTTCTGCTGAATAGTTTGATTAGCCACACCCACTTCTGATATTCAGCTGGGTGGATTGCTTGATGCTCCTACAGGTCTACCGAGATCCAAACAGTGTAGATCTTGATCAGATAAAATGCTGTTTAAATTGAATTTACACTCTTTGCATAAGTAGGGCTGAAAAACCCCCGCCCATCAGGGCTTGCAGAAATAGATTGCCTGCATGTTGCTTCCAAGCAGGGCTGAAGCCGACGGCACACGAGTGCTGGTAAACCACTTAGACGATCTAAGCCTGATCAGGCATAGCGTGACGGACTGTCTATGATTATAAACCCTATTGGTCTCAATGGACGATAGGGCTTGAGATGTCATTTCATCACAATGTCGAGTAAAGGTCCCATAGAACTGGAAAAAAAAACGTCTCCAAAATGACCTATGCAGTGTCGACGGGGGCGTTGGACCTCAAAGCAAACAAACAAATAAGTAGGGCTGCTATAAAACTATTATTTGCATGAGGTTTCCACCGACTTATCTCCCTTATCCATATCTAGTCACCATATAAATACGCCCAAATTTCTCTCACGCTCCTTTGCCCATTATTTAAAACTGTACATGGCATGCATAACTGTCACATATAACTGTAACTTCTATAACTTACCGATATTTTAAGAAGATAACTGTTTTTCTTCTTGAAATGTTGTTGTTGAAATGTGAAAAGTATAGGGTTCGCCGGCGTGACGTCAATGCCCGTAGCAACCGATAGGCCGCCATTTTTGAGGTGAAAACAACAACAGAGCGACCGGCAATTACCCTTTAGATCGCTATCAATTACATTGAATAAAATCGTTTTTTTTTTTTAACCTGAAAATGCATGTTACTGTAAGTAAAAATGATTAAAAGTAAAGAATAACGAGGCGGGAAATTTCCATTTAGTGAAATAACAGCTGCCTGATAACCGATGTCTACGGACTAGTGTCAAGTGTTGTGTATTCGGAGGTGTCATGGACTCGGGAAATATACTCTATCCAAGTGTCAATGTAGGTTTGACATTCTGTTTATTGTCAAAATAACACAAATCAGATTGCTAAGAGGAGCTGTCTGATCTGAGTCCACACTGTTTGTCTGTAAAATATCGTTGACTGTCGGTAGCTTTAAGTCATTTCTGCAAACAGTGTGGACCCAGATCAGACTGCTCATCTGATCTGGGTCCATACTGTTTGCATGTCATATGTCATTTCTGCAAATAGTGTGAACCCGATTCCATGACATTTGCTCACAAGACAATTGCCCACAAGACTGTTGCTCACAAGACAATTGCTCACAAGACAATTGCCCACAACCTTAATGGAAAATAGGACAATTGCTCACAACAATATTTTTTCATTATTTTATTTTTATTTTGAAAGCCTTTTATTTATATTTTCTAAAGTTTATGGGAACCATTTCTTCCTGAAAGTATTAAGTTACAGTTAATCAGCTAGATTTCAACTAATTAGTGATAACTAAAACATCAGTATGATAGCCAACTAATCACTTAACTATTATGAACAGTATAGTCAGCTTAAATTATCAATATTATATATTAAGCAGCTTGATTTTGATTGATTGATTGATTGATTGATTGATTTGAGGTTTAATGTCCCCGTCAACACTAAATAGTCATTTTGGACACGTTGCTTCCAATTTTGTGGGATTTTTACCCGACATTGAGATGAAATGACAGCTCAAGCCCTGTTGCCCAATTAAACCTATAATGTTTATAGGCATGGATGGTCCAGCTCGCACCGCTTTTCCTGGGGAGGCTTAGATCATCTAAGCAGTTTACCACTACTCTTGTGCTCTGAGTGGAAGCATCATGCAGCCCATCTATTTCTTCAAGCCCGATGGGCGGGGCCGTTAAGCAGCTTGATAAATATACTCATCATTAATCAAAATTAACCATTATTTATTTATTTTTTTGTTTCCAATGTTTTAAATAAAATCATTTGATATCCTTAATCAATTAAATGTGAGCTTTTTTACATGTATCACCTAAAATTGGTGATATGATTCAATTTAATTACTTAATGTTATTACTAAACTACTAATGCTTCAATTATCACTAACTAGCTGAAATCCAATTATCACTAATTTGTTGAAATCCAAATGTCAAAATAGTTCCCATAATTATATATGATATAAAACCATGAAAAAATGTGTTGTGAGCAATTGTCCTATTTTCCATTAAGGTTGTGGGCAACTGTTTTGTGAGCAATTGTCTTGTGAGCAACTGTCCTGTGGGCAATTGTCTTGTGAGCAAATGTCTGCGCACCTGTGAACCCAGATTCGAGGTTATGCCAAGGCTAGGGGGACAGGCTAGTTTGTTAGTTCATTTACAAGGCACACATTCTAAAGACCTTGTTGTTGTTTTGACCTTTAGATCAGAGGCATTCATTTAAGGACCCATGTTCATCTTCTTTAGCATACCCAGCAAGGAGGTTTTTTTTCTACACTTTAAAGTTAATTACAATCAATTTCTAAATTTAGTCACCCATCCAACATCTGTGGTGATGTTCCAAGGGATCGCCTCGGTAAGTGCAGAAATGTTGTTGAAAGGGAGAAATACGAGCACTAGTTCGTGCCGAATTCGTGTTGCTAGAGAGAAATCAACAGACAATTTTACCAATAGAAAGGACAATTTCAGTTCATTATCAACAAAGCATGGCCCAAAAAATAATGTATTGTGAATCAAGTGAATCAATTACCTGTTATAAAATGTTCACTGCACATGTAAACATATTTTGATGTAGGAATCCAGTCTGAACCATCAGCGTTCTGGCGACTGCAGGCCCTTATCCACCGAGACCGTCTCTCTGATGTTTTTCTCCATTGGGAACTGATAGAACGATAGCTTTTTATCCAGTTGTAATGATGATTTGTACAACCACCTGCACTACAGATTTTTGGCATGTTTTATCAAAATTGTAAGAAATATGCTAGTGACTTGGGTTTTATTAACACTATTTGCTTATTCAAAATGGCGTTTGTATTCACCCGCGTGCTCGTTGCTATCACGTGACAAACGAAAGTACCCGGATGACCGGCGAACCCTATTCGCCGGCGTGAAGTTCGTGAAGACTTTGGTCTGCCAAAAGGACGTAGCGAACCTACTTTCGCGGAGGTTTCAATAAGTCATTTCAGGTCTAATAAATCTGTAGCATTCGATGTTACTTACATTAAATAAATAAATAAATAATAATAATAATAATAATAATAACTTTATCAAAACGATATCTGCTAGGGTAGTCTACGCCTAAACTTCCAAGGTGTTCCAGCAGTTTTAATTCTGACCTAGTGCAAGTGCCCCGCCCTCTCTCTCTCTCTCTCTCTCTCTCTCTCTCTCTCTCTCTCTCTCTCTCTCTCTCCTCTCTCTCTCTCTCTCTCTCTTAACTGTAATTGTCTGCTCATAAAAGTGTGATCATGTTAAGTCATGACAACGTGCGTGTAAAATGGCATTCATATTTATCTCACAACTTCAAAGCTGTTCTGATATTTATAAATAAGTAATGTTTTTGATTATGAATGTATATCATACATGTACCGGTCATCAAGGAGAGGATACGTATAGGCTGAGCCTACATCCAATCCTTTGATGCATATGTATGTACTTTGTATGTATATATGTTGTCAAGAAATTGATAATAAATAAATAAATAAATAAATAAATAAATAAATAAAAGTATCATTTATTTCAGGGTACCATAGAGTACAAGACCATTTGTTGTTGGCCTGCAGTGCAATTTTTCGATGTAGTATCAAACAGCGGTGACATAAGACTAGAAAAAGACTTGACACAAGAGCCACGCCAAGTATTCAGGGTGAGTAGAAACAAAGCAAACGTGAGAAAATAGAAGTAGAGGCAATGATCGGGAATCGATACAATTAACCACAGCTCCCATCAGAGACACCAAAGGGAAAGAAACACAAACATGAAGCAACAGACCCCAACGGAAACACCAACCGCGGAAAGCCAAAAGGACAGTGACTTTCCACAAAATGGCCAAAAGGCCATCCAAAATACAATAATATTAGCGACACAAACACCCAAAGACAAACCATAACAAAAATAAACCGCGAAAGAAGAACCGCCTTGGAACGGTCGGCTGAAACGAATTCCACTGGGGGGGGGGGGCGGCTTAAATCGATTTTACGTGGCCACAATCCTCGCCCTTACTTCCGTCGCGATTTAGACGTATAATTTGCCCCGTCCGCATGAAGGCCTCCTAACTCATCAGTGCAACCTCTCCTTGAACACAAATAATCAAACAACCACAGAGACGAAACAACGGCGAGGACCTGACAGCAAGCAAGGCCACTTAAAATGATATTAACATATGGATGAAAAGGTAATATCCAAATGAGTCTGTACATGTAACCAGTCTCGCCATTAACTCGACTGTTCATTCATTCGTAAAAGTGGCCCCCACGGACCTAGGATAGACTGGTTCCATGAAGGACTGAAACTCGAGTACTGGTTTTGTTTTGTTTGATTTGAAGTTTAACGTCCCCGTCAACACTGTAAAGGTCATTTTGGAGACGTTGCTTTCAATTTTGTGGGACTTTTACCCGACATTGAGATAAAATGACATCTCAAGCCCTGTCGCCCAATGAAACCAATAGGGTTTATAAGCATGGGCAGCCCGACTTGCACTACTGGTAAACCGCTTAGAAGGTCCAAGGCAGAGTGGTGCGAGTTAGATCGTCCATGCATACAACCTATTCATCACGCAAACACGCCTAATATATAATTTTGATCCCCTTTATATGGTAAAACTGGGGCATTACAGAGGTATACCTTAGTTACCTTTTTTCTGTTCTAAAATATAGATCGTGGGTATTCGTTAAAACCGCCTCAATGAGGCGGTTCTAACGTGTACCCATAATCTTTATTTTGAGCAGAAAAAAAGAAAAAAATCACAATTTTTCATCTAAAATTGTTCATTTTTTTTCGGCGGAAGAATTTTACGTTGTATTTGTATAGGCGTGTTTACGTATTGGGTTTCATCTGGGTGTCATAACATCTGAAGTCTTGTCAAAGTCCCACAAGAAAAGTAGCTAATCAGGCTCGAAAAAAAAATATATATATATAAAAAAAAAAAAAAAAAACTAAAAAACTTGTACAGCCCATAGTTTTCAATTCTGAATTATAGTCTTTGCTTCTGAGGGATTACACGCCTACATAATTACAAGCTTTAGAATTGCCAAATTTTTATTTAATTTTCTCAAATTCTGGTTTACTAAAATCGAAATCAGAAATGCGAATTAAGCAAGAATCAACATTGCTCTTTGCCAAGTTCTGGTTCACTTAAATGGAAATCAAAAATGCAAATTAAGTAAGAAACATTGCTCTTTGCCAAGTTGTTCCAGATTGGAAACTGAGGAGGTTTAAGATGGTAGAAAAAGAAGTTTTATTCTTGCACACCAGACATGCAAATCCGTGATTTTACCCTGGGATAGAAATTTATGTTCTGACCCTGGTGTTCCGACCCAAAATCGAATATAATCGCGTGTTTATAAATGCACTGGTTGATTACGACCTCGTATGCGCCGTCGTTAAGGCTGACGTCACAGCAACGTCACTAAACATTCTTGCAGTGTAAACACAATATTGCGGACGTTGGTAACCGAAGTGGTAACCGAAGCAACAGCATTGAAATGGAAGGTATGCAAGAAAAAGAATCCAATATGGATGTGAGGGGTGGATAGAAAAATCCGTCCCTCGGGATCACTGTCCTGCATCACTCGGCAAGTCTCGTGATGCCGGACAGTGTCCCTTGGGACAGATTTTTCTATCCACCCCTCACACCCATATAAGATTCTTATATTATTCGCTGAAACTAACTTTCAGCTTTTCTGTAGATCTTTGATGGTCATCACTGCATTTAACCCTTGTCCTGCTAAATATGTTAATCTGCCATACCCACTACTGATTATCAACCAATCAGATAACTTGATGAAATCGATTGCAACAAATGCACAATCTGAATGACAAACAATGTTCAGATCCATTTTAGATAGCTTCTTCAAATGTTGATTGACATCATGAATGATCAAAGCTTGGAACAAATAGCGCACTCTGCAACTCGGGAGGAAAACACTTTGGATCTCATTCTTTCAACTCTGCCAGGTCAGTTTCAAGATGTCCACTCCCCGGGCAAATCAAGTGACATGATAGCAGCAACATTAAAGGTCTTCCTGCTCCCACAAAAGAAACCTAGGAGGAAGGTGTGTTTGTATCAGAAAGGCGATTTTTAGTCTATGAGAAAGGATGCACAAAACTTTGCACAAGAAAAATATTTCAACGGTCATTCTTATTCACGATCGGTACAAGAAAATTTCAAGCTTATTACTTCTTTTGTAAAGGAGCTATCAGATAAACATATCCCCTCAAAATTGAGCAAATAGAAATCTTCTGTCCTTTGGATAACAACTGAGATTAGGCGAAAACCAGTGCTTCCGCTGAAGTGCACGACCCGTTCGTTCGTTCGTTCGTTCAAGTTAAGGCATTTTACGTCTGCCAAGGTCGAGCGGACTGAACTCCATAGCTCCACAGCGAGACGTAAGTTTTGTGCTTCTGGGCTGCAAATTGCGGCAGTTTATCCAACAAGAGTCAATCGCGTTGGTCTGCCTGTGCCCTGCCAAGGAAAATGAAGCACTGCCAGTTTTAGAAATTTTGAAGGCCGGTCTAAAATGAGCCAAAAATGTAGAGTAATCAGTGCCAATTCGGCTGCAAATCGCGATTTCTCTACTGTGCTCGAGAGCGGAAAGTAGGTCAACGGTGCTCTCTCTTGGGGCCGCGCGATTTTGACCATCGGGCTTAGGCTGCCAATGAGGCATGCCTATGCAGGTTTCCATTCAGGAAAACGCACGGCTAACGGTCCAGGAAGAAGACTGGTCGCAAGTCTTATTCCCAACCAGCAGGCAGGATGAGCGCGTAACGATCCAGGCGTTGGTACAAGCCCTCAGCATCTCCTACCGGTTTAGCCATGCAGAAGTGCTGCTTGTTGAACCGCCAAGCTCCGGGGACGAACTCGTCGTCCCCCGCGTCCGATGACCTTGACACGTACAGAATGCCATTCTCCCGATGTTGGAAGGCATAGCACTCTGTCGCGTGCGGGTAGGTTCGACCCGTAGGCTTCCTGCTAAGCAGGTAGATGTCATGAACATCATAGCGGCGGACAGCTTGGCAGTCGTAGTGGTCTTGTACCCGGAATTGCTGGTCGATCGTCACGAAATCCATGTCCGGCGGGAGTGGCTGGTAGGCTGGCTTGGGCGGCGAAGTCTTGCGGCGCTGTTTCTTCGGTGGCTCAGGCGGTGTTGGCTTGGACGGCTCTGGCGAGGAAGGCGCTGGTGCAGGCGAAGGTGTTGGTCGCTGCAGTGTCGGCGCGGGCGCTGGTTCGGCGCTGGCTGTCGTCGGTCTTGTAACGGTGGCTGCTGGAGAGATCTCTATGGTCACTGTTGCTGGTGGTGCTGTTTCTTGTAGCGGTCTCTCCTTGGCTGGCTGCTGTGGTTTGGCTGCCTTTCTGGGTCTGGTCGGAGCTGGAGTGCTCAGATCCCAGCGAAGGCTTACTGTCACAAACTGATGGTGGAGGCCTGTTTTTACCTCAGGCACCCCATGAAGTCGACAGGACTTCAAGAAAGCCACAAGTGGCTCAGGAAGACGATACTCTTTCATACAGACAGACATGATCAGAGCGATGTTGACTGTTCGAGAGCTGAACAGAGAATGTGGAAAAGCGGACTGTAACAAAACCCGTGCTTCAGCTGAAGTGCACGACCTGCCGGATGCTTTTAGCTTTATGAGTGTTACCATATATGGGTATGGCGGCCATTTTGGTCATGTGACCTGGACCTAAAACGGTTCCCCCAATAAATGCGCCTTATCGTAAGGAGCAAAAACATATCTTATACTTTAGTACTGTATTCTGAATCGTTTGCAGGATAAAATGCATTCTTACTTTTCCAATACAAAAGCATATGTGTCAAAGTTTGACCTAGGCACAAAGAATGTCAAGGTCAACCCAGGGTCACCATTTTAGCACTTTATGATGGGCCTACGTCCCAGATGCTATTTATCAAGTTTCGTGGAAATCTGCCCAGTGGTTCTGGAGAAGACTATTTTTAAAGGGTTTTTACCATATATGGCTTGGCGGCCATTTTGGTCATGTGACCTGGACCCCATTAGCAAATTTTGGTTTTACCCATCCCATAGAGGCTCCATATGAAATTTGACTTCAATCGGCCCAACCGTTTCCGAGGAGAAGCAGTTCGAAAATGTTCACATTTTTCGCCTCGGTAGGCTATACTAAATGGAATGTAATATTTGGCAAGTTCATTGGTTAGATCTCATTGCTATCTATCAGTATGCCAAAAATTATTTAAATATTCCAATTGGTTAAGTCACTATCACCAATTTTCACAAACGGGTTACGGACGGACAGACAAACGGACAGAATGACAAGGTGATTTTAGGGCACTCTTAGAAAATCAACCGACTTCAGTCGGTCGCTTTTTCTGCGGGTCGTGCAATTTCGCAGAAAAACTAAGACTCACGCAAAGGCTAAAAAGACTGGCAGTAAGAAAATCTGGTCAAAGTTCCAGGATCTGAGACGGGAAATAAAGCCTGATATTAAGACACAGCATGATTCGTATGTGAATAACTTGATTGGTGATATCAAGTCCAGTCCTCGAGATATGGTTAAAAGAAGGACACTCAAGGTATTCGCCCATTTAAAAAAAACGAAACTGGAACAGGCATCACTGAAACTGAGGCAGAACAAGCAGAGGAATTAAACGGTCAGTTCACGGATGTGTTCAACAAAAAAGAGCACAGCCAGGTTCCCTTGCTTGAAAGGTCGGCCATATTCTTGCAGAACATTGTTGCAGCTAAAGAAGGTTTAATCAAACTTCTGAAAGGCCTGAACCCTTCTAAAGCATTATGACCTTATGAGTTGCACCCCAGAGTCCTAAAGGAACTTGCAGATGAATTAGGTCCGGCTTTCGTACACATTTTTCAACAGTCAGGGTGAAATTCCCAAGGAATGATCCTTAGCAAATATATGCCCTTTGTGCAAGAAGGGTGATCGACTTTGGACTGGAAGTTATCGCCCTGTATCATTCACATGTGTACCTTGCAAAGTTGTGGAGCACATTGTTTGTTCAAATGTAATGGCCAACCTTGACCAACATAAACTGTTATCTGATAGACAGCATGCTTTCAGAAAGAACCATAGCTTTGAAACACAACTGGTGACAGTGATAGATGATTGGGCTAAACTCTTGGATAATGGTGGACAAATTGACACATTCATGTTGGATTTTAAGAAATCTTTTGATACATCTCATCATGAGTTTTGTAAAGCAAACTTAATGGATATGGCATTGGTGGCAAAACTTTAAACTGGATTGATGCTTTTCTAGAGATAACATAAAAATCAAACGACTACAGATATGAAAGAACGACGACTCGACAGCGGGTAACCATTGGGCAATATCAAGGACATAAATCGCAAAGTTTCAATGGTTATGATATGCATTACACTTAAACATAAATTTGACTCTGTTACACAGAGTAAAATAATATAAGCGACACAAACACTCAAAGACAAGCCATAACAAAAATAAACCGCGACAGAAAAACCACCTTGGAACGGTCAGCGGAAACGAATTCCACCGGGGGCTTAAATCGATTTTACGAGGCCACAGTCCTCGCCCTTACTTCCGTTGCGATCAAGACAAATAATTTGTTCAGTCCGCTTGAAGGCCTCCTAACTCATCAGTGCAACATCTACGTGAACACAAAAATCAAACAACCACAGAGATTAAACAACGGTGAGGACCCGACAGCAAGAAACCACTGAAATAGCAAAAGAAACCCAACAGTCAAACTCCGATAGGCCCGACCAGAGACAGAGCATCAGGTACTAATCAACATAAGCCTTTACGCTGGAACCATCATAGAATCTGAGGCCTGACCCACCGGCGTGCAATTAAAGAGAGAAGCAAAATTGTCAACCGTGATTGGGTTAACTACCATGCATGCAGTCTGTCGTATAACATTTATGTTGTACCCAGTCTTTTTATATCGAAGAATGATTTTACGAAATTGGGTGCTGAAGTCATTGCGGTTATATATTTTTCTGAATTTATATACTAAGTCACCATAAAATTCGGGTTCCGATATACCTTGTTGCAGAAGAGATTTAAGTCCAATATTGAATTTTGAAATTAAATCAGAATGGCGTCTATAAAATTTTGAAAAGGCTTTGCCGCCACTTCAACTTTGCACAATTTATGGTACCGATAACCCTGATTAAGAAGTTTAGCCGTTAACAATGTATTACGAGTGTTGAAGTCAGTTACATGACTATACACTCTGGCAAATCTAATTAAATGCGAAATATAAACGCCATAGGATGGCGCACGAGGAAAATCACCATCCGAAAAAGGAAAATTTACAATCTCAAAAACAAAATCATCGCGTTTACCATAAATTTTGCAAGAAACAAACCCATCTACAATAAATAGATGTAAATCCAAAAAAGGGGCCTCGGTATCAGAAGAATTTGCTTTATTTTAACTGAAGCTCTTGGGGGTAAATTCGACTGATCAAACCATCGAAATAGGTATTATCAATATTTAATAAATCATCCAAATATCTAGAAATGGAGCTAAAAGCTTCAATTATTTCAGACTGGTTTTCAGCAGAAAGGGACATCATGGAGTCTCTCTCCTAACAAAACAAAAACAAATCAGCCACAAGTGGTTGGCAATTAGTACCCATCGGAATACCCACAACTTGTCTAAATAACTTAGTACCAACTCTTATGTAAATATTGTCAAGTAGAAAGGTGAGAGCTTCACACACTTTCTGACATGACCATAAAGTATAATTTTTATGCTCTTCAGAAATGAAAAAAAGCATTTCTTACATTACATGCAAGATAGAGGGAGTCTTCCCTCTGAAATATCCATTCAATTAAATCATTAAGTTTTTCTTTCATAAGATTATGAGGAAGTGTAGTGTAAAAGGTCGAAAAATGATAAGTGGACAGACTTGAAGCACGAAAACGCCTTGATTTCAATTTATTGAAAACTTCATTAGAATTTTTAGAGACCAATACAGATTTCTACCTGAGCTTTCGAAGACTTTGTCGCAATATTTTATCACATGTTTTTGATGGCAGTAAAACATGAAGTTAATAATTTGGAGAGTTCAGTGGTTGTACAAGAGCTTGAATTTGCAATTAACCGTGCTTTAATGAAGTTTAGGTAACCAATATAACGTAGGAAGCCTGTCTTGGCCTTCTGTAACACAGACAGCAAGCTTGGTGGCTGAATGACAAATGTGGTCATCAACTTAAGCCCTTTCTACAGATAAAGGCTGAAGTTCATATGCCTTAGTACCACCAAGATCTTGCTGAAGAATGTTAACATAGTGAAGCCGTCAAACAACGACCACATTGTTAGCGGCCTTATCAGCTGGAGCCAAAACAAACTTCCTATCAAATTCTTGAATACCTACTTTAAGGTGACGTAAAGATGCTTTGCTTCCAAAAGATAACCCTTTCTAGAACATATTTGAAGTCACTACAGCTGGTGTCTGGGAATGTGCCGTAAAAAGTCTCCCTGCCCTACATCATAGTGTAGTTTATATTTTCTTGTCCTTTTGAATCATTGATTCCATTGCTGAATTTTGAACATATTTGAGGGTCACTGATGAGGCCTAATTGGTCGAAAGTAGCTATTCTGCATCAGAAAACACTTACAGTCCATATGTTCCAGTTCTGTGGTGTATTCCTTGCTTCCAAAGGACAACCCTTTCTAGAACATACGTATTGGGTTTAGGAGGTAATAAGTTCGTATTTTGCGAATAAAAAGACATGCGTTTGTTCACTAATTATAGAATGCTAAGTTTCCATTCTTTAAGAACTTTATGCTCAACATACTCACGTTTACACCATCGATTACCAAATTCATTCAAGGCAGCAGCGATTTCATCTCTACATTTATTGAATTCAATGTTAGAAGGAAATCGATATTTCGGTCCTTTAGAAATTATATTACGTGTCCTAGAATCAGGAATAATTTTTAAATTGCCAGTTATAATATGATCAGCAGCAGGATAACACTGAATTTTTACAACCACATGTATCAGGACCGCCCCCGCCCATAGGGGCGTGAAGAAATATATGGGCTGCACGATGCTTCCACGCAGAGCTGAATCCGGCCCGCACACTAGTACTGGTAAACCGCTTACAGGATCTAAGCCTGTCCAGGAACCACGGTGTGAGGCGGACCGTCCATGCCAATAAACCCTATTGGTTTCATTGGGCGACAGGGCTTGAGATGTCATTTCATCTCAATGTCGGGTAAAAGTCCCACAAAATTGGAATCAACGCCTCCAAAATGACCATTACAGTGTTGACGGGGACGTTAAACCTCAAATCAAACAAAAACAAAACATGTATCAGGAGTGTTAGTTTCAATATCAAGATCAGAAACAAGTTTATTGAAATTAAAACTGATATATCTAACAGGTTTATTGTATTTTTTGAAAATAAGCAGGAATAGATGATAACCGAACTGTCCCGGAAGATACTACGTAAATTTATAAAATCCAAACCCATATTAATGAAGGATATTTTGATGTAATGACGTTTGTGATTAATTTCAGAATCGATGAAAGGACCAAGAGCATGCTGGGTGTAACCTCTAGTTAAAAGAACAGTGTCGTATAACTGATTAGAACTATCATAGAATTTATTCGCCTCGGTATCCAGAATCCGTAATACAGAATTGGTAATGAACTTAGAAAAGCAAGCATTGAGTGGCGTCCATGATTCAAAAATATTATGGACAGTCACTTCAGTCTGTTATTGTTTCTTTTAAAAGCACGTAATTTACGTTTATAATTACCATTGTTTCTACTGCCGTGCGATCTAGTTTTCCGCTTTCGACAGTCCAGAAGCGAGATGAATGCTTCTAGGTCAAACTGTTAACATCCGTTAATATCCACGTTTATTGCCACAATGCCAACCAATATGTGAACTTGTTGGAAATAAGTTGCTTAGATGATATTTGCCTGGTGTATGGATACAACTTATCATAGAACATATTTAACGTCATCATACCTGTTGTTAAGGGAACGTGTGGGGACGTAAAACGTCTCCTGCCATTTATCATAGTGTAGTTTATATTTTATAGTCCATTGAAATGCTGCATACCTATCGGCCGGTCCATTGAAATACTGCATCCCTATCGGCCGGTCCATTCAAATACTGCATCCCTATCTGCCGGTCCATTCAAATACTGCATCCCTATCTGCCGGTCCATTCAAATACTGCATCCCTATCTGCCGGTCCATTCAAATACTGCATCCATATCGGCCGAAATTAGTAAGTCTGGCCCAGAGGTATCTGCACCCTCCATACTTTTATGTTCCGCGGTGATTAATTGATTCCAAGTAATGCTTTTATAGAACATATTATCTATCAGGTGTATATGTACCAGCTTTACCTTTACCGCTCTCTAGGCTAAATCAGCAGATGACGAATTGCTGAGCTTTTCTAATTTTCCCAGAAAACAAAATTTGTCATCTCATGCACATTGTCTCTATTATGGGAGTCTATTTGCCTGATATGCTAAATCGTGTTTTCAGGAAACAAATTAAACAAGAATATTTCAATATTTCATCTGCTAAAATACCCAGCATGTAGAGCGTTGAATCGTTGTTCGAACATTTCAAATATTGACATTTTAGCAAATTTAAAATCAATCACTTCGAAAACGCCCCTATACGAATGCATTGTAAACACTACCGCCGAAAACACGAACTTTTTATGCTGAAAAAAATGTAGTATTTTTCTTATTTCTGCTCAAACTATGGACTGTGGGTACTCGTTAGAACCGCCTTGGCGAGTCGGTTCTGACGAGTACCCACAATCTATGTTTTTGAGCAGAACTGAGAAAAATAAGATTTACCGCTGCAAACCCCATGTCAAGGGGGTCAAAATTATATAGGCGTGTTATCGGGATGGAAACTTTATTACTGAATGATTAATATTTTGTAAAGAGAAACGGTCGTAAAAGGGACTTTTCTGTCGCGGTTTATTTTTGTTAAAAGTTGTCTTTGAATGCTTGTATCGCTTATATCGTTTTGTTTTGTTTTGGGTAGCCAATTGGTCAGTTTGTTGAAAAGTAACTATCCTTTTGGCTTTCCGCTATGGGTGATTCCATTAGGGTCTAGTTATTTCACGGTTATGTTTCTTTCCCTTTGACGTTTCTGATGAGTTTGTGGATTAATTGTATCGATTCCTGATTATTGCCTTCACTTCTATTTTGAAAATGCATTTACCTAAAAATGTTGATTCTCTTCAGTTTAGAGTGAGAGCTGTTGACACAGCCTTCCCCGGTGAGTCTGCCACAACAAACGTTAAAATCAACGTACACCGGTGATTAGATTACAGTGACCCTGCTGATTGATGTAAGTCAATTTTCAGCTCACCTGAGCACGGAGTGTTCAGAATGAGTTATTGTGATTGCCCTGTGTCAGTCGTCCGTCCGTCGTGCGCCGTAAGTCGTCAACATTTGCCTTGTGCAATCTCTATGGGTCACAGTTTTAATCGAATCCTTATGAAACTTAACAATAATAGTTGTCTAGATAATGTTTCAGACAAGTGAGAATGTTTCAGTCAAGTTCGAATGCTGGTGTTTTCGGATCAAAAACAAGGTCACAATGTCAAATTTCATCACAACCTTGTGTGCACCCTGGAGGCCGCAGTTTTGCTCCAATCTTAAATCTTCGTAAAGCATTACTTGAATGTTTAACTTGATAATATCTTGGATAAGTTCAAATATGGATTATGTCAGGTCAAAAACTATATCACTAGGTCAAATTTTGTAAAAACCTTGTGTGCATCTAGAGGACACAGCTCTTCAGTCTTCATGAAACTTCACCTGAATGTTTGACTTTTGATGTCTCCTAAAGTTTGACTACGGGCCATGACGGATCACAAACTAGGTCATTAATTCAAACTTCGTTAAAACATTGTGTGCACCAGAGAGCCCACAGTTTTGTTTCAATCTTGAAACTTTTTCAGAAAGTTTGACTTGATAAAAGCTCGGTCAAGTTTAAATATGTGCTATGTCGGATCAAAACTAGGACACTGTGTCGAAGTTCGTAAAAGCCTTGTGTGCCTCCTAGAGGCCTTAGTTTTGCTTCAATCTACACCAGAAGTTGTCCTGGTGGTATCTCGAGTGCGTTTGAATACAGGCCATGTAGATCAATTGGCCAAATTTCTTTAAACCATCGTTCAGCCTAAAGAGGCCACATTTTAACTTAAGTTTTTTTTACGACACTTTATTGGAAAATACGTCTTGATTATATCTTGATTGATTTCGAATTTGCGTCATATCATATCAGAAGAGGACTAGGTTAAATTTTTTTAAAAGCTTGTTGACATTCTTGGGGCCAAGGTATTTTTTTTTTTTTTTTTCGTTTTTTCACGAAACTTTACCTGAGATTTTGACTTGTTTTGTTATGAAAGAGACTTCACGATGTCCTTTTCCGTTTAAAACCAATCTGAAATCATTGAAGCCTTTAGCTCGACATTTAGATATTTGGATGATTTATTAAATATTGACAATACCTATTTCGATGTTTTGATCAGTCAAATTTACCCCCCAGAACCTTAGTTAATTACTGAAAATTCTTCTGATACCGAAACCCCGTTGTCGGATTTACATCCATCTATTGTAGATGGGTTTGTTTCTTGCAAAATTTATGATAAACGCGATGATTATGATTTTGTGATTGTCAGTTTACCTTTCTTGGATTGTGATGTTCCCCTTGCGTCATCATATGGCGTTTATATTTCGCAATTAATTCGATTTGCCAGAGTGTATAGTCATGTAACTGACTTCGTAATAAATTTTCTTAATCAGGGTTATCGGTACGATAAACAACGCCAAGCCTTTTAAAACGTTATGAACGTCATTCCGATTTAATTTCAAAATTCAATGTTGGACTTAAATCTCTTCTGCAAAAGGTCTATCGGAACCCGAATTTATGGTGACTGAGCATATAAATTCAGAAAAACATATAAATGCAATGACTTCAGCACCCAATTTCGTAAAATCTAAAAAGATAGAGTACAACATAAATGTTATACGACATACTGCATGCATCGTAGTTAACCCAACCAGGGTTGACAAATTGCTTCCCTCTTGAATTGCATGCCGGTGATTCAGGCCTCAGTTTCTATGGCGGTTCCAGCCTAAAGGGTTACTGAGAATTAGAGAGTAACTAATTTTAAGTAACGTTGGTTGGTGCCTGATGCTCTGTCTCTGGTCGGGCTCATCGGAGTCTAACTGTTGGTCTTTTTTTGCTCCAGCATTTCAGTGGTTTCTTGCTGTCGAGTCCTCATCGTTGTTTCATCTCTGTCGTTGTTTGATTTTGTGTTCACGGAGATGTTGCACTGATGAGTTAGGAGGCCTTCATGCGGACTGAACAAAGTATTGTCTAAATCGCGACGGAAATAAGGGCAAGGACTGTGGCAACGTCAAATCGATATAAGCCCCCCAAGTGGAACTCGTTTCGCGGAACGTTCCAAGGCGATTCCTCTTTCGCGGTTTATTTTGTTATGGTTTGTCTTTGAGTGTGTATGGCTTATATTATTTTGTTTTGGATAGCCAATTAGCCATTTTGTGGGGAAGTAACTGTGCTTTTGTCTTTCCGCTATTGATATTTCCATTAGGGTCTAATTGTTTCATGTTTGTGCTTATTTCCCTTTGGTGTTTCTGATGGGAGCTGTGGGTTGATTGTATCGATTCCTGATCATTGCCTTCACTTCTATTTTGATGATATCTTCATCAAGTTGTAATATTAGTCATATCAGATTAATAACTAGGTCACTTTTTTAACACCTTGTTCACACTCAAAATGCCACAATTTTGCTCCAACCTTCATGGAGCCCATGCAGAATTTTGACTTGATGCTTCGTCAATGAAGTTGTATGGGTCATTTTAGATTTATAATATGTTCACAAGGTCAATTTTTAAAACGTCGTTCAACTTCTAGAAGCCACAATTTTCCTTTAATATTCACGAAAATTGCCCACTTCAATTTTTGTTTCAGAATGTTTGACTTGAAGATATCTCAGTCTACTGCGAATTGTGTCATATTATATTAAAAACTAGGCCACCAGGTCAAATTGCTCTAAAGCATTGTTCACCATATAGGAGCCACATTTTTGTTTAATCTTCATTAAAATTTTCCATTTCTGGCGAAAGAATGTGCGAAAGACTGGTTAACCGCTTACGTATAAGCCTGCCCAGGAAAGTGTTGATAGGTAAACCGACCGGCTCAAAAATGACCTAAATAGTGTTGACTCGGCCGTTAAACTCCAATACAAACAAACAATTAAAATTTTCCGAGGATGTTTGGCTTGCTGATAGCGTAGTTAATTTTTAATATAGATCATTTCGGATAAAAAAAGTAGCTCACTAGGTCCAATTGCTTTAAAACCTTGTTCACGCATTAGAGGCCTCAGTATTGCTTTAGTCTTTATGAAACTATACCAGAACGTTTGTCTTGCTGAGTTTGAATATGAGTTACCTCAGATTAAAAAACTTGGTCATAACGGAAGATTTCTAACAAAACTTGTTCACACTCTAGAGGCCTCAGTTTTGTTTTAATTTTCATGAAACCCGACCAGACTGCTTGTCTTAATAAAACTTCGGTCAAGTTTAATATGGATCATACTGGATCAAAATTAGATCACTAGGTCAAAATTCTTTAGAGCTTTGTTCTCGCTATATGGTGTCTAAACAAGGTCAATATGTCAATTTTCTTTAAAACCTTTTTACTCTCTAGAAGCTACGGTATTGATTTAATCTTTTTTAAACTTTACCAGAATGTATGTCTTGATGATTTGTTATTGAAGTTTGACCATATGTCATGTCATATTAATAGGCCAATAAGCCATGTTTCTTAAAAGAACGCTCTCTCTCTCTCTTTATCTCTCTCTCTCTGGGTCAAAAATTGCTTCAATTTCTTAAATTATTCAGAATGTTTGTCTTCAAAAGACCGAAGTTAAGTTATTGTATAGGTTATGTTGGAATATGGGACATATCGGGCCTACAACTAGGTCACCAGGTCTAATTTTTTCAATCAACGCGTGCACTTGAGAGGCCACAAATGACCCAGGTGAGCGATCGAACCCTCTTGGTACACGCAGAGGGGATCGGTTGACCGCGAATTTTAAATGTTAATTAAAAGAACTTTTTCTAAATTAGATCAAAAGTATTTTACCTTGACATACATTTCAGGCTCAAATCAGTCAGTTTCACTTCAAATATCCGTGATGTATTGATGCTTATCGGTACATACTTCAATCTTTGCATCGATTCTTTCTGAGAATGTTTTTGTTTTCGAAAGGCATTCTCTCCTGTCTGTTGGAATCGCAATCATCAGCATTTCTAACACAAACGCGAAATTTATTATTGTGTTCCACGCTAATTGGGCCTCCTTCGAGTTCTTAGTTAGTTTATACTAACTTATTTTAGTTCGATTGCGATGAAAGCTTCAAGCTTATTGAATCGCTCTCGAACACTCATTCCGGATGTTTTCATGCGCGCGCGAGAGAGAGGCAGTGGCTTTTACACTTTTACAGTGGCTTCGAGTTCTTAAGCATCAGGTCTGTCACCGCTGTGGGCTCGAGTCTCGGGTCGCATATGAGACGCCAAGGTCTGCAGCGGAAGGTCAGGTGATTTTTTCCGGGTACTCCGGTTTTCGCTAACCTCTGATTGATTAACGATCGGCTCGATATAAGTGAAATAATCTTGAAAGGGCCGTAAAACCAAAACAAAAAAGTTCCACATTAGTTCATATGCAAAAATACAACAAGCATTCGGAGAGTAGTGGCACCTAAGTCTTCTTTGGACATTATGAATTTAATACACGTTTTTACTTAATACACCTTAAAGAGGAATAATTATGCATCGCTTTGAAAACGTGTGATGCATACTGGTTTACATCTGTCATTGATTCTGTAACGTCCCCGTCAACACTGTAACATATGTCCTTGAATCGACCCGTCTGTGCATCTGTCATGCCATCCGTCTCCCAATATTTTCAGCATAGATTTTTAAGAACCGTGCAAACTGCAGAGGCAAGTCAATAGGTATCCAGCCTATCCCACTTCCAATTGACCGTGACAACCAAGAGCGTGTGTGTGTGTGTGTGTGTGTGTGTGTGTGTGTGTGTGTGTGTGTGTGTGTGTGTGTGTGTGTGTGTGTGTGTGTGTGTGTGAATTCGGGTTTAACGTCGCTTTCAACATTTTTTCAGTCATATCACGACGGTGTCTGGTTGCGACAGGGAGCTCAATGCTCACTTTTATAGTGCTGCCTCACTGAAGTATCATGTCCCAGACACATTACATGATACCACACCCAGTCACATTATCCTGACACTGGGTCGACCAGTCCTAGCTCTACACCGTAAATCTGAGTGCCAAGCGAGGAGCAGCTAGTACCAATTTTAACGACTTTGGTATGTCGCGGCCCGGGATCGAACGCGTGACCTCCCGTTTCCCGGAGTGGACACTCTACCAACTGAGCTTTCGGGGCCGGTTTTGTGACAACCAAGATTTCCATGCATTGTTTCAATACATGTTTCAGGCATGAGGGAAAAATTGCACCCTTATCGTGTTATTCACGTATAAGATATTGAACGTCAAACGTGGCTAGCGATGCAAAAGCAAGCTTTTCGTCAAAACTTGAGTACCGTGCTGTAATTCGTTATTTGTATTTCAAAGGGAAAACAGGCCAGGAAATACATTGCGAGTTGACCGATTTTTATAGGTCTTCGAGTTTATACTAATTTATCTTAGTTCGATTGCGATGGAAGCTTCAATATTATTTAATCGATCTCGAACACTCATTCCGTCTTCTGCATATTCCGTCTTCATATAGGTCTTCTGTGCCATCGTAAGCCCAAGATAAATTATAGGCTGTGGAATTCAAACGCGGTAGAACGCCTTTGGAAGACAAAACCAGGTCTTTACGCCCATCAGGTGCCACCGATGAAAAAATGTGTAACAAAGTACGAGATCTGGTGAACTCTGATAGGTGAATTAAGGTTGAAGAAATATCGAATGCATTACAGATTTCACATGTAAGTGTTTCAACAATTTTACATGATCGCTTGGGTATGCGCAACCTAACGTCCCGTTGGTTCCCCAAATCCCTAAGCGAGGAGCAACTGGCAACCTTAGCATCGGTATGTTGCACATTGTTGAAGCGGTTTAGGCCAAACGAAGACGATTTTTATTTCACGTCTGGTGGCTGTAGATGAGATGCCAAAGAAGTTCAAAACACAACCCTCTGCTGGCAAGGTGATGGCAACTGTATTTTGAGTCGCATAAGGCGTTATTATGCTGGACTGTCTAGCAAAGAAAAGTACAGTCAAATGTGCGTATAGTCAGATTTGCTCGACCAACTGAGTACTGCGATCCGTGAGAAAACGTCGAGGTAAACTCTCCAAACGGATTCTGCTCCAACAGTACAATGCAAGAGTCTACACTTGCAAAATTGCAACGGATGCTGTTGAGCGGAATTGTTACATGCTAATACCACACCCCACCTATTCTCCGGACTAAGCTCCTAGTGACTATTTCCTGTTCCTAAACTTGAAAAAGGATATCCGTGGACGTCATTTCTGGTCCAAAAAATAAGTCGTGGCGGCAGTTGAGGATTGGGTCGGAGACAAGGATCCTGTTTTTTTTTCAGCTCTGAGCTGATGGCACTGGAACGGTGTTGGTCCAAGCGTATCAATCTCTAGGTCAATTACATTGAAAAAGAAATCGATTTCACCCAGAAATATGTTTGGCTGTTGTTTTTTTTTATTGACTCGCCCTCGTAGAAGCCTCAAACTTGGTAGAGTATACAAGGGTGATAACAAGTATCGTGTTAGATACACAGGACTCTCCATTATGAAAACAAGCCTATACAAATACAGTGTTAATTTTACCACCTAAAAACGAAAGTTTTAGAAGAAAAACAGTGGTATTTTTCTTATTTCTGCTCAAAATATAGATTGTGGATACACGTTAGAACCGCTTCAGCGAGGCGGTTCTAAAGAGTACCCACAAATTATATTTTAGAGCAGAAATAAGAAAAAATAGATTTACCACAGCAAACCCCAGTTTTACTATAAAAGTTGGGTTTAATGGGGTCAAAATAGAAGTGAAGGCAATGATCAGGAATCAATACAATTAACCCACAGCTCCCATCAGAGACACAAAAGGGAAAGAAATACAAGCATGAAACAACTAGATCCTAATGGAAACATCAATGTCGGAAAGCCAAAAGGACAGTTACAGTCCCACAAAAATAGCCAATTGGCTATCACAAACAAAATAATATAAGCGATACACACACTCAGAGACAAACCAAAACAAAACTTAACCGAAACGAATTCCACTGGTGTGCGTGGTGGGGGTGGGGGGGGGGGGGCTTAAATCGATTTTACATGGTCACAATCCTCGCTTTCACTTTATAGATTTCGACAAATATTTTGTTCAGTTCGCATGAAGGCCTATATAGGCGTGTTTTCATGATGCCATTATGTTTCTCTCAATATCTGGGCGATCATTTTATTTTTCAACGATTTTTTTGAGACACAATAAATGCTAGAAGCCCAAAACTTGGTATACATGCAATGATGATGATTCTATTAGAGACATTAGTCATTCTGGGCTTATTTGTGTATTTTGTTTATTCCTTCAATGGATAACTGTAACATTTTTTCATTAGGAAAACTCGCCAATACCAATACATTGTAAATTTTACCGCCAAAAATATTTTTTAAAGATTAACAAATGTGATATTTTTCTTATTTCTACTCTAAAATGTCGATTGAGGGTACTCGTTAGAACCGTCTTATCGAGGCGGTTCTAGCGAGTACACACAATCTATATTTTAGAGCAGAAATAAAAAAATAAGGTTTACCCATGTAAACCCCTGTTTTACTGTATAAAAATGGTATATATATATATATATATATATATATATATATATATATATATATATATATATATATATATATATATATATATATATATATATATATATATATATATATATATATATATTGTTGTTGTTGTCTGCTTTTTGTGTGTGTTTTTTATTATTATTCTTTGAGAACTTTTGTCCTTTTGTTCGTCTCATTCTAAATTTGACATTAATTTGGATAACTATGTAACATAAATCGTGTAAGAGACATGCATCACGAAAACACGCCTCTATAATTTTGACCCCCTTGAACCGCACTTTTATATTGTTTTGTTTGTTTGTTTGATTTGAGGTTTAACGTCCCCGTCAACACTGTAAAGGTCATTTTGGAGACGTTGCTTCCAATTTTGTGGGACTTTTACCCGACATTGAGATGAAATGACATCTCAAGCCCTGTCGCCCAATGAAACCAATAGGGTTTATTAGCATGGACGGTCCGCCTCGCACCGCGGTTCCTGGACAGGCTTAGATCCTCTAAGAGGTTTACCAGTACTAGTTTGCGGGCCGGATTCAGCTCTGCGTGAAAGCATCTTGCAGCCCATATATTTCATCAAGCCCCATATGGGCGGGGGCCAACTTTTATATTGTAAAACTTGGGTTAACAGGGGTGAACCTTATTTTGCGGCGGTTCTAACGAGTCTACAATCTATATTTTGAGCAGAAATAAGAAAATGAGGCGGTTCTAACGAGTAACCACAATCTATATATTAGAGCAGAAATAAGAAAAATATCGAGGCGGTTCTAACGAGTACCCACAATCTATATTTTGAGCAGAAATAAGAAAAATATCACATTTTTTCACAGCTTAAAATTTTCCTTTTTTCAGTGGTAAAGTATATAAAATATTTGTATAGGCGTGTTTTCGTAATGAGCCCTTCTCATTCTTCTTTCTTTCGTTATCTTAGTAAATGTAAATGTTTTTTCATCAAAATTTTGTGATGAATTTTCCATGTTAAAAAAAATATAGTTAAAGTTTGTTTTTTTCACCCAGGATTCATTACGATAACTCACCCGTACGACCTAGTGCATTTTTCATAGCTCCAAAATTGTTGCTTTTCTGATAAAAATTCTTGATACTTTTCCTATAAATGCTCAAAACATAGGATGTTTGTGCTCGTTAGAACCGCCTCGTTGAGGCGGTTCTAACGAGCACCAACAACCTATGTCTTGGAGCAGAAATAAGAAAAAACAGCGAATACCCACGTAAACCCCAGTTTTCTCCATTTAAAGTGGGGTTTAGGGGGATCTTCATTTCACGGACTTGTGGTCTGGTCGCTTAATGTTTGTATTTCTTTCCCTTTGGTGTCTTTTATGGGTGGAGTAAAGTAACTGTCCTTATGGCCTTCCTTTGTTTAGGTTTCCATTATGGTCTGGTCGCTTAATGTTTGTATTTCTTTCCCTTTGGTGTCTTTTATGGGTGGAGTAAGTTAATTGTATCAATTCCTGATCTTTGTTTTACTTCTACTTTGTTCACGTGATGTCTTATTAAAGTATGTTCTTATAATTTCAGATTATCACCAACCAGAAAGCTAATCGACTACACCTTCCCAATATTATTGATGCTAATGCCTGAAATTAAAACTTCATTGCAGTTTCTTGTTAATTTCTTTATTTCGCATACCTTTTTTGTGGTAGATTGTCCATCAAAAGATCCACGGGTTGATTATTGATCAATCTCGACGCAAAAGATATAGTCTTTCAAAACGCAGTGAGACGTGACTGCACTTTTAATTTTGGACTAGTCCGTGTTTTAGGTGAGTCGTCTTCAGTTGGGATATTACATTGGGGGATATAGTTTTACTGAGATTCGGTCTGCGTCATATTAACCACTTAGCCACGGCATTATAAAAAACAAACTCATTTATAATTTTAACACCCCGTGAAAAAAGAAATCCGAAACATGTTTCCCCTAACACATGGACTAGTCTTGTCACGGTTGAACGTTGAACTGTCAAAGGTCGTTGATAATCTATACTAAGCACGGTAGTAAGTCCGCGTCACTATTATTGGACATTTCGGAAACCCAGATAACGGTTATATTTAGAAAATAGCTGTAATATTCTTATCTCTCTGACGTCAGAGTGTTGCGTGCCTGAGAGGATTACAGTGAAGCTTCGGTAACTCGAATACGGATAATTAATTAACTATGGCTGATTCGAATTGAATTTTGGGCAATAAGAGACTTGTTCTTATAGCTCCAGATATACATGTGTTTATGTTAATTTATGGAGGTTTGTTTGATTTTTACTCGAAAAGGTATGTTGTGTGTACTCATTAGAATCGCCTCATTGAGGCGATTCTAATGAGTACACACAACATACATTTGTTGTATAAAAAGTCGAAAATATATCCTAAGGTAATATCTATTATGCCTCATGGCCTGGCAGTATGAGTAACCCTAAACGGTGCGAATTACACCTATCTCGAACGAAATTTCCTGGTCCCGAAGGTGTTCGAGTTATCGAAGTTCGACTGTATTTAAGAAATAGATCAGCTCTAGCTGTGATTTGTTGAGTAATAAACCACAGTTTGGAGGTCAGTTGTAAATAAAGTAGACAAATCACGTGCGCGTAGGGAAAGGCAAGGGAGAAGGGATAGGGGAAAAGGACGGGAAAGGGGAGAAAGGTACTCGCTGTACACCACTCATTTTAGAGTTAAATACTATGATGCATCCTTAATTCTCTTATTGTTGTTCTCTTTGCTGGGTCCCAAATACGTTACAATTTGCAAATAGATTTATTCATAACATACATTTTATACTCCACAGATTTTGTCGGGTAAAAGGCCCACAAAATTGGAAGCAGCGTCTGCAAAATGACCTAAATAGTGTTGACGGGGGCGTTAAACCTCAATTAAAACAAACAGACAAACAAACAAAATACACGATAGATTTATTTCCGTTTCCAAAATTCAGATGAGTACATATAAAGTGTTAACATGTTCATAAAAATGTCACCACTGTGCAGAGCAAAGTATAATTGAAGACACAATTTTTTAATTTTTATTTAATTGCAAAATACAAATACGTATAAACACAGTAACCAATTCCTGCTTCACCATGCATTGTGATGAAATGATGAAATATTTGCTGTGATGCAGTACCATTGTTCTTGTTTATCGCATGACCATTATATTAATAACAGTACTTTTTTATTCCCATTTACCAAAGATGTGGCGTGTCACTTGGCAAAGATAAAGCGCGAGAACCTTGTGCCGCAGAGTTGTCAGGGGTTTAATACATAGTTCCACATTATTCAACTTTCTTCCTTTCATGTAGGAGGCTGGATCGATAAAGCAACTGTGCTTAGTAATGGCAGCTAACAGTATGTGAACATCAGACATTCCTTTTGCAAATATTTCGATTTTTGTCAGCTGCACTTTACTAAGCTCTGTGGCGGGAAGGCTATTTTAGTTATTTCCTTCTGATCTATCATAATGAGCCCCGCCAAGCGAATTTGTGTCTTCGAGCATTCCTAATGACAAATTTTAACTGCGCATGCCCGGCCATTCAGAGGGGCCGCGGATATGGCTTTCTGTCTGAAGGTTCCTCTTGATTCACTGCTCGCATAGGCGATAAGTACCAAAATCGCTTGACGGGGCCCAATTTTATATTTTCTTTCTTGTTTCACTGATGAAATGTTGAAGACACTATATGCTCAGTTCAGCAGTATCTATCAGGTCGTTGGATCTGGGAGGCATTCGTTTATTACTGGAACAGCGCAAGATAAGAATAAAAGACCATCCACAATGGCTAGTCTTTCATTCCTTTTTGTGATATGCGTTTGGTATAGCATGCATATCAAGAGTTAAACGAAAGGCTCCAGTCCATCAGTTTGAAATTAAGAGACACCATAACTATATCTTTGTCTGCCAAATTTTGTGTTCAAGACGTCCTGGACTGTATTCTACATCTGTTTAGTGTATCAAACCATACCCCAAAACATAAAATAGGAACATTCAGCATACTTAGGAATTCTATGGTATGCTGCTTCGATAAACAATAATGTCAATGTTTCAAAGACATTTGAGTGTGAACCCTTATTAGTAAAGGTGATGGCTTGGCATAATTTTGGCATGGCAGCTTGATGTATAACGCTTGAATTTCATACATTAACTAATTCTCTTTTTAACAACACAAGGTTTTCAATAAATTAGGCACAATAATAAAACAAATATTGGCAAGTGGATTGCTCCCCGGAGAACACATGAATGTACTAGAAACAGTCAATGCATATTGTCCCAGGTTCATCATGAGTCATTGAGTACAGCTTTAAGGGGAATGGGTACAACTTCAGGGGAGGCAACTCCTGCAAAAGTATTTTGTCTCCCCTGTCAATAGGGGTCAACTCTTAAAGGAAAGAATTTTCTCCTGAGGAAAAAAGTCTTTCCTTTCAGAGTAGATCCCTTTTCCAAGGGGACAGAAGTTATATAAAAGCGAACAGGAACTCCCAAAAGTTGTCTCCCTTTGAAAAATGGCGGAACAATCTGCCAGGTGTTCCCATTCCCTTTAAATGCAATTCCCTTTTTATCCTTCTCTCAACACTATGGAGAACTTCTTACGCATTTCAACTTTTTTGCCATTTACAGGAGGGTCAAGATGGCCCTGAATCGCTCACCTGATTTCGAGATGTTAGATAGTTTCTGAAAGTCATCTGGATAACTGACAATCCTCATATTCCACGAAGTATAACTGTTGCACTTAGATACATTGTCGTCTTGGCAACATTCTTGCGAGGTTTGAATGGAACTGGTTAAAGAGCACAGGAGAAGTAGCCATTTAGAGATGTTTCTACTTTTAAGTCCGCGAGCCATTTAATTAATTAGAGCAAACCCATCTTGGTAAAAGGTCATCTAAGCAACGTTCCTGTGAAGTTTGAATTAAACTGAAGCAATGGTAAAGAGGAGTTTTCATTTGAAGATATTTCTCCCCTTGCTTTACTGCAACTCTTTACCAAATTTTCGAGGGTTTCCCCTCTTCATCAGAACACCACGCTCTACATTTTATATGGCTTTCCAATATGGCCTTCCAATGTTAGTATAGTAGTCGTAGATATTTTTATATTAAGCTGTAACAGTCATCTTGTTCATCCGAACGGAATTGTTTGGCTATTTCTGTAGCGGGTCAACTTAGCTACAATCATATGATGTTTAAATGAAATTGGACCAAAGAAATAAGAGAAATGAACATTTAAATACTTTTCTATTTTTAGCTTTTGTAGCCATCTTGTTCATCGGGGCAAAACCGTTTGGTAGAGGGTAACCTAAGCAACAGGCCTATGAAATTTAAATGATATTGGACCAAAGGTGTAGTAGAAGTTGTCTTACAAATGTATATCTCTTTTTGCTCTGGTGGTCATTTTATACATCAAATCAGAACCGTTTTAGCTATATTGGTAGAAGATCACCCTAACAAAATTCCTATCAAGTTTGATTGGAATTGGAACAGGGGTACAGGAGAAATTGCCGTACAAAGATATTTTTATTTTTAGCACTGGTGGCCATCATGTTCATTGGAGTGGAAAGATTTTAGCTATTCTGGTCGGGAGCTACCTTTGCAATATTCCTGTGAAGTCTGAACTAAATTAGGCCAAGGGTTTAGGGGGGGGGGGGTTCGCATTTAAAGCAAATTGCTGACGACGGGCGACGCACGACAGACTTTCACTGATCACAACAGCTCATCACGAGCATCATGAGCTCTTCGTGCTCAGGTGAGTTAAAAACCTATTTCTGCAATGGCTTTCTGTCTGAAGGTTCCTCTTGATTCACTGCTCGCATAGGCCATAAGTACCAAAATCGCTTGACGGGGCCCAATTTTATATTTTCTTTCTTGTTTCACTGATGAAATGTTGAAGACACTTTATGCTCAGTCAAGCAGTATCTGTCAGGTCGTTGGAGCTGGGAGGCATTCGTTTATTACTGGAACAGCGCAAGATAAGAATAAATGACCATCCACAATGGCTAGTCTTTCATTCCTTTTTGTGATATGCGTTTGGTATAGCATGCATATCAAGAGTTAAACAAAAGACTCCAGTCCATCAGTTTGAAATTAAGAGACACCATAACTATATCTTTGTCTGCCAAATTTTGTGTTCAAGACGTCCTGGACTGTATTCTACATCTGTTTAGTGTATCAAACCATACCCCAAAACATAAAATAGGAACATTCAGCATACTTAGGAATTCTATGGTATGCTGCTTCGATAAACAATAATGTCAATGTTTCAAAGACATTTGAGTGAGAACCCTTATTAATAGAGGTGATGGCTTGGCATAAGTGTGGCATGGCAGCTTGATGTATAACACTTGAATTTCATATACTAACTAATTATCTTTTTAACAACACAAGGTTTTCAATAAAATAGGCACAATAATAAAACAAATATTGGCAAGTGGATTGCTCCCCGGAGAACACATGAATTCACTTGAAACAGTCAATACATATTGTCTCAAGTTCATCATGAGTCATTGAGTGCAGCTTTATCGGGCGCCGTTTTACTATTTAATCCGTATTTATAGATATCCATAATTATTTATGGATATCCATAATTCAAATTATGGATATCCATAATTCGAATTATAGATATCCATAAATCGAACTGAATTAATGATATCCATAAATCGATTAATGGATATCCATTATTCGATTTATTGATATCCATAAATCGAATTATGAATATCCATTATTCGGCTGATTTATGGATATCCATAAATCAAATTATGGATATCCATAAATCGAATTGTGGATATCCATCAATCGATTTATGGATATCATTAATTTAAATCGAATTATGGATATCCTTAATTCGAATTATGGATATCCATTATTCGGCTGATTTATGGATATCCATAAATCGAATTATGGATATCCATAATTCAACTCTGCAAATAAACCTAATAAATGATTACTGCTCCCTTTGCCAAAAAAAAAAAAAAAAAAGACTATTCGCGTCAGGTTTACGATTTGGGTGTGTAATAAAAGCCGGGATAGAGGTGAGGTAATGTAGGGTAGGCTTAGTGGTGGCCTATGGTGAAGGAGAGATATGTTTTGTTTGATTTGAGGTTTAACGTCCCCTTCAATACTATTTAGGTCATTTTGGAGACGTTGCATCCAATTATGTTTGGCATTAAGCCTTCATTGAGATGAAATGACATCTCAATCCCGCCGGCCTCGGTAGCTCAGTCGGATGCGCGCGTCTGACTGGTGATCAGCGGGACGCGGGTTCGATACTTGCCAGGGTCGGCAACATTCTTTCGTTAAGATTGATCATGAAATATTTTCTACGGTCATTCTCTCCCTTTCGCTGATTCAAGAAGGGCAGTTGTCAGTTTCTGGCGAAAGAATGTGCACGGTACTGGTTAACTGCTTACGTATAAGCCTGTCCAGAAAAAGTGTGGAAAGGTAAACTGACCGGCACAAAATGACCTAAATTAGTGTTGACTGGGCCGTTCAACTCAAATACAAACAAACAAACAAACATCTCAATCCCTGTCGCCCATTGACTCGCACGACTTTGTTTGGACAGGCTAAGGCCTTCTAAATGGTTTACCAGTACTCTCAGCTCATGCAGCCAAATCTATTTCTCCAAGCAACAATGGACGGGGGCCAGGATGTATATCTGAATCTGCCTGGTACTCCATACATCTCAAGTATATAAAGTATTATATGGATATATGTTAATACTGTATACACAGTGGAAGACGGCTATTAAGACCACCTAAAATAAAGACTAATTCTAATTTAAAAAGCTTATTTAGAAAGGTGCAGTAATTCTTTCTTCGTGAATTCTTCACACAATGTCATCTGGTCAGAGACCACCTTTGGAACTGTTCAGAAGTGGTCTTATTATAGGAATTATAACGACCATGTGCATTTTTCTCCCGAAAGCATGCACGGATTGCCTGTTTGGATCATTATAATCTTACGTCCGACTTTCAGTGCCCTTAGGTGCACAGTCCTCATAGAGGTGATTCCAGAGGGACAGGATGCGTTGGCCGGAATTTCAAGATCTTATGGCGGGCGTTAAGCGTATGGCGTCCTTTGCTTTGGAAGCCTTACGGGCTGTAAAGGCTGCACGACAGAGAGGTCCCTTTGACTGGACATCATCTCCCAGCGATAATGAAGACCTTAAAGATTTTTACATTAAACAATCACGTGTCTTAGGGAGAAATCATTAAACAAAAGGTTTGGTGGTGATTTATGGATATCCATAATTCGAATTATGGATATCCATAAATCGATCTGAATTATGGATATCCATAAATCGATTTATGGATATCAATAATTCGAATTATGGATATCCATAAATCAGAGGAATAATGGATATCATAAATTGAATTATAGATATCCATAATTCGAAGTATGGATATCCATAAATCGAATTATGGATATCCATAAATCGATCTGAATTAATCATCCATAAATCGAATTATGGATACGATAATTCTATTTATGGATATCCATAATTCGAATTATGGATATCCATTATTCGGCTGATTTATGGATATCCATAAATCGAATTATGGATATCCATATTTCGATTTATGGATATCTATAAATACGGATTAAATAGTATAACGGCGCCCCATACAGCTTTAAGGGGAATAGGTACAACTTCAGGGGAGTCAACTCCTGCAAAAGTATTTTGTCTCCCCTGTCAATAGGGGTCAACTCTTAAAGGAAAGAATTTTCTCCTTAGGAGAAAAGTCTTTCCATTCAGAGTAGACCTCTTTTTCAAGCGAACAGGAACTCCCAAAAGTCGTCTCCCTTTGAAAAATGGCGGAAAAATCTGCCAGGTGTTCCCATTCCCTTTTTAAATGCAATTCCCTTTTTATCCTTCTCTCAACACTAAGGAGAACTTCTTACGCATTTCAACATTTTTTTCCATTTACAAGAGGGTCAAGATGGCCCTGAATCGCTCACCTGATTTCGAGATGTTAGATAGTTCCTGAAAGTCATCTGGATAACTGACAATCCTCTTATTCCACGAAGTTTAACTGTTGCACGTAGATACATAGTCGCCTTGGCAACATTCTTGCGAAGTTTGAATGAAACTGGTTAAAGAGCACAGGAGAAGTAGTCATTTAGAGATGTTACTACTTCTAAGTCCGCGAGCCATTTTCTTAATTCGAGCAAACCCATCTTGGTACAAGGTCACCTAAGCAACGTTCCTGTGAAGTTTGAATTAAACAGAAGCAATGGTAAAGAGGAGTTTTCATTTAAAGATATTTCTTCCCTTGTTTCACTTCAACTCTTTACCAAATTTTCGAGGGTCTCCCCTCTTCATCAGGGTTATATGGACACCACGCTATACATTTTATATGGCTTTCCAATATGGCCTTCCAATGTTAGTATAGTAGTCGTAGATATTTTTATATTAAGCTGTAACAGTCATCTTGTTCATCCGAACTGAACTGTTTAGCTATTTCTGTAGCGGGCCACCTTAGCTACAATCATATGATGTTTAAATGAAATTGGACCAAAGAAATAGGAGTAATGAACATTTAAATGCTTTTCAATTTTTAGCTTTTGTAGCCATCTTGTTCAACGGAGCAAAACCGTTTGGCTATTTTGGTAGAGGGTAACTCAAGCAACAGGCCTATGAAATTTAAATGATATTGAACCAAAGGTGTAGTAGAAGTTGTCTTACAAATGTATATCTCTTTTTGCTCTGGTGGTCATTTTATACATCAAATCAGAACCGTTTTGGCTATATTGGTAGAAGATCACCCTAACAAAATTCCTATCAAGTTTGATTGGAATTGGAACAGGGGTACAGGAGAAATTGCCGTTCAAAGATATTTTTATTTTTAGCACTGGTGGCCATCGTGTTCATTGGAGTGGAAAGATTTTAGCTATTCTGGTCGGGAGCTACCTTGGCAATATTCCTGTGGAGTCTGAATTAAATTAGGCCAAGGGTTTGGGGGGGGGGGGTCGCATTTAAAGCAAATTGCTGACGACGGGCGACGCACGAAAGACTTTCACTGATCACAACAGCTCATCACGAGCATCATGTGCTCTTCGTGCTCAGGTGAGTTAAAAACCTGTTTCTGCAGTGGAAAAAGTTTATTGTGCTTGCAGTAGGTGTGGTATGTCACTTATTTGATTTTACAATACATATTTTTGCACTGCATCAACACGACAAAATTACCAGCCATCTAAACTTCAACTAGAAGTCACGTGACAATACACGGCGTGGTTATTTTAAAATTGTGCTCACGTGAAAGTATGTATAAAGAGGTGCCTCACATATGAATTTTATCATGTTTCATCGCGGGCCAAAAATAACATAAAGTACAAGCGTTCAAATTGACGTTATCGAATTTGACGTCGCGTTACACAGGAAAATGCATTAAAATTAAGAAATGAACGTTCATTCTTGCATAAATATCGATGCGCATGGCTGTTTGAAGTTATTGTCAAATGGACCGAAAGCCGTGCTCAAACAGCAAAATCCATGTTCAAATCATGAAATTCGCGTGCTGTTTGAACATGGATTTTGAGCTTTTGATATAAGAAGACTGGGCTTGCTTTGATTACGTTACGCTGAACGACGTAACGTTATCGCCCTGAACGAAGCGTTGAGGGTTCTTTGATGACGTCAGATGGTGAGTGCGTAACAACGTTATTGTAAACAATATTGTAAACAACATTCTGAATTGGCCGCCATGTTGGTTCGCCGGTCGCATTTGAAGAGTTTACATGAAGTTTATATGGAGCTTTTGGGCGTTTTCGTCAAAATTTGCTGTAGGAATCGTAAGTTATGCAAGAACAACGATCATCCATGGTTATTTCATTGCATTAACATTTGCTGGATCCCTCTGAAGATATTTGAACATTCGGCCTGGCGGCCTTATGTTCAAACAGCTTCCTCGACAACCGGTGAATGTTAATGCACGAAAAAACATGGTTGATCCCTATATTGAAGTATGAACAGCATCGGATCACAGGCAGAGTAAGTGAACGCCGAAGGGGTTTACTGAAACGTTGCTTATCACTCGATGTTGTTAATAATTCGATGAAAGTTAAATTACTTTTATTTATATTTACATTATTTTCCATCCTTTTTTGACGAAACGTAGTGGTTTGTGCGCTAAAATTAAATAAAAAAAGCAACTGCATACTATTTTCCCATTGTCAGCGGTACAGCCACGTGGGCGCGATAACGTCGCCATCATCCAGTCACACTGGAAAGAACCATTTGTATTTTAACGTCACTAGGGTGGCGTTAGTTAATCTATTCTTCGAAGTATGAAACGTAGCTGGCCAGAAAGTGCTTAAAACAGGACAAAGACTAACATTGTAAAATCAAAGCACTGAGAGTGCTGATGGAGCGCAGCTTTGATAATTTGATTTAGCGTCTGATTGGTATTTTAATTCAGGCTTAATTGATCCAATGAACATAGCTGTTTGAAGCTATTCTGGGCCAGAAGTCGTGTTAAAGCAACAAGACCTATATTGAAATTAACTCACGCTAAGGAGTAGACCCCGCAACAACCATCACGAAAACACGCCTGTACAAATACATTGTCAAATTTTTGGCAAAAAAAATGGAAATTTTAAGATACAAAATTGTGATATTTTCTTATCTCTGCTCAAAACATTGATTGCGGGGAATTGATTGAACCGCCTTGACGAGGCAGTTTTATCAAGTGCCCACAATCAATGTTTTTGAGCAATACAGCAACCATGCAGTTCTACAGTTTACTTGAAGATTTCTGCTGAGCTATTGTTCGTGCAATAACTGCGGCTTGCGCATTTGTTTTGCGGCTTTAAAGTTATTTTATGTAATCGGTTTTTAAAAAATTACCTTGGGGAGGTTATTTATCTTGCATTAGACATTCTCCTTGGTTACGCCTTGATGATGTTTATCTTCATGTGAAAAATTATCATAATTTTCCCAGCAGTTTATAAGTTATACATCCGTAATCAGTCTTTAAAAATTGCCTCGGTGAGGCTGTTTATAAAGCTATCTGGCATTAGACAATATCATTAGCTTGATCTTGTCAATTTACATCTGCATGCAAAACATTATAAAAATATACCCGTCGGTTTGAAAGTTATACGACCGTGTCAGTGGGTGAATTTTTTACCTTGCTGAGGCTAAAATAAAGAAATTGGACATTCAGGAATCGCGTTGGTTAGATCGGTACATTATCTATCTGTATGCTTACAGTTGTCAAAAATATTCCAAGTAGATTAGAAGTTACACTTCGAAATAATTTTTCAGTTTGCCTAGGCGAGGCCGTTTGTAAAGTAATTTGGCATAAGGCAGTTTTGCCGGTTGATTATTGTCAATATCAACCTGTATGCCGAAAATGATCAAAGCCGGGTTTAGATGTTATACTCCGTATTCATTTTTTATATTATTTTGCCTCAGCGAGGCCATTCATAAAGCAATCTTGCATAAAACAGCCTCATGGGTTAGGTATTGTCAATATCAATCCGAAAGCCAAAAATGATCTGAATATTCAGAGAGGTTTGAACGTTATACTCTGTTAACATTTTACCTAAATATATATTGCATCGGTGAGGCCATTTATGAAGTGATCTTGCATACGACAGTTTCTTGGGTTAGTTATTGTCAATATCAATCCATAGGAATATTTGAAGAGGTTAAGACATTATACTCCGTTACTACTATATAAAAATAAATTGCCTCGACGTGGCCATTTATGAAATGATCTGGCATTAAGGCAATTTCTTTGATTAGATATTGTCAATACAGCACGGTGCACAGTCTTTTACCGGAAACCAACAACTGCCCTTCTTGAATCAGCGAAAGGGATAGAATCACCGTGGAACAGATTTCACGATCAATCTCCTGGAAAGAATGTTGCCGAACCCGGCAGGTATCGAACTTGCGTCTGAGCTGATTATTTGTTTTATTTATGGTCGCATGCCTAGGACGCAGACAGGTCGCTTTAAAAAAGTGACATTGCCCCCCCCCCCCCCCCACACACACACACACATTAACCCATACTCTGAGTATATGTCTAGCAGCCTTTTTAGGGACAAACATAGCAGACCCAGTTCAGACGCTACAACAAGTGGCGTCTCATCTGTGTCTAAACTGCAAATTTTACTGCTTTCAATATAAGCCTTGACGTGCACCTGTCCAAACTCATTCCAACTGTCTTATTTTGGTTATACATTATCGACCCACACTGCGTACTTAACCCATTTTAAACGAATGGAATCCTCAACACCTTATATCAATATGGAATGAGTTCATTTTAAAATCAGGGATGTCAGGTTGTGGCTTCCACGAAATATTTGGCAAAAATGGCTGAACCTTTTTGTAAGTATGCGGTGAAGGTCATAATGAGACTTCGCGTTCTGTGGTATCTGATCTGGGTTTGTCCTGTTTGCAAGTTGCCAGGTTTGGGACTTTATGGTACAAATGGGTTGTAAACTGGGTTATATGAACTGAACTATAAAAAGATTAGACTGCTACACACTTCATCTATTAAATATTCATCTATTCCGTTTGAAATAGTGGTCTGTGAAGCAGTCTATAAGAAGATACCGCATGGCGTAATAATCTACTACGTTAACACGGGGTACTATGTTCTCACTGGTGATTGGGTCATATGCAGTAACACTGAAAGTAGTGCCGAAATCTCTTCTCATCTCACTGGAGCTACGCTGCAACAGCTACGCTCCAAAAAGGAAAAGCAAACAACACATTACTTATCAAAGAACACACTAAACCGGTGCATTGGATTTGTGTAGAGGTTAAACCTCCCCGTCAACACTATACAGGTCATTTTGAGAAGCTTCCTCCGATTTGTGGGACTTGTACCCGACACTGTGATAAAATTACATGTCAAGATCTACCGTCCAAAGAAACCGCTATGGTTTACATACTGGGACTGTTCAGGTCGCACTGTAATAATAATAATAATCGACCTTATTTATAGAGGGTAACACATTTAGTACTAGTACTAATCTTCCATGTGGCCCTCTTTTCCTGGGTAGAAACCAGTACTGAGCAATGTGGATAAAGTCTATTGATCAAGGAAACAACACATGACGCGTGTGAGGCTCGAACCCGGTACCTCTCGATCTCTAAGCCGATGCTTTACCACTGCACCACTGCGCTCCACAAGGCCTAGCCGCAGTCCAATTGAACAGTGTTTGTCTCTTGCAGCCTTTTTACACGAGAAAAGATCTTTTGAGGTTCCTTATTCTGAGTGGTGTTGCCCTACTTTGGCTAGGTGACTACTTGGCCTGGTCCTAGGATGTGGCAATGGAGAAGGGCTGATTATTATATTTTACATTTTTCAGATAGCTGATCTATCTTCATGTAGAAAATGATGCCATGCGATCCGATGTTTCAATTATAATTTTCTGTTTAAATACTCGACATATTATATGGACACTTACTGATTCATCTGCTAAAAATATTCTAAATCAATCTCAATCAGCTTTAACGCATGTAAGGGTCATTATACAGTTGAATTGACCCTTTCGTCTGTAGCTAAATTGCAACATCTTTTCACCAGGTAACTATAATTGATAGAAAATAGCTGTGCTATTCCCATCGCCGCGACGCCATAGTGTTGGGTAGGAGAGTATCTTGTTTTATAAAATGTTGGTTGGTGCCTGATGCTGTGTCTCTGGATTGGCCCATCGGAGTCTAACTATTGGTTTTCTTTTACTCTAGAATTTCAGTGGTTTCTTGGGACTGAACAAATTATTTGTCTAAATCGCGACGGAAGTAAGGGCGAGGATTGAGGCCACGTAAAATCCAGTGGAATTCGTTTCTATGATCGTTCCAAGGCGGTTCTTCTGTCGTGGATTATTTTTGTTATGACTTGTCTTTGAGTGTGTGTATAGCTTATATGATTTTGCTTAGGATAGCCAATTGGCCATTTTGTGGAAAAGTAACTGTCCTTTTGGCCACTTTCCGCTAGTGATGTTTCCATTAGGGTCTAGTTATTTTGTTTGTGTTTCTTTCCCTTGGTGTCTCTGATGGGAGATGTGGGTTAATTGTATCGATTCCTGAACATTGCCTTCACTTCTATTTTATCTATAGAATCTGGACTGGAATCATGTATTGGGTTTTTAAAACAATGTAGACCCAGATCGTGTGCCGCAGAACGCAATGTCTGGTCAATGTCCACACAGTTTGCTTACAGTACAGGAATTTAAGGGTTAAACAAAAGGGGTCAGGATCGTCTGACCAGCCTGCACTTAAAACAACACAAACACAATTCTCCCAACAGTGCTGTCAGTGCTTTGATTTTCATCACGTGAACAAGTCCGTGAAATGAACACCAACCTAAACCCCACTTTATATAGAGAAAACTGGGGTTTAGGGGGGGGGGGGTAAACATTATTTTTCTTATTGTCACTCCAAGACATAGGTTGTGGGTACTCGTTAGAACCGCCTCAATGAGTACCCATAACCTATGTTGGCAGTAAAAATAAGGAAAAAACCTTGGATTTTCATCCGAAAAGTAGCCATTTTAGAGATGTGAAATATAAACTATGTCGCACGGATGTGTGCGCGTAATGAAAAACTGACCCTGTTGTTATTGATATGAAATCTCATATATGGGTAGAGCTATCGGGTCCTTTACATTTGTTTATTTTATCCCTCCCCTTAAAGTTTATATACCAAGGTATGTCAGTCTAAGTTAAAATTGACTAGGCGGAGCTATTCAGGTGTTGTCAATTTAAGTCACATTACGAAAACACGCCTATACAAATACATGGTAAATTCTACTGCCGAATAAACGAACTTGTGAGATGAAAATTGTGATATTTTTTTCTCATTTAAGCTCAAAATATAGATTGTGAGTACTCGTTGGAACCGCCTCGTCGAGGCGGTTCTAACGCGTATCCACAGTCTTTATTTTAAAGCAGAAATAAGAAAATATAGATTGTGAGTTCTCGTTAGGACCGCCTCATCGGTGCGGTTCTAACGCGTATCATCAATCTTTATTTTAGAGCAGAAATAAGAAAAAATAATGTTTACCCTTGTTAACCCCAATTTTTCTATTTAAAAGTGGGGTTCGAGGGGGGGGGGGGGGGGTCCAAATTACATAGGCGTGTTTTCGTGATGAAATTCGCTACGTCCACCAGAAGATTCGGCAGAGCGTCTTTCGCATGCTTTCTGCAAACAGACCAAATGGCCTTATATTAGCCCCAGTTTTGTTTGTGTTACAGTCGAATTCAGACAATTGGGTGTCTTGGTTTTGTAAATAGAAAATTCCAAAGGCAGGTGCAAACGATAACTCTGCCTAGTCAATCTTATCTGCGATAACTATACATAAATCCATAAAATTTTATATGGAATCGAAAGGCGAAATCTGCATAAAATTATCTTTATAAGTCTCTAAGATATTTCAATTTGAAGTGTGAAATATTTCATGGGACTAGAGCAACTTCAGACTTTCTCATCAATATTCATGGGGTATTCTATGATGCAACAGATGCACGTTAAATTTTCAAAACGTTTTTAAATATTGAAATACATTGAGATCTACAGTCCTCAGGAACTGTATAGTCAATTATTTGAATTATTTAAACTGATCTTATATGCTAAACCAGTTTTCTCCTATTTTCAAACATTAAATTCAAACTTTAAATATTTTTCAAATAAATTAAATTCTAGTTTCTATATTTGTAAGTGGATAAAATAGCGTATAAAAGTTATTGATCTGTTTTAAAGGCAAGTGAAAACACTTGCATTAACTTGTCTAACTAATATTTTGGATTAAATATCAGTTTTTAAGATAAAAAAAAAATAAATGTAAATTTATGTTTGTATTTCGAAATAAAATTTCTCATTTCTATTCTAAATTATGAACAACATACAGAGTAATCGAATGGCATGAAAGCCCTGCATTAGGCAACTGCAAAATGGAAAATAAGGTAGTTTAAAATTATATGAAGCCACCATGATTGCATTTTTAGTTGAACTCAAAGAAAATTCAAGGGAAGTTACTCTTAGAGGAAAATACATATGAATCAAATACAAACGAGTATAACTTTAGAACGGATGGGATTTTTTCAAGAGGTTTTCAATAAAAGGACCCTCTTTGTGTCTGCTTTTATCCAGCTTCACACAAAAAAAAAAAAAAAAACACACTTGTAATTGCTCTCCAAGAAGGGAAGAAACAAAAATAAATATAAAACTATATAAATAAATTATGTAATAGATTCAGTTTGAACTAAAACAATCTTCTATTTTTGATTAGCAAAATTCTGTCATCACATTTATTTGTTTATTTATTAATTTATTAGAAATTTCTTGACACATATACAGATGCAACGCAAAAAGCTGGTACGCATGCTTTCATCACATCTGCGGGCCTTTAACCCATTCGACCCTGTAGACCAGTACATATACCTTTGCAAACAGTGTAGATCTAGATAAGTCGATCATAATGAGCCGTCTCACCATCACGAACACCGTTTGCTTTCCTGCCATTAATCTCAGCTAAATATCCTATATAAGAATGAACGATTCCAAATTCACAGTTGTAAGAAACCACTGCAGAAAATCAGGCTTGATCTTCTCATTATCTCATAATCTTATAAAAGATTAAAAAGGTTACCATCGTATAAAAGATAAAAATGGTTACCATCGTATTAATCCTCAAATAAGTGAACAAAGTGCAGATTTATTTGAAGATTAATACGATGGTAACCTTTTCATATTTTATAAGATGGTAACCTTTTTATCTTTTATAAGATGGTAACCTTTTTATCTTTTATAAGATGGTAACCTTATAAGATCTCATAATCTTATAAAAGAAAAACTGAATGATTTATACATAATGACTTCTGTCTCTGGTCGGGCCCATCGGAGTCTAAATGTTGGTTTTCTTTGCTCCAGCATTTCAGTGGTTTCTTGCTGTCGAGTCCTCACCGTTGTCTCACCTCTGTGGTTCTTTGATTATTTGTGTTCACAGAGATGTTGCACTGATGAGTTAGGAGGCCTTCATGCGGACTGAACAAATTATTTATTTAAATTACGACGGAAGTAAGGGCGAGGATTGTGGCCACGTTAAATCGATTTAAGCCCCCAGTGGAAATCTTTCCACTGACCGTTCCAAGGCGGTTCTTCTGTGGCGGTTTATTTTAGTTGTTGTTTGTTACTTACTGTGTGTATCACTTGTGTCTTTTTATTTTGGATGGCCATATGGGCATTTTGTGGGAAAGTAACTGTCCTTATGGCCTTTCTTTGATTAGGTTTCCATTAGGTCTGGTCGCTTCATGTTTGTGTTTCTTTCCCTTTGGTGTCTTTGATGGGTGGAGTAAGTTAAGTGTATCGATTCCTGATCTTTGTTTTACTTCTACTTTTAATTGAATGGACATTTCATAGGGAAGACTCCCACTATCTTGCATGTAATGTAAGAAATGCTTTTTTTCACTTCTGAAGCGCATAAAAATTATACTTTATGGTCATGTCAGAAAGTGTATGAAGCTCTCACCTTTGTACTTGACAATATTTACATAAGATTAGATACTAAGTTATTTAGACAATTTGTGGGTATTCCGATGGGTACTAATTGCGCACCACTTGTGACTGATCTGTTTTTGTTTTGTTATGAGAGAGACTTCATGATGCCCCTTTCTGCTGAAAACCAGTCTGAAATCATTGAAGCTTTTAGCTCCACTTCTAGATATTTGGATGATTTATTAAATAATGATACGACCTATTTCGATGGTTTGATCAGTCAGATTTACCCCCCCCCACCAGAACTTCAGTTAAATAAAGCAAATTCTTCTGATACAGAGGCTCCGTTTTTGTATTTACATCTATCTATTTAAGATGGGTTTGTTTCATGCAAAATTTATGATAAACGCGATGATTTTGATTTTGAGATTGTAAATTTTCCTTTTTTTTTTGGATGGTGATGTTCCTCGTGCGCCATCATATGGCGTTAATGTTTCGCAATTAATTCGATTTGCCAGAGTGTGTAGTCATGTAACTGACTTCAACACTCGTAATAAATTTTTAACGGCTAAACTTCTTAATCAGGATTATCGGTACCATAAACTACGCAAAGCCTTTTCAAAATTTTATGGACGTCATTCTGATTTAATTTCAAAATTCAATATTGGACTTAAATCTCTTCTGCAACAAGGTCTATCGGAACCTGAATTTTATGGTGACTTAGTGTATAAATTCAGAAAAATATATAACCGCAATGACTTCAGCGCCCAATTTCGAAAATTCGTTCTTCGATATAAAAAGATTGGGTACAACATAAATCTTATACGACAGACTGCATGCATGGTAGTTAATCCAATCACGGTTGACAACTTTGCTTCCCTCTTTAATTGCACGCCGGTGGGTCAGGCCTCAGATTCTATGACGGTTCCAACGTAAAGGCTTAGATCTAATTCAAGGTAATGTTGGTTGGTGCCAGATGCTCTGTCTCTGGACGGGCCCATCGGAGTCTAACTGTTGGTTTTCTTTTGCTCCAGCATTTCAGTGGTTTCTTGCTGTCGAGTCCTCACCATTGTTTCATCTCTGTGGTTGTTTGATTATTTGTGTTCACGGAGATGTCGCACTGATGAGTTAGGAGGCCTTCATGCGGACTGAACAAATTATTTGTCTAAATCGCGACGGAAGTAAGGGCGAGGATTGTGGCCACGTAAAATCGATTTAAGCTCCCCAGTGTAATTCGTTTCCGCTGACCGTTCCAAGGCGGTTCTTATGTCGCGGTTTATTTTTGTTATGGTTTGTCTTTGGGTGTTTGTGTCGCTTGTGTTATTTTATTTTGGATAGCCTATTGGCCTTTTGGTGGGAAAGTAACTGTCCTTTTGGCTTCCCGCTGCTGGTGTTTCCAATAGGGTCTGTTGTTTAATGTTTGTGTGGCTTTCCCTTTGGTGTCTCTGATGGGGGCTGTGGGTTGATTGTATCGATTCCTGATTATTGCCTCCACTTCTATTTTGAAAAAGTAAATTGACTTCTACCCATCGTAAGAACAAGAATAAAAATCACTTTCTCGTACAAACGGGAAAAAATCTGAAATTGAAGACCCATTGAGATCAAGGGACATAATCCAATTTTCTCTCCTGATTGCCAATCCTCACGAATTACCTTGCTTTGTTGGCCAGCGGTGTTTATCGATTATCTTTCATGAAAGATTATAGGGCAGTTTATTCACTTATTTGAGGATTAATACGATGGTAACCTTTTTATTTGCACATGTGGGATCACCACTATCACCTGGACGCTTACAGTCCACGGCGCATTGGTGAAAAGCAGTTGTAAAGAATCCCGTCAAAATTAGTGTACGAAGAAAAGGTTTAAAAAATATTGATCGATCGGAATTATAATTTATTTGTAAAATGCTAACACGAAAATGGGTGGGCGGAACTTTGCAGTATTATGGTGGCTGTAACAAATGACGCTGTGACAAAAAAGAAACTGTCTATTTATGTGTTATTTGACATTGAGACAAAGTGCATGGATAGAAGGGAGACTTTAAATGAATTTTGGCCCACGATGGACATTGATGGCATTGATATGCAAGATACTTCTATATACCCGGCTTCAAGTGAGCACAATTTTAAATTAAGGATTATAAAAAGTCTTCCTGGCACGTGGGCTAAAATTCATGGGTGTTAAGCATGTTGACATATTTCTAGAAAAAAAAAACCCATTGTGTTCCCAAATTAAATGAATAAATGTAAAACATGCACATTAAAAATGAATTTCTGCTGTTGGAAGAAAAAACAATAATTCACTTTGTAAGAAAATTACCTTTCAAAATGGTACATTTTGGAACGTCCGTTTCTCCATTGTCCTTCATCAGAAACATACCATTTTTACACCAAACTATACTTTAGTGTGTATACCAGCAACGAGACGTGATTTTTCCAAAAACTGGCATTATAACATATCCAAACCGAAAGAACCCCTCTCAACATGTTTGTTAGTTTGTATTGGAGTTTAGCGGCCCAGTCAACACTATTTTAGGTCATTTTTGAGCCGGTCAGTTTACCTATCCACACTTGTCCTGGGCAGGCTTATACGTAAACGGTTAACCAGTACAGTGCACATTCTTACGCCAGAAACTGACATCTGCCCTTCTTGAATCAGCGGAAGGGAGAGAATGGCCGTAGAAAAGATTTCATGATCAATCTCCACGAAAGAATGTTGCCGACCCCGGCAGGAATAGAACCCGCATCCTTCTGATCACCAGACAGAGGCGCATCCGACTGAGCTACCAAGCCGGCCTTTCCAAATGTAGAGTTCAGTATACATTGTCATCCATGTACACAGTATTGCGCCCAGATTAATCCAACACTGGGGTAAATCAGCGTAGCGATAATAAAAATTCTGCCAAATCGTTATTATGTCTTTTTGACAAAACAAACAATGTTCACCACTTGTATCTATTCTATGTATTATAGAATTTTATCAAATGACGTCGCGTCTGAGAGTGTAATAACGCCATGTAATATTTTCGATAATCAACTAGTGGATTATATATGCTAATTTGCTAGATACGTCCCGTAACGTTACATGAACGACGTCCTTAACGACGTCGCATTTACTAATGGCGGAATATTGATATTTTTGAAAAACAATCGCGAATTAATTGCGTCTTAGTGTCCTATGATAAATAGAATCTTACATTCGTGCTCATGTATTATTGAATTTATTAAACTCGTTGAGGAAAAGTGATAAAATGCTCGGCCAGCCTCGCATTTTATCTCTTTTCCTCAACTCGTTTAATAAATTCAATAATACATGACCACACATGTAAGATTCTCTATTACCAAATTAATGGAAGAATCAAGGAAATCATTATCTGGGCATAAAAACATTTGAGTAGAATCCGTACTGAAGGATATTTCTACCTGCGATTAGCATGTTTATACCCCTGATTTACTTGAAGAATTTACCGATCATGTATACAGTAATGGCTGCGAATATGACCGTTCGGTGGTTGTTTAAAAGGATGGATATAATGTTATTATGGCAGTTTTTGGAACAACTACTTCTCGTTGTTGCTAGGACATGGAATATACTTTAGATTCATGTAAAAACTGAATGTTTCTTAGAAAAGACAATGGAGAAACCGATGTTCAAAAATTGACCAATTTTCTAATAAAGTAATTTATTATTATTTTTTCTTCTAACAACAAAAATACACTTTTTAATAAGCATATAATATGATTATTCATATAAGTTTAAACATTATGGGTTGCTTTTCTAGACACTTGTCGACATTCTGAACAACTATAAATTTTAGCTCACGTGTCAGGTTGACATTTTTATATAACTTAAGCACGCCGTGTATTGTCACGTGACTTCCGGAAAATCTTAGAGGGGTGGTAACCAAGTCGTGTTAGTTAAGAGCAGAATAATAAATGATCTAATGAAATTAATGACATGCAAATACCTCACCTGCAGCGACCACAATATACTTTTCCTACTGTAGAAGTAGGTGTTCAGCTCACCTGAGCATGAAGTGCTCATGTTTAGCTATTGTGATCAGTGAAATGTCAGCCGTAGGCCCTGCGTCGTTCGTCATGCGTCGTCAACAGATTGCTTTAATACGCACGCCTCCTAATCCCTTGGGTAAGTTTGATTCAAACTTCACACGAATTTTACCCAGATGTTCCCCTACCCAAATTGTTTAAATCGTTCCGCTCGGTTGAACAAGATTGCCACCAGAGCTAGAAATAGAAAAAATAAACAGCTGTAACTTTGGGCCAATTTCATTAAAAATGCATAGGAATGTTGCTTTCGTGGTCCCTCAACAAAATAGCTAAAACGATTCCGCTCTGATAAGCAAAATGGCCGCCAGAGTTAAATATCATAAAAAATGCCAACAATTTGTTCTGATAAACACAATGGCCGCCAGAGCTAAAACAGAAATGAAAAGTCAGCAATTTGCTTTAAATGGCCCTTGTGTCAGTTTGATTCAAACTTCACAGAAATGATTCCCAGGTGCCTCTCAACCAAAATAGATATAATCGTTCCACTCCGAGTTCCACTCCGATGAAAATGCTGGCCCCAGAGCTAAAAATAGAAAAAGAATCTTTAAAAGACAACTGTATATTCGTTGGCCAATTCCAAGCTACCACACGAATGTTGCATAGGTCATCATCTACCAAAATTGGTTAAACGGTTCAACTCCGATGAGAAAAAAGGCTGCCAGGGCTAACTGAAGAAATAAGGTCAACATTTTGCTTTAAATGCATGCGATGTCCGCCAAATCCATTGGTCAGTTTGATTCAAACTTCAGAAAAATAATACCTAGGTGGCTCTATAACAAATTAGCTTAATTTTTTCTGCTTTGTTGAACAAGATGGCCACCAGACCTAAAAATAGAAAAATCTTTGAACGACAATTCCTCCCGGACCCCTGGCCAATTCCAAACAAACTTCATAGGAATGTTGTGCTGGTAATCATCTACCAAAGTATCTAAAACGGCTATACTTTGATGAAAAAATGGCCAACAGAGAAACAGAATATATACACATTTGTATAACAACTTCTCCTACACTGTTGGTCTAATTTCATTCATTTCACAGGCATGTTGCTTAAGTGAATCTAAAACAGTTCCGCTCTGATGACCAAGATTGATACAAGGGCCAAAAATAGAAAAAAAGAAACAACTTTAAATGCTAATTTGTCCTGTACCTTTGGTCCAATTTTATCCAAACCTCATATGGTTGTTACTTACATGATCTCTCCAGAAATAGCTGAACAGTTCCACTGAACAAGATGTCTGTCAGAGCTAAAAATAGAAACATCTTTAAGTGACAACGCCTCCTATACCATTGATTCAATTTCTTTCACACTTAGCCCACTGGGCAATCGATATTTAAACAACGTCGCATCAGTGTCGATGCAACGTCATGAGGTTGCATCGACGTTGTACAGTCGTTTTGTACCTGCTGGGAAGGTTGCTTAGATGACCTTCGTCCAGAATGGTTTTGCTCCAATGAAAAAAAAAATGTCTGTCAGACATTAAAATAGTTAAGTCTCCAAATGTCAATTTCTCCTATACTCGTTAGCCAGTTTCATTCAAATTTCGCAAGAATGTTGCTAAAGTGACCAGCTATCTAAGAGTAGCAGTAATGCGTCATGGAATAAGATGGTTGTCAGTTATCCACATGATTTTCAGAAACTATCTGACATCTTGAAATCAGGTGAGCGATTCTGGGCCATCTTGGCTCTATTGTAAATGCGCAAAAGAAGACTGAAATGTGTAATAAGGTGTTGGTTTTGTTTAACGTAGGATAAAAAGGAAATTGCATTTAAAGCTTACCTCAATGACTCATGACGATCCCCTGCTACAATATGTTTTAAATGTTTCTAGTACATACATGTAGAAGCCCCCGTGGTGCAGTGGTTACGCTACTCGCCTTGTAAACCAGGGATCGCAGGATCGATTCCGGGCTTCTCCAGACTTTCGGATGAGTCTTTAAAACCGAGGTCCCGTCTCCGTATGACCTTAGCTGTTGGTGGGACGTAAAACTCAAACACTCACTCACTCAGTACATGCATGTGTTCTCCAGGGAGCAATTCTCTTGCGAATACCTTTCATTATGTTCACTATTATTGCAAACCTTGTGTTGGTAAAAAGAAAAGATAAATACTTAGTGTAGGTTAATCAAGCGTTATGCAACAAGCTGTAAAGTTAAAAGTTATTCCCAGCCGTCACCTCATCTTAATCTCCAGCGTTTACACTCAAAAGTCAATAAAACATTGGCATTTTTGAAATTATCGAAGCAGCATACAACAGAATTTTAAAGTTTGTGGAGAGTAAATGTTTTATGTTTAGGGGTATGGTTTGATAGACTAAAGAGATGTAGAATACAGTCACAGTATGTCTTGAACACAAACTTGTAAGAAAAAACATGGTTATGACGTACATGTATTATCATTTCAAACTGATGGATTGGAGCCTTTTGTTTAACTCTTGATATGCATGTCATACCAAATCCTTCTCATAACGGGAATGGTAGACTACTGATCTGGATGGTCAATTATTCTTATCTTGCACAGCAGGCCAATGTCTTAATATATACAAAAGTAATGCCTGATGTTTATATACTGTTTACTGTCATTTAAAACAAGCGCCATTGCTTTATCGACCCAGTCTCCTACATGAAAGAAAGAATGTTCACCAATGTGGTACTATGTATTAAATCACCTGACGTTTCCTCGGCACAAGATTCTCGAAGTGACAGGCCACTTTTTGGTAATTGTGAATAAAATGTATTGTTATTAATATGTTCATGGGGAAAAACAATGCTATTGCATCACAGCAAATATTTCATCATTTCTCCACAATGCATGATGAAGCAAGAGTTTACATGTATTTGCATTTTTTAAAGAAAAATAAAATAAAATAAAAAAATAATAATAAATAAAATAATAAAAAAAACACCGTGCCCTCATTTATATTTGCTCTGCACCGTGGTGATGTTTATAAACTCTGATACACTTTACTCTATAAGTGTCAGCTGATCTTTGGGAGCGGAAATAAATCTTTGACGTATAAAATGTATGTTAGTCTTTGCTAAGAATTATCGTTTTGCGAATTGTAACCTATTTTGAGACCAAGCGAAGAAAACAACAGTAAGAGAATTAAAGATGCATTATACTATATTCCTATAAAGTAACGGATGTACAGTGGGTACCTCCCGACTTTGTTCCCTCTCCTTTCACATTTTCTAATACCTTCCCTTTTCTCCCTACCCCTTTTCTCCCCATCGCTCCACCTTTCCACCCTCTCCCCATTTCTCCTTTCTTCCTCTCCCTTTTCTTCCATCTCCCTCTCCCTCCACCTTTCTTCCCGTCCATCTGCACACCCCAACAAAGACATGTGGGTTTACAAAAAACAACAAAAAAAAAAAACATTTTAACTTGCTTCAGTGCCTCACGCTATCTCTGTATCGGTTTTTGTACCTTCAGTTCTTCGATAATGATAGATTTCCAAACGCAAATCATCCCTTAAAATTGTTTTCAGTACCATCCGCATTTGAAAGCAAAGAAAGGTTTACATCTAATTAAAGACAATTATCAGTAGAAGGATACTTTGTTTTCAAATGCGGACATATGTTAAATTTAAATTTGATTCACATAGGGATGTGTAAATTCCTCCATTGACTCAATGTTAAATGCGATTGACAGTACGTGTATTCAATCGATAAATGAATTGTGAAATCTCCTTTTTATGAGAAAATGAAACCCAAGATTATGCACGAGAGACTTCAGGTCCCTATCTGGTAATATTATAGCATAGATTTTCTCAGTATTGAAATATGCTGTTTCGGTGGGCCAGCTCTTATGGAAAACTGTAACACGCCCTTTTCTCGTTCCTAAGAGAAAGATTCTCGTTCATACAAGATGTTTTCATGTTCATACGAGAAATTTACCATCTTCTTAATTATCCAATATCACCTCCTTTGGGTGAGTGAGTGTTGAGTTTTACGTCTCACAAACAGCGATGGTCATACGGAGACGGGTCCTAGGTTTAAAGATTCATCCGAAAGTCTGGAGAAGCCAAGGATCGATCCAGCGAAATAGAAGCAAATAGAATGATCAGGAATCGATACAATTAACCCACAGCTCCCACCAGAGATGTCCTGGTTTACAAAGCGAGTAGTATAACCATTACACCACAGAGGCTTCTAATCACCTCCTTTGAAGTCGCCAGTTATGGGGCGCTAGGCGTGGAAATCAGGGCCATCAGTTTAATCCTTCTCAGTATATATATTGTTCAGAATGTTGTTTGTAGCCATTGTTTATGTGTACCTTTAACCGCACCCTAAATATATAGCATGCGAACACGTATAAACACAAATTCTAGTTCTTGGCGGAGAAAGTCTGGACTACAGTGGGGTTAGAACTAAAGTTTACACCCTTGTGCACTTGGTGTTCACGTCAGGTGCACAAATTTACTGTCAATTTAATGCAAATAGTGCACTTGGCGTGCACGTCTCAAGTGCACTTGGTGTAAACTTTAGTTCATGCGTCACTGTATTTCAGTTTTGATCGCAACAAGTGAAAAGGAGTCTTCGTGCATATGCACCAGCGAAGTCTACTCCCCGCATAGCCACTTTGTTATTTAATCTTAGCATGCCAAACACAACAATTATCGCCTGCTTTGTCGGCTGCTTATTACTTTTAGAGCCATTGTTGCAAGCAGTGTGGAATAAGATACTGCACCTGTAGTGGTAATTTGGTATGAGTCCTTACTGTTTGCCTGTATGCTTTGTTTTTGTGTAGAGGTTTTACATTATGTACATCATCAAAATTGATCCTTGCATCTTTAATGGTCCTGGCTTTCATGGCATCTAAAATGGTCCTCAGCAGCATTCAATCTCTCGGTATCAACAGCCTCTAAAATGCGTCCCGTGTGATATCCCCGATTGCATCTAAAGTGGTCCTCAATAGCATCCAATAGCCTATATAATGACTCATGTTTGAATCATTGCAGTGCCAATGCAAACTTAAAGCATAAAATGTTTTGTTTTTAAACCGATTTTCAAATCACAGAAACGCGCCAATATATTTTTGACTCCCTTTAACCCCACTTCCATATAGTAAAACTGGGTTTACAGGGCTATAAATTATTTTCTTATATCTATTAAAAACATATATTTTGGTACTCGTTAGAATCGCCTCGAAGAGTTCCTACAATCTCTGTTTTGAGCATATAACAGAAAAGTTACCGCGTTCGACTTTAATATGATCGAGAGGTTGCAATTGTCAGCTCAAATCGGGCCACCGGTGCTGAGTTCTGTCCTTGGGCGAGACAATTAATGACACCGCCCCTCTCCACCCACGTGTAAATGGGTAGCAGTAACGAAAAATTCACTACCTCTTTCTCGCGCGCGTGATACCACCCGGAATGAGCGCAATCTTGCCTACCTAGGCATTGTTTTCTAATGTAGATGTATTTTCTCATATAGTCGTATTTCCTATTTAAGCGCCTGATAGAAGTTTTCCGAGATAGTCTTTAGTTTTTCCGACTTAGTCGTAATTCCCGTTTAGTCGCCTCACAAACGCTCTTGATTTTCATTAAAATTTGAAATTATTGAGTGTTTACACAGCATGAATTGGACAGGTATATCAAAGACGCCGCAAGAAAGATAAGAGCCTTATCCAAAAAATGTGGATATGCAAGCGGCATTTTGATTGGATAATTGGAAAATAAGAAATAGCGGTCTACTTGCATTTACGGGTAGACCTGCATTTTACGGGTACACTCCTTTTTTTACGGGTATACCCGCATTTTAAGATGCGGGTACACCCGTAAATTTAGGGGTGTACCCGCAAATATAGGGGTGTACCCGTAAAATGCAGGTCTACCCATAAAATGCGGGTAGACCGCTAAATGCGGGTGTACCTGCAAATTTACGGGTACACCCGCATTTGAAATAGGGGTGTACCTGCAAATTTAGGGATGTACCCGCAAATTTACGGGTATACCCGTATATCCAAAATGCGGGTAGACCGGTATCGGTCATTTTGACCCTTTTGGTACACCATATGATATTAAATAAACTTGAGATGCACTGTGTTAACGGAAAACCTGTCGTATGACGAATGGTAAACAAACAAAGGCTCATATAAGCCTGCGTAAATGCACCTTATAATCATACATTGCTACGAACAGGATTGAATACTGGGTGGGAGGACTGTTTTCTTGCAGTTATTTTTTCCATACTCGTATACAGCTAAAATCGACATAGTTCCTTTGGCGTTATCACAGATGATCCAAGGGATGGGTAATAGGTCGGAATATTTTATTTTACAAACAGTTTCAAATATTTTAAAGAGGTTCTTCTTTCATATTTCCATGTATAGGTTGTGAGTTATTGCTAGAACCGTTCTATAGAGTACAGTACCCACAACCTTTGTCTTGTACAGAAGAAAAGGTTTAGGGTGATTGCTGGAAACGCTTCATTGACAACGTATGTCTGTGAGCAGAAAATAGCCCCGCATTGAGCCGAGTCTAACAAGTACCTTCCACATATGTCTTGGAACAGAAATAAGGAAACAATGTATACCCCTTTTAACCCCATTTTCTCTATGTTAAGTGGGATTACAGACGGGCGTATATATATACGATTCGATAGTATTCTTCATGTGAACAGTCAAAGTCCAGATGAGACTGTGTAGACATTATGTTTCCTCTGAACTTTCCATGTTCGCATGCTTTTGATAAATCGGCCAATATAATTTAATTTGTTGTTATAAACATATATCAGTGAACCCTTTCTTTCCATGTTTGAATGTACAATGTTAATACATAGAGGATCTTACATGAGTGTTCATGTTTTACTGAATTTATTAAACGAGTTGAGGAAAAGGGATAAAATGCGAGGCTTTACCGAGCATTTTATCCCTTTCCTTCAACGAGTGTAATAACTTCAATAATACATGAGCACGAATGCAAGATTCTATTTATCACATGACATTTAAAACGCGTTTTATTCACGTTTATTTTATAAAAATGTCAATGTTCCGTCATAAGTAAACGCGACGTCGTTAAGAACATCGCGCGTGTAACGTTACGGGACGTACCTGTACATAACTAATTTGCATATTTAATCCACAAGTGGATTATCGAATTTATTACATGGCGTTATTACACTCTCAGACGCGACGTCATATGATAAAAATAATTGGTTACAGGTAAATGAAGAGACTGAAACATAACGCTTCTTTTGTCACAGTTAGTTTTTGACAGCGAAAGTAAGCTATATCGCACATGGGTATGTTGCAATAAGTGGCCATTATGATAACACACATTCGTGTGGCATTATACAGAAAACGGTTACTTTTCTAATGAAATTGAGTCATATCTTTATTTCTAATTTATGCACAGCTTGTGGGTGCTTGTTAGAAAAAGAGGCGGTTCTAACAAGTACCCTGTTGTGGGTGCTTATTAGAATCGCCTCATAGCGGTTCTAACGAGTACCCACAACGTATGCTTGGGGTTAAGGCAAAAAAAAAATGATGTATTTTCCCGCAAACCAAAGTTTTCTGTATATAAAGTTGGATTAAGAGGGATGCCCATTACATGAACTTGTTAACATTATGACGACAGCCAAGCAGATTTAAGTGCGTTTTGGACGGGAAAGCCCAAACATGGACACTCAAGCTGGAAACTCAGATCAGAGGTCAAGCTCAGATCAGGGCCTTTACGGTCAAACCATTAAGATAGCATATCCGTGTGACCATCACGTGAACATGTCCGTGAAATGAAGACCCCCCTAAACCCTACTGTATATAGAGAAAACTGGGGTTTACGGGGGTATACACTATTTCCTTATTTTTTGTTCCAAGACATAGTTTGTCGGTACTCGTTAGAAACACCTCAATGAGGCGGTTCTAACGAGCACCGCCAGCCTATGTTTGCAGTATTTATAAGAAAGATATCCCGAATTTTCACCAGGAAAGTAGCCAATTTAGAGATGGGAAAATGCACACGTGTGTGTTATCGTAATGATAGCGTTTTCTTTCATATCTCCAAAATGGCAATTCATATCTCAAAAAACAGTTATCTACTATGTCTTGGTGCAGATATTAGAAATTGGAACACCTGTAAACCCCACTTTTCTCTATACAAAGTGGGGGTTACAGGTGTGTTAATAACACAAACTTGTTTACATGTTGCGTTTCTATACAGCACGATAACAAGTCCGTGCGAAGAAAAACCCACTAAACCCCACTTTATATAGAGAAAACTGGGGTTTACGGGGGTATATATTATCTGCCTTATTTTTGCTCAAAAACATGGATTGTAGGTACTCGTTAAAACCGCCTCATTGGGGCGGTTCTAAAGAGTACTCATACTCTATGTTGAAATCAGAAATAAGAAAGGAGTTACAATTTTTACCCTAATATTTGTCATTTCTGATACCATGTTGGACGCCATTGTTTCACATGGAGATGTTTTCCTAATGCGAATTAATGTATAAAAATCAATATGAAACCCAGTATCTCTAAATAGTGGAAGATTCTACCCCAAACGGCCATTTTTGTGGTAAAATGTGTGGCAATTTTCTTTTACTATTACTCCAATCATAGATGTTATGCCTTATGGTGTTCACACAACATAGATCACAGTTTTGGACCAGAAAATATAAAATGTAAAATCCCTGTAAACCCCGGCTTCTCTTTGTAAAGTGGGTTTACAGGGGTTTTCATTACATAGACTTGTGAATATGTTGCATTTCTAAACAATGTCATTTGAAATAATTCAGCTGACACCCATAAACTATAAATGTGTTGTTGTTTTTTTTTCAATATATAACGTGGAATATTTCGTTCATGGATTTGTGAGAACGGATAATATTTTGTCTTAGGCACAACAGAACAAAACAAAACAAAAAATATGGCTCACTATTAACGGTTTCACTAAAAGAGTAATTTTCTCGCTCGTTAAGACTTTAGTAACAACACCAAAACAGCCAGTTATAAATTAACTAGACATCTATTCACATCAGCGATTCTCGTTCAGTATTCCCCGGGGTCATAAAGGCGAAAATATTTTCGCACACAGACGGATTATAGCACAATTGAGATTACACAACAGGTATATATCATGGGCCTCAGTCGAAGGGAGACAATCCAATGTTGGCTTTTGAAGTGAGACAAGGATATTGTCTGTCTCCAACAATATTTTCAATATTTGTAAATGACCTTGTTTCAGAAATTGATGACTTTGACCTCGGCATCGACTTAAATGGTGTAAAACTTTCTCTTTTACTCTACGCCGATGGCATTTGCGTTTTGGGCTGAAAATGAGACAGATATGCAGAAAATGTTTAACACTTTTTGTACCAAATGGAATCTTCCACGTTATATATAGCAGGAGTCTACTTCAGAATTTAGGGGTGACAGGTTGTGTTTTCTTCAAAACTGATTTGGAAGATGGCTGATATTTTAGCAAACAATGGAGGCCCTGATCAGACGCCGCGTTTTGGAGTTTCCGGTACAAAATGGGTTAATATTTTACATAAACGGTGCAATAAATGGCGAGTCCTCATAAACACCGATAAGACAAAAACAGTTCATTTTCGTACGTGAGGCGCGACAGAAGTGAATTGTCTTTCAAAATGGGCGAAACTGTTCTAAAAACAATAGAAACATATAAGTATCTGGATGTAATCTTCCACGAAAATATGTTCTAGAAAGAGTTATCCTTTGGAAGCAAGGAATACACCACAGAACTGGAAAATATGGAGTGTATTTGTTTTCTGGGCCAGACTAGCTAGTTTCGGCCATTTAGGCTTCATCAGTGACCCTCAAATATTTTCAAAATTCAACAATGGAATCAATGATCCTAAAGGACAAGAAATTTAAACTACACTATGATGCAGGGCAGGGAGACTTTTTACGGCCGCCACACATTCCCAGACACCAGCTGTAGTGACGTTAAATATGTTCTAGAAAGGGTTATCCTTTGGAAGCAAGGAATACACCACAGAACTTGAAAATATGGAGTGTATTTGTTTTCTGGGCCGGACTGGCTAGTTTCGGCCAATTAGGCCTCATCAGAGACCCTCAAATATTTTCAAAATTCAACAATGGAATCAATGATCCCAAAGGACAAGAAAATATAAACTACACGTTGATGTAGGGCAGGGAGACTTTTTACGGCCACCACACATTCCCAGACACCAGCTGTAGTGACGTTAAATATGTTCTAGAAAGGTATTTGTTTTCTGGTTCAGATTTTAGTCACACAGCGGAAGCCCTGTCGGTGGCAGAGCGTTTGGTGGTTTCATATCTAAGTTACACGGGTTGAAAGATTGTGGTTTCAAATCAAAACGTCTGAAAAACTGTATTACTCATGTGTTGTCCCTATCACAGACCATGGAGCATCTGTGTGGGGCTATGAATCGTTTGCCCAGTTAGATTATGTTCAAAACTGGGTAATCTAGTATTTTCTAGGTGTGCATAGGTTTACGCTTATCCTGGCAATAGTAGGTGATTCAGCTAGTTACCTAATCTTGTTTGTTTGATTTGAGGTCTAACATCCCCGTCAAATGACATCTCAAGCCTCGTCGCCTATTGAAACCAAGGGTTTATAAGCATGGACGGTCCGACTCGCACCGCTTTACCTGGACAGGCTTAGATCCACTAAGCGGTTTACCAGTACTCATATGCGGTTGTTTTCAGCTCTGCGTAGAAGCATCATGCAGCCCATTTATTTCTTCAAGCCCGAATGGGCGGGACCGAGTTACCTAGTCAGTACAGACGGTGGGTGGCTTATTGGCTATGCTGAGTTGTTGGAACAGGTTCGTACTCATGGATGATTCTAGACTGACAAAGCAGGTTTTCAACTATGACTATGAATCTGGCCAGACTAATTGGTGCAAAGATATTAGTTTGTTTGTTTGAGTTGTGGTTTAACGTCCCCGTCAACGCTGTATAAGTCATTTTGGAGACGTTGCTTCCAATTTGTGGGACTTTTACCCGACATTGAGATGAAATGACATCTCAAGCCCTGCCGCCCAATGAAACCAATAGGGTTTATAAGCATGGACGGTCTGACTCGCACCACTTTGCCTGGGCAGGCTTAGATCCCTTAAGCGGTTCATCAGTATTCGTGTGCGGTCAGATTCAGCTCTACGTGGAAGCATCGTGCAGCAAATCTATTTCTTCAAGCCCCGATGGGCGGGGGCCAACAGAGATATTAGACATCACGAAAACATACCTATATAAGTTTGACCCTCTTGAACCCTATTTTAATAAATAAATGTTAGTATATATCTGCCCAAGATGGAAAGATAATATGGGATTGTGTAAACCAGGAGCGTGATAGCTCAGTGGTTAGTGCTCTTTCCTTTGATGCTAGAGGCCCCCGGATCGATCCCCGGCAGCAGTGATAAAATTTTGGTGTTCGAACACGCTCCATTGGCATCACCTGCAGGGATGAATGTCATAAAGTGCGCCGTCCTTGGGATCGGAGGTCACAGTGCAGGGAAAAACATTCCCTGTGCAGGTTAAAGATCCCTACCGTATTTACATGATTACTGTGTAGTCTTTCATCCTGCAAATCAAGGTCGAGTTCTTCAAAGTATCGTTAGCTTAACGACCTCGTTAGTGGTCAAATTGTTACTATTCTATTAAGTACAATATCAAGTACAGTGGTAGTTTTGCTGAAAAAAATGAAAAGCTGCTCATATTTTTTTTCTGCAAAAATATTAGTATATTTGCCATATTAAACCATCAAAGTAGAAGTAAAACAAAGATCAGGAATCGATACAATTAACTTACTCCACCCATCAAAGACACCAAAGGAAAAAAAACACAAACATGAAGCGACCAGACAATAATGGAAACCTGAACAAAGGAAGGCCATAAGGACAGTTACTTTCCCACAAAATGGCCAAATGGCCATCCAAAATAAAAAGACACAAGTGATACACACAGTAAGTGACAAACAACAACATAAATAAACCGCCACAGAAGAACCGCCTTTGAACGGTCCGTGGAAAGAATTCCATTGGGGGGCTTAAATCGATTTTACATGGCCATAATCCTCGCCCTTACCTCTGTCGCGGTATACACTAATTTGGTTTAGTCCGCATGAAGGCTTCATGAAAGTTTTAACGATACGTTAACTTAGGACGTCGTTAGTTTTGAACAACTGCGAAATTGGCAGAGAAAAAAAGAAGAATGACCAGGGGCCAGTTGTTCAAAGAATTGTAAACTTAACGAGTTCGTTAGTGGACAAATTGTTAACTAGTCTAGCAAGAACAATATCCAGTATTCTGATGTTTTTGTGAAAAAAAATCAGCAAAAAAGTAAACATGATTGTCGTATTTTATAATCAGACATCGCTGATAAAAAAGAAAATTTTATGATGAAAACTTGTGATATTTTTCTTATTTCTGCTCCAAATATAGATTGTGGGCACTCGTTAGAACCGCCTCATCGAGGCAGTTCTAACGAGTACCCACAATCTATATTTTAGAGCAGAAATAAGAAAAATAAGGTATACCCCCGGAAACCCCAGTTTTACTATATAAAAGTGGGGTTCAAGGGTGTCAAAATTATAAAGGCGTGTTTTCGTGATGGTTTAACGATAGGTTAACAAGCGACACCGTGCCCAAGTTTGCTTAGGGCACTCAATTATGACAACAGCAGTATTAAACAAGAACAATCGATAGCGAATGAACATTTATACGTATATATATGTATGTTCGGTAAGAAGAGAAGTAATATGATTTTCAGGATTAGGGAGAGAAGCAATATGATTTTAAAGATTGGCTTCTGCGCCTTGGTAAGTTATATTTGATAACTGCAGTATCAGGACGAAAATTGGACCAGCACAATCAAGAATTAATCTCCCATGATTATTTTGAAGCTGATAAAAAATCAATGGATAAATAAAAGTAAATGAATAAAATAAAATAAACGAGAAAATGTTTTTGTATAACACTATGCCCAAACTTTATATGACCCTTAAACATGCATTGAAATAAAAATTGGAAAAAACTATATACAAAGTACCCACCGTCTAATGTCAAATGCCGTGGTCAAAACAGGGGGAAAGAAGATTAACTTAAACGAATAAATAAATAAATAAATAAATAAATAAATAGTAAAACTGGGATTTACAGGGGTAAACATTATTTTTCTTATTTCTACTCTAAAATATAGATCGTGGGAACTCGTTAGAGCCGCCTCGATGAGGCGGATCTTACGTGTGCCCACAATCTATATTTTAAGCAGAAATAAGAAAAATATCACAATATTTCATGTTAATCACTTCATTTTTTTCTCTTCATCTCTTCATTTTTTGGCGATAAAAAATTAGTATGTATTTTATAGGCGTGTTTTCGTAATGACAAGAGATTGTATGATCGTAGTCCGAATGGTTTTTGAACAGTGACGTCGAACGTCAGCCTGGTCACATTTCAATTTTCACACTAATCCCACCACTGATTTTATCACCATCAAGTCTTTTGATACGTGCAAAAGCATCGTGATCGAGCGAAGCTCGCTTGCGTGTGTGCTGATACACGCCTATAGATAACATGCAACATAAAAAGATACTTCCACAAAGACAAAATTAGAAGCCCCGTGATGTAGTGGTTATGCTACTCGCCTTGTAAAACAGGGGTCGCAAGATCGATCCCGCGCTTTTCCAGACTCCATAATGGAATGAGTCTTTAAACCGAGGTCCTGTCTCCGTATGACCTTAGCTGTTGGTGAGACGTAAAACACAAACACTTACTCACTCCACAAAGAGAAAACCTATTTCATCTTCAGTCAAACATGGCGTCGACCAAGCTCGAGTGTTTCCCGTCAGGCTTTCAGACATTCCGTCAAATAGGGCGATGTAATTGAGCCGAGGTGAAATTTCGTCACGTTATCACCCCATTACGAAAACACGGCTATACAAATACACTGTAAATTTGCCGCCGAAAAATGATAATTTTAAGATGAAAAATTGTGATATTTTTCTTATTTATGCGAAAAAATTAGATTGTGGGTACAAACAATCTATATTTTAGAGCAACACAAACATTAAGCGACCAGACCATAATGGAAACTAAACAAAGGAAGGCCATAAGGACAGTTACTTTCCCACAAAATGGCCATATGGCCATCCAAAATAAAAAGACACAAGTGATACACACAGTAAGTAACAAACAACACCATAAATAAACCGCCACAGAAGAACCGCCTTGGAACGGTCAGTGGAAAGATTTCCACTGGGGGGCTTAAGATTTTACGTGGCAAAGCCTCGCATTTTATCCCTATTCCTGAACTCGTTTAATAAATTCAAAGCTTTCATTTTCCATTGCGGGGCAGCAGACCTAGCTGGCATATCAAAGGGATTCAGGTTGTCTCAATATACTGCTTAGTTACGGCTGAGAAAATGCTGTCCGTAGCCCTGTAGAGTCCGTAGCCCTATAAAAAGATTTTATTCCATACAACCTTGGTTAAACCTTCCTCATTTCATAACCTCTCAGCAAATGATTAAAAAGAAATATCATTTTGGAAAATATATAGTCGTATGAAAAGTGTCTAGGGTGATAAGAACACAAGTAAGACCAAGTATGCAGTAAAAGTGAAATTTGTAGACAACTGAATATATTGGTTTATGTTATTTTGATAGTTTTGGATAGATAATTCAATTTACATTTTTTTTTAAAGCATTAAGACCATTCAAAGCAAATGATTATTCGGTATAAATCTAATTTTGTAGTTAGGGGCTGCGGACTCTACAAAAGTGTCTTTCAATGAAACGCTTACCCCGAAACTTTTGCTTTCAGACTGTAGTGCTTAAACCAGAAACAAGGAGCACATGGCAAGCCTTTTTACTATTTATTGCAGAGTCCAGATATCTTCTATAGCATATCTTATATACTATATAAGATGTCATACTGATATATATCATGTTAGATAAATAAGAAATATGTTAAAAAAGATATCTAAAACAGGCTATATATATATCTGATATAGTGTATAAGATATCTAATACGGGATATTAGATAAAAAAATTATATGATATATAAGATACCATATATCAGAATACAGATAACTGATTTATCCAAACATGCAAGGTATCTTATATACTATATAAGATATATCCAAATGCTAAATGAGATATCTAATGTAGTATATTAGATATCTATATTAGATATTTTATATAGTAAACAAGATATTTTATAATATACTATGTTAGATATCTTGTATGTTTGGATAAATCAGATATCTTATATCCCATATTGGATATCTTATATATTATAAATAAGATGCATTATATATTTAGATAATCAGATATCTTACATAGAATATTGGATATCATTTAAACTTAATTTAATATCGTATTTATTTTGCTATATGAGAAGATATCTTATATGTTAAATACGTTATCTTATATATAATCATTCTACCGACTAAAATGAAGGGCCCCTATATAATCATCATACCGACTCAAATGAAGGGTCCCTATAAATAATTGACAGGTTAATTGAGAAACAGTATTGAGAAACTTGGTATGACTCCAGCATTTGCTTTCCAAGACAAGTCTTCCTCATTTAGTGACTGTCTAGTAATGTTTACTAAATAGAAGCGTCCTGATGTCATCCTGTGCCCAGTAATACTGTGAAATGTAAATACAGATTGTATTTGAAATAATGTTGGAATGGCGATATGAAACAATGGTATGACTATTCGGATATTCCATTAAGGTTCTATTATCTGCTATCAAAATGCTCCATACAGGCTTCAAAAAGGTCCCCCGGTGCAGCTAATGGAAACGCGTCAAACCACCTTCAGCCCCTTGATGCACGTATTCGAGGTCATTTATCATTCTGTTTGCGGTGGGAGGCAGTCCGAGGCTTGGGGTATGATTGAAAGGGCACCTCTCTCTCTCTCTCTCTCTCTCTCTCTCTCTCTCTCTCTCTCTCTCTCTCTCTCTCTCTCTCTCTCTCTCTCTCTCTCTCTCTCTCTCTCTCTCTCTCTCTCTCTCTCTACCTACCTACGCATCTTGAAGCTATCATCTTTTCATCTTTCTTATAAATAATATAGATAAAGAACCAAAGACAATCTCGCATGCCGCACAAGTACTCGGCAAACTGGCCAACTTGTTAAGAAAAGGAGCATCTAATGATAACAGCATTGATAATGATGATTATTAAATAATAATAATAATACTAATACTAATAATAATAATAATAATAATAATAATAATAATGGCTGTTCAGTGGTAGTGACAGCACAGTGATTCAAAACTGCAAGGGAGCAACTATTATTTGACTCTGTATTCATGTTCCCTCAAAATCAGATAAATTATCTACTTTAACAAATAAGATACTTTTTTTGTCTGGCTAAATAAGATATCTTATATAGTAAGTAATGATAATTGTATCTTATATGAGTCTGAATGCTATTCCATCACGCGAACAAGTCCGTGAAATGAACACCCCTTAAAAACCCAACTTTATATAGAGAAAAATGGGGTTTACGGGGGTAAACATTATTTTTCTTATTTTTTGCTCCTAGATTGCAGTATTTATAAGAAAAATATCACGGATTTTCATAAGAAAAATCGCCATTTTGATGATGTGAAAAAAATGCACTATGTCGCTCGGGTGTGTTATCGTAATGCGTTCATAGAATAACCGCATGGATGCAGCTTTTTTGGCTTACTGATTAAGTTAAGTTTCTATATACATGTAGCTCTCAAAATCTCTTCTGGACGTATACCTTTGACCCTTTGTTATCAGCCAAAAAGGTTTTGAACCTACTTTCCAATATCAATATTTTAGCAAAAATTTTATAAGTGATAAACTTTTGCTTAAATTGTTATTTGTGTAATCATTTTGAACCAATATTATTAATAATTGCAAAGTTTCCATCTACCTGGTGCAGAAACATTCTGTGGACATCACTCGGAATTCAACCATTCAATATGAAGAGTCCGTAGCCCCTGACTGACCAAGTAAACGCTACGTTACTAGTTGCTTATTAGGGATATTCCTTGTTACAGACAACTGATTTATTAACTTCAAAACATTTTTATTTCTATAATTATCATGGACAAGTTGATAATATCTTTTCTCGGTTGCAGAAAGAGTGATTTCGTGCAATTATTTTTTTTGTATTTGTTAGAATTTGATCCTTCTTAATCTGGCAAAAAAGGCAACATGTCCATTAAATCTGAATTTTGTAACTTTACAAGGCCATAGGCAACCAGTTGACATCAGCTGAATGCATAGTTTTCTCAAACTACATACCACTTTTAACCTATCAGTATGAATATAAGTGTAACTGTAGAGTCCGTAGCCCCTGAACCTGTCATATAAGTATTCTATTACAAGATGGTTTTAGGAAATGCAACCGTGATGTTTTGTTTCAGTTCACAATATCTTATTGCTCTTTACATATATCTTGTTAAACTGCAGTTAAGTTGATTTAAAAGGATAAAATAAGTAAACAACCATCAGAGACTTTCAAGATATCCCAAAGTACTTGCAGATCTACAAAAAAAAAAAAACAAAAAAAAACAACATTTTTTTCTATGAAAACTAAGTTCCATGTAATAATGTCAAGACTCAGCAAATCACTGATGCAATAATGACATTTGATTCAGTTGAATTATGCTTCATAACAATGGCTTTGATTGTAAAAATTCAGTGTACTGCCATCCTGCTGCTGGTCATATTATTACTGGTAATTTTCCTGATTCTAAGTTACGTAATATAATTTCTAAAGGACCGAAGTATCGATTTACTTCTAAAATTGATTTCAATAAATGTAGAGATGAAATCGCTGCTGCCTTGAATGAATTTGGTAATCGATGGTGTAAACGAGAGTATGTCGAACATAAATACATAACTTAGCATTTTAGTGAACAAACGCATTTCTTTTTATTCTCAAAATACGAACTTATTACCTCCTAAACCTAAGACGTTTTTACGTCACCTTAAACTAGGAGATTCAAGAATTTCATAAGAAGTTTGTTTTGGCTCCAGCAGATAAGGCCGCTAACAATATGGTCGTTGTTTGACGGCTTCTCTATGTAAACACTCTTCAGAAAGAAGTTGGTGGTACTAAGGCCTATAAACTGCAGCCTTTAGCTGTTGAGAGGGCTTTAGTTGATGACCACATTTGTCATTCAGCCACCAAGTTTTCTGTCTGTGTTACAGAAGTCCAAGACAAGCTTCCTACGTTATATTGATTACCTAAACTTTATACAAGACCATACAAAGCACGTTTTATTGCAAATAAAGCTTGACTTGTACCACCACTGAACTCTCTAAATTATTAACTTCATGTTTTACTGCCATCAAAAAACATGTGATAGAATATTGCGACAGAGTCTTCGAAAGATCAGGTAGAAATCTCTTTTGGTCTATAAAAATTCTAATGAAGTTTTAAATAAATTGAAATCCGGAAGTTTTCGTGCTTAATGTGAAAATGTATAGCCCGTAGGCATGTTTCAGTACCTAAAACTACATGTAAAATGACCAAAATTAACACAAATGAACAACAGAAATAAAGCAGTTACCATAAGAAATGCATCGAACAAATGTCTTATGGGACAGAAAAGTTAATCAGCCTCCTGCAATTTTTATGCCACCGGAATCTAGATTCGGGGGGGGGGGGGCATATAGTTTTTGGTCTGTCTGTCTGTGTGTCCGTTTGTCTGTCTACAAAACCTGAACATTGGGCATAAATTTTGAATGGTAATAGATAGAGCTTTCATATTTCACATGTGTATACCGTATCACAAGACCTTTCCAGTGGTACCATAATTGTTGATATAGTGACCTTGACCTTTGACCTACTTTTTCATTTTTTGAAAACATTAACACTAGCCATAACTTTCGATTGGTAAGTGATAGGGCTTTCTTATTTCATATTTCACATGTGCATTCCTTTTCTCAAGACCTTTCTAGTGGTATCATAATGTTTGACCTTGTGACCTTAACATTGATGTTTGACCTACTTTTTAAAAACTTTAACATTGTCCATGACTTTCGATTGGTAAGTGGTAGGGCTTTCATATGTGCACTCCTTGTCACAAGACCTTTCTAGTGGTACCATAATCTTTGACCTCGTGACCTTGACTTAGACCTTTGACCTACTTTTTAAAAACTTTATCATTGGCCATAATTTTCGATTGGTAAGAAGAAGGGCTTTCATATTTCACATGTGTATTTTTGTCACAAGACCTTTCTAGTGGTTCCATAGTTTTTGACCTAGTGACCTTGATCTTGACGTTTGACCAACTTTTTAAAAAACTTTAACATAGTCCATACCTTTGATTGGTAAGTGATTGGGATGTCATATTTCACATGTGCATACTATGTCACAAGACCTTTTCAACAATCCCATAATTTTGACCTTATGACCTTGACCTACTTTTTTAAGACTTGGAACATTGGCCATACCTTTCGATTGCTTAGTGATACTGTTTTCATATTTAACATGCGCTGTCCGGGGGCATCAGTGTTTCACAAACACATATTGTTGTAACTGAATTTTAGGTACTGGCATTGTTTTAGCAATTACCCCCCTTAAACTTCATGCTCTCCGAAAATCATAATAAGGACACGAACAAATGGGTGTCTTGTTTTTGTTTGGACAAAAATAGGTAGGAACTCTTCCCTGATAATAGTTAGCAAAAGAGAGGACTTTTAAATGATGAAAAATGAAAGCATTATGCCTCGCCCAGTAGAGTCCGTAGCCCCCATAGTGTGAGTATGTACATCCACCTGCATCATAGAAACTGCTCACAGCACAACAAAACCCCTTCAGGATAATGTACGTGAATGTTGGAGGAACCTATTTTTGTAAGAATTTGGTTATTCCTCGCATGTTTATTTTTGGTCATTCTTGCAACATGCCATCCCTACTTTATTGAGTGTTAGCCGAATACGATTCGTAAATATTCAAACAAATGGGGTCTAGAAGAAAGTCATCAGACTTTTATTGAATCTGTATCTTGAAAGCCGACAGGGGACACTTATTAGTCCTAGGACTTATTTGTTCTAGGACTGTACAAAACTGAAATTTAGATTTACTATGATTTAATTTCTTTACAACATAATTTTATTCGCACGTAGATTTTCTAGAAGTCGCAGATAAGATTGACTAGGCGGAGGTACCGTCTGTACCTGCCTTTGGGACGCTCTACTAACAAAAGGTAAACCAAGTCACCCGATTGTGTGGATCCAACTGTAACACAAACAAAGCTGTGGCGTATATGGCCTTTTGGTCCGCTTGCAGAAAGCATGCGAAAGTCACTCTACCAAATCTTCTGGTGGACTCAGCAAATTTGACATATATTGACAACACCCGAATAGCTCCGCCTAGTCAATTTTATCTGCGACTACTATACTGGCTAGAAATCGTGCCTCCTGCATCAAGATAGCGATTACTGGGTGTGACACAGAAATGAAGGTTGTAGATCTACATTGTCGTTCGAAGATCTCTCTCTGCATACTTAATGTTTCATTTTGTCTGTCTGTCCGTCTGTCTGTCTATCTGTCTGTCTGTCTGTCTGTATGTATTCAGTTATATTTCGAGACGTTTATCTGGATTGAACTAGTTCTAAGCTACGGTGCCCCCGTGCGTGCGTGTGTGTGTTTAGGATAGAAAATATTTATGCCTTACATGTATGACTCTTATACTCCAGCACACGTTACGTTAGTCTCATGGTAAGGCAATTTTCCTCTTTCAAATCATTTACATCATGGAACCTATCTATACACACAACTATGAAAACACTATAGGCCCAGCTGAGTCTCATCAGGGTCTACCCTAGTTGCCATGTTCGAAGAATCCGTTTCAGAGGTAATAACGTTTCCCTTTTAGAAGGAAGGCTTCCTAAGTATTTACATAAAAAAACGCCAACTTTTAATGTTTTTTTTGAAATTGGAAAAAACAAGATTTAAAAAAATCTATATATATATTACGTAACCCTGAAAGGGACATGAATTTTTTAATATGTTGTGCGTACAAGATATCAAGTTGTACGAACAAGATATTATCTTGTGCGCACAATATATTATGTTGTGTGCACAAGAGATATCTTATGCGGGTAATATCTTGTGCGGACAACATAATAATATAGCTATTATCTTGTTCGCAGAAAATATTATCTTGTTTGCACAACATAGATCTTGTGCGGACAACATAATATATTATGCGTCTGATTAAATTGTGCAAACAAGATAATATGTTGTGCGAACAAGATATTATGTTGTGCGAACAAGATATTATCTTGTGCGCACAAATATTGTCTTGTGCGCACAAGATATTATGTTGTCCGCACAAGATATTAAGAAGAAAGATGTTAAGTTGTGCGGACAAGATAATATCTTGTGCGCACAACATATCGTGTTGTCTGCACAAGATCTATGTTGTGCAAACAAGATACTATCTTGTGCGCACAAGATATTAAGTTGTGCAAACAATAGTTTATCTTTTGCGCACAAGATAATAACTTTTGCGCACAAGATATTATGTTGTTTGCACAAGATATTATCTTGTGCGCACAACATATTAAAAAAATAATTTCCCTTCCCGGCTTCCGTAGTTAATAAATGAAATAAATGAATAAAACCACAGGTTGGGAGCGTACAGTACACTTAACCCGGATGTTCCGATCTGTATAATGGACAGATCCTTGTCTTTTTTTATGACCATGAAGGTGTATGTACGTGGCCTGTCTTCTTTATTTGTGTATTTACTTTTTTGGACATAAACAACTTGGTAAGTGTGTTTTATTTATTTTGTTTTCCACATTGACCATCTTTGGGCACGGCTAGATGTCGTTGTTTACGCTCTAAATCTATTTTTTTCAGCTGCAAATCACTAGTGTTTGTAAGAATCACACCTCATTTGTGACCAGAAAATCGATCAATTTAGGGCTTTGATTGAAAAAAATAATCTTTTAAGACGGTTTTAAGATAGAGTAATAATCTATATTGAGTTATACTCAAAATAAGTGCCTCTAGAATTCCATACGAAATCACGCGAATAGCAAGACTGACCATCCCCAAAATTTTCTGACTGCATGGTTTGTCTCAGATTTACTGTATAGCTTGTCTTAAGATACTTTGTTTTGACTTACAGGATGCCGCTATTAATGTGTGTAAGTTATTAAAAGGTACATGTGTATACCATTTAAGCTCACAAGCAATAACAGTTTCCGAAAAAAAAAATCCACATTTGTCCCATACAATAGCACAACTGACAAAATGCGATCTTGGTGCAAGATGCGTCAAGGTCAACCCAGACCCATCATTGATTTCATATGAAAATTGGTAACAAATAGTCCAGTGGTTTCTAAGAACAGCAATTCATATCTGATTGACATTGGACCAAGGTCCAAGAATGACTTTGACTTATTTATTTCATTTACTTGTTTACCCAACTACATCTACAAATGTTCAGACCCCAGGCAGCTATTGCTTCCGATAAAAATACATGCGTTTGACTTTTTTTCATTTCTCAGCTTATGCAACCAAAATTGACCGTCGCCTGAAATAGTCAAGGTCATCCAGAGGTCACCATTAGAACAGGATATTAATGGCTAGCGCCCAATGCTACATACCAAGTTTCATGATAAGCAGTCAACTTGTTGGAGATAAGAAGATTTCTGAAGGATTTTTATCTTCTATAGGAATGGCGTCCATATTGGTCATATGAACTAACATGTGGTTCCTGAAAGCTTTTACATGAAATTGGATTCAATGGTTTCAGATAAGAACAAGTTTTAATTTTCATGTCTGAATGACCTTGGGCTGAGGACAAGAAATGACCTAGACTTTGAATACTCATGTAGTTTAATATACCCTTTTAGCAAAGCAAACTACATCAGAGATTCTACAAATTTTCAGATCAGAGTTTCTGAAAAATCCATGGCTTTGACTTTTCCCATACAAAAGCCAATGTGGCCAAATTTGACCTTGGCGTAAAACAGGCCAAGATTATTCCGGGGTATCAATAAACTATATATAACAGGCTCGTGTCCCCTATGCTACATACCAAGTTTCATGATAATCTGCTCACAGGTTCCGGAAAAGAAACATTTCTGATGGGTTTTTATCTTATATGGGCATGGCTGCAATATTGATCATGCGACCAAACTCATATTAATTAATTTTCTTTTACTTGTTCCAAAAAAACTTTTAATTGAATTTGGTTACCAACGGCCCGGTGGTTTCTGAGGAAAATGATTTAATTTTTTATATCTGGGTCAAGGTCAAGGAAAACGAATGAACTTGAATACTCCTTTACTCATTTAGGTATCTGTATCTACAATTTTCAGATCACAGGCTGTAATAGCTTTCAAAAAATGTACAGTTTTGACATTTTTTCATAAAAAAATTCAGTTTGACCTTGGCGCTAAATATGTCAAGGTCATTCGAGGATCACTGGACAAACTATAATGGGCCCGAGTCCCCAGTGCTACATACCAATTTTAATGACAATCGACCAATTGGTTCCGCAGAAGCTTTAAGAAGGTTTTCTTTATCTTCTATGGGCATGGCGGCCCCCTTGATCATGTGATCTCGACCCTGCGAACAAACTTTCGTTCCCGCATCCCATGGACTGCCCCTGATGAAATTTTACTTCAGTCGGCCCAGTTGTTTCGGAGGAGATGTTTGAAAATGTTGACAGACAACATACGACAGACAGTCTGACAACGGAGCCTTTCTGTACTCTATACTAAAGATTACAAAAACACGCCTATACGAATACATTGTGAATTTTAGCGCCGAAAAAACGACGATTTTAAGATGAAAAATTGTGATAATTTTCTTATTTCTGCTCAAAATATAGATTTTGGGAACCCGTTAGAACCGCCTCATCGAGGCGGTTCTAACGAGTACCCAAAATCTATATTTTGAGCAGAAATAAGAAAAATAACGTTTACCCCTGTAAACCTCAATTTTACTATATAAAAATGGGGTTCAAGGGGGGGGGGGGGGTCAGAATTTTATAAACGTGTTTTCGTGATGAAACACGAGTATTCATCCGAAACAAAGGGTCATTTTGGAGATACGAAGATTAACGGAAGAATACAATTTTAGGGAAGGAAACGTGTTCAAAAATATTTGAATTCCTTATGAACAGGGTCTATGCTTCCGAGAAACAATTTGCTTGGTATGATAATCTCATTGGCTTTTGCTTTGTTTTGTTTTGTTTGTTTGTTTGTTTGATTTGAAGTTTAATGCCCCTGTCAACATTGTATAGATCATTTTGAAGACAATGCTTTCAATTTTGTGGGACTTTTAACCGACACTGAGGTGAAATGACATCTCAAGCCCGGTCGCCCAATGAAACCAATAGGTTTATAAGCATGGACGGTCCGACTCGCACCGCTTTGCCTTGGTAGGCTTATATCCTCTAAGCGGTTACCAGTACTCGGGTGCGGTCGGTTTCAGAGCCATGTAAGCATCATGCAGCCCGTCTATTTCTTCAAGCCCCGATGGGCGGGGGCCGTCACGCTTATTGCAACATTAAAAATGTAAGAACCCACGTCAGAAACTCAGGATGAAGGTTTGTAAGATGACGCTCAAAATTGAATACTAATTGTAAATAATGATAATAATAAGTAGCTATAGGATCTTCTTTAAGGTATTCCGATATCTGAAGAAATCAAAACGTGTAGTTAGGCAGGTGGAAGATCGTCAGAAGCCAACGGTTATGAATATTTCCACTTTGCATGAAAGCTAAAAAAACTTCCATGGAAAATTACATGTATACTATGAATATGACTTCATAGTAAACAAGAATTCCGCCGAAGGCTACGTCGCGCCTGTGGGGGTGAAAAGTCAACGAACCATGACATCTAAGCCAAGGTCAAACAAAGATGCTTGTAAAGAAGTTGCAATTCTTAAATGCAAGCTTATACTAAGTATCATTAATGAAGCTTTAATAAATCTCCAGAAATGAACTTAACCATTAGGGTGAATGCTATGGTGTTTGGAATATTTTACAATGTCAGTGAACCATAAAATGCATGGTTAAATGGGGATGCTTGCATTTAAGTTTCCATCCTCAGATACAAGTTTGTACCAAGCAACATAAATGAAGCTCTGATAGTTCTTGAGAAACAAACTTGACCATTAGGGTGAACGCTAGGATGGTCGCAATATTTTACAAAGTCATTGAACCATGAAATGTAGGTCAAGGTCAAATATGGATGCTGCATTTAAGTCGCCATCCCCATATATAAGGTTGTACCAAGTATTATTAATGAAGCTCTTATACTTCTTGAGAAATAAACTTGACCATTAGGGTGAACGCTATATTTTACAGAGTCAGTGAACCATGAAATGTAGGTCAAGGTCAAATATGGATGCTTGCATTTAAGTGGCCATCCCCAGATACAAGTTTGTACAAAGTATCATTAATGAAGCTCTTATGGTTCTTGAGAAATAAACTTGACCATTAGGGTGAACACTAGGGTGGTCGCAAATGTTGACGCCTTGAAAAACGGACGGGCGAACGAGCGGATGGAAAACCGGACGCCTATATCGCGCCATGCTAACAGCAGGCGCGACAATAAAAAAATATTTTATACTTAGCAGTGCAATCAATGCATATCTGAAACAAATAAAAATGATATCAATCACAAGTGATACCATTTATATCATTTCACTGTAGCGTGGTGGAGCTACTTTTTAATGACAGATTCTATCTGTCATCTCTAGCTATCCTGCGTGTTGTAAAGTAGTTCCGGCTTTCTAACGACTTTCTTCCGGCTTTGACCGCCAAAGAAATATGAGTCCGCACAAAAATGTAGTCCGGTTAGGCGCAGTTATCAAAATTGTACATCCTATAATCGCAATACAAACTTTTGAAGCAGACGACTTGACGATTTTATCTTACCTTTCAGAGAATATATTCAGCACTTCATATGAATCAGCTGCATCATGCGAGACTGTATACCTAGATCAATGCGGCATCTGCTTAGACGTCTGCTCAGGTTTTACACTGTTTTCTAACAGTACTGTCAATATTTGCGTGGGCCTACGCAGGTAAGAATATGGACGAGATTCGAAAATGTCTGTAGTAAAGCATCAAGGTTTGCAAGACGCTTCTCAGCCACGCAATCAAGCGTTTGCTTCAGGTGGATCAATAGATTGGTTCCCTCGTCGTTATCTCCGCTAGATTTGGTAGACTGCTACTCATTAGTAGAGACCAGCTGGGTAAATGTGTTTATAAATAAAACGGGTTTCCCATTGAACTGTAAATAACCCATTAATGCCAAGCGCTTCACTGTCAGTCGGAAGAATTGTCGTCTGCTCGCTGCATGTATTTTGACAAAAGCAGCAAAAACCCTGACCAGACTGTGCATATGCGCAAGCTGATATCTGTCTCAACTTTTCGCAAAATTAGTTCAATTTTACTTTGTGTCTTTTATTTATGGAACGCTAGGCAAATGGGGGTAGTCATTTGCAAAAACGTTTTGGGGTTAATAACCTGAAAATATTAGATCAGTGCATACGTTGAATTTATTCATGGGACTTTTCGAAAATGCAAGGTTTCGAAAGGGTGAATGCAACTTCTTTACAAGTTTACTACTGCTATAGCATTGAGTAGATCGATATGTATTTGTTAAAACTGCCTCGTCGAGGCGATTCTAACGAGTACATCCATATTATCTAAATCTATGTTTAGTCTTAAAAGAAGGAATATTTTAGCAACAGTATTTTATGGCCCTGATTGATTGATTTAAGGTTTAGCGTTCCCGTCAACACTATAAAGGTCATTTTGGAGACGTTGCTTCCAATTTCAGGGACATTTACCTTCATCTCAATCCCTACCGTCCAATGAAACCAATAGAGTTTATTAGCATGGATGGGCCGACTCGCACCGCTTTGCCTGGGCAGGTAACATAATTAGATTCTCAAAGCTGTTTACCAGTACTCGTGTGCGGGTCGGTTTCAGCTCTTTTATGGCCCTGAAAAATCACATTAGTTTGCAAGACATTCTAACGTAAGAACACACAGAGAAATTGATAAGGACTGAGCTAACCGCTTTTATATAGCTAGGCACATTTCCATGTAGAGTTCTGTGTACATAGTTGTTTAAGATTTATTGGGTTGATTTGCAGGATTGTTTGTGTAACAGTAACAGCTTAGTTGGGGAAATATTAAGTCAAAGCACTGAGCGTACTGGTGGGTCGATCGTCTCTGAGTGTAGGTTGGGGAAAATATATCCTGAACTGAGAATTGATCTGTTCGTTGAACCATTAAATCTCAGTATTTTAAGCAAGCAGAGTAGGAGTAGACCTGATCAGACACCGCGTTATGTGGCGTCTGATCAGGTATACACTGTATACCAAAGCCCCCCCCCCCCCCCACCCCCCTCCACGAGCACAGCCCAGAATTTACTTTTTACACTGCGCTCTGACCTCTTAGGTGCTATAAATAACCAGGCCCTGGATTTTGTTATATGTCAGCGATAATAAACAGCAGGCGTTAAGTTCCTGTATTAGCGAATACCTCGTACACGAGCCCAGTCCAGATTTTCTTTGTGTCGATTGATAGGTCAATACCCCGTACATGAGCCCAGTCTAGATTATAGGGATCAACCATGGTTTTTCATGCATTAACATTTGCCGGATCCCGAGGAAGCTGTTTGAACATGAGGCCGCTAGGCCGAATGTTCAAATATCTTTCGAGGGATCCGGCAAATGTTAATGCATTGAAATAACCATGGATGATCGTTGTTCTTGCATAACTTACGAATCCGACAGGAAATTTTGACGAAAACTCCCAAAAGCGCCATATAAATTCCATATAAACTCTTCAAATGCGACAGGCAAACCCAAATGGCGGCCAGTTCAGAATGTTGTTTACAATGACGTTGTCATGCAGTGACGTCATCATAGGACCCTCAAACGCTACGTTCAGGGCGATAACGTTACGTCGCTCAACGTAACGTAAACAAAGCAAGGCCCGTCTTGTGATATCAAAAGCTCAAAATCCATGTTCAAACAGCACGCGAATTTCATGATATGAACATGGTTTTTGCTGTTTGAGCACGGCTTTCGGTCCATTTGACAATGGCTTCAAACAGCCATGCGCATACGTATTTATGCAAGAATTTACGTTTTACACAGCGCTCTGATGGCACAGGGTGAAGACTAAACACTGCTGCCTGGGTTTTGTTCATAGCCAGCGATAGTCACGCGGACAAAAACAACCAACAGAAACACTGCTTTATAACGTAGATTGTGGGTACTCGTTAAATCGCTTCATTATAAGAAAAGTATTCAGTGAAAAAATAAAAAAACAAATGACGTTCTTGGTGTTGTACTGGAAGCATTTTTCTTCAAGATTTTCCAAATTATTAACTTATCATTTGTTAAGGTGTTTATTTCCCTTCTGTATACACTTATACCAAGTAGCTCATCATATCCAATCATCTCAACAGATTTATAATATTTCATTGATAATGCTTAGCCTCATATGTAAGGCACTGATATGTGCTGGAAAAGTTATTACAGGTATATGTATATCCCCTATTTGAAATACCGAGGGAGAAGAACAATCCGATAAAGAAACGAGTGCGAAGCACGAGTTTCTTTAACGGAATGAATAATCTCTATATTACATGCACTTCCATAGACTTTAAGGACCGAATGGATCTTGAATTTTGGGCCTGAATTTCCGTTCAGTTGACTGTTTACAGCTCATGTTAAGGATTCAATCTGCGTAGTGTTACAGAAGCTGGGTGGAAGAAAAACTGGATGGCCGCCATTTTGAAAGCGTTTTCTACAGTTTTGAACATAAATAGAAGAAACAAAGTGTTTCAGTGATAAAACAAGTAAAATGTGAGATTAAATAAAGCAAAACGTACAGCCTATTCATGCAATGGTCATGTCCATGTTTTCTTTTGTTTAAGCGTTGCATCCGACTCAAACGTCACGCATTCTGAACGTCTGTTGATATCTTCCCAGACATCATTGCAATGAAGTCATGAATGACGTCGACGTGACTGAAACTTTCCCGCGTTTGAATATAACGGTTTCACTGCAAAAGCGGTACCTTAAATCTTATACAAAAGTAGTTCCAGCTAAAGAGATTTATTTCTCCGGTTAAGAGGAAATATTTCTTCTCAGCAAAAAAGGAAAATACCAAGATTATGTCTGGTAGAAATCATAGTATTTCTCTGTTATGCATGTAATACAACATTTATCCAACTTCTCCTTTGCAAACAGTGTAGATCCTTCGAATGCTTCTGCTGATCAGGATCCACACTGCCATAGTTTCTCCTCTCTCGCTTTTTCTCGCCCGGTCCCACCACTGCATCCCAGCTACTGAATAACAGGGATTTAAGTGCAATGTTTTTAAACAAAGTAATTTGTTCATTCTACCTGTTAATGCAGGCCCGTGCGCAGGAGTGACAGCCCCCACCCACCCCTCCTAATATGGAAAATTATCGCAAATTCATGCAGTATTTCACATTCTGCAAATTACCCGGAATTCGCACCCTCCCCACGTTTTATAGAGTCTGCGTACGGACCTGAATCAGTTTTAAAATGAAAATGTTGCTGTATGTATGGTGAACAGTGCTGACCCTGATCAGACGCGATGTACTGTGTATCCGATCTGGGTCTATGCTGTATGTCTTATAACGATACCACCTTTAAAAGTTTTGCTCTAAAATATTCCTAGGTTCTAAGATATTTTTTAAGCAGAAGTAACGATTATATTGTCTTTGTTTTTTTTTTTTTTTTTTTGCTTTTTTTTTTTTTTTGTTCGGCTTAGCATACATATGTGCAAACGTCCGTTTCTTTCTAACAGTTTTATTAATAGTATTTTCCGAAAGTCATCGCGTGAGAGCGCGGGCTATATTAAGATAGTGTTTTTGTTTTCCTTTCATGACGTAGGCAGCCTGGCATTGGCCCGACCTATTTCGTTTGACCCTTAAATGCCAGTATTTAAGCAATCAGTGTAGTCCTGAGCAGCCCGCTGAGCAGACGCCACATTCCGCGCCACATTCTGATCTGTGTATTCAGTGTTTGCGAAACCCAGCACACGATTCCTGACCAGACTCTATAGATAGCTCTGACTTACATGTAACATCAACAAAAATAGCGCGACGTTTTCTATTTATAATGATAATATTGGTTTCCCAAAATCAGTGATTGTCATGTGGGCAACAGCAATATTTTTTGATTTGCCTTTTAGTAACTTTGGTCGCTGTAAAACAATCCACCCAAAAACAGGTGTTGAATCTATACATTTCTGATACAGGTTTAAAACTATGTTAAATTAACATATAAATGCGATAAAAAGTAAGGGTGGCATGTTTTAGAATTCGTCTTCTTTTCCTTATTCTCGATCCTTGGAGGTTCGCTAGAACCGCCTCAGTGAATCCTTCCTTTGTTTAGGTTTCCATTATGGTCTGGTCGCATAATGTTTGTGTTTCTTTCCCTTTGGTGTCTTTGATGGGTGGAGTAAATTAATTGTATCGACTCCTGATCTTTGTTTTACTTCTACTTTTAGTATTGATATTGAACAATGTGATTATTATTGCTTAATAAGAGTACTAATAAGCTATTCTAAAATGTTTTGCTTTTCTTTTAATTGCAGACAATTAAAATACTTTAGACAACAAATAGTTTCAATATTTTTGTATTCATTTATTTTTTCTACAAATAAACTTCTGGTGAATTGATTAGCTTATGTGTTATAAAAATAATCCAAAACCCAAAGTTTAGAAAAATTGCCAGCCCACGTATTGGATTCCTTTTTTGAAGGAAGCCAACTTGTTAATCCTTAAAGACCAGCCGGTCAGCTGCAGACCAGAATATTAATGGGTTTTCCGACATTCGAGGTCAAGTCTAGGTCAGTTACAACTAGGTGTATATCAGACTTTGCGAGAAAGGCTGTCCCTTTCAACCCTGGAATATGGTACAGATACCTATGCAAACAGTGTAGGTCCTGTGATATAATTCTAGGTGCCATATTTAGCAGAATGGACGAGCCCAACTTCAGTGATGGAAGGGTCAAGGCAGTGAATAAATCAAAGCACTGACAACACTCATGCCGATTGTCTCTAAATGCAGGCTGGTCATGAACGAGGATTTGGACTGATCCGTTTAAACTTAACGGAAGTTTAGTAACTGATGCAAAAAAAAAATGTAGAACAAGATCAGCACCGTGTTCTGTGGCGTTTGATCTTAGTCTACATTGTTTGCAAGATCCAACATTTTTTCAAGTGCAGATTTTACAGATAACACTTACATGTAACCAAGACTGACAAACGACCCGGCTATGTTCGGGTTGATTGTTTGGCATTCGACCCGAAGTTACTTATAAAAAAGCGATTCAGAGCTAACGTCTACGTTACTATCACTGACTTCTCAGAATAACATTTTTCTTGCAGACAATAGCCGCAGTGAATAAATCAAAGCACTGACAACACTCATGCCGATTGTCTCTAAATGCAGGCTGGTCATGAACGAGGATTTGGACTGATCCGTTTAAACTTAACGGAAGTTTAGTAACTGATGCAAAAAAGTAGAACAAGATCAGCACCGTGTTCTGTGGCGTTTGATCTAAGTCTACATTGTTTGCCAGATCGAACATTTTTTTCAAGTGCAGATTTTACAGATAACACTTACATGTAACCAAGACTGACAAACGACCCGGCATTCGACCCAAAGTTACTAATAAAAAAGCGATTCAGAGCTAACGTCTACGTGACTATCACTGACTTCTCAGAATAACCTTTTTCTTACAGAAAATAGCCGCAGTGAGATCAGGGTATTCCATAAGACTGAAGAGGGTCATCCTGGATTCATAGGGTGAGCTTGGCAAACAGTGTAGACCAAGTTCGGACGCTGCAGAACGCGCTGCTTATCAAAATCTTCACTATTTGAATGGAATTTCAGAGTTAAATTAAACAGTTTAATCTCAGCCAGGACTTTTACCCCGACCTACATCCCACCAACATTTTCGGTGCTTTGATTTTGAAACCAAACGATTGCATGATTACAACACGCTTAGGCACCATGCCCTTAAGCTAAAAAGGTTAAATATATCAACCGTGACCTATGGTTACCAGTCCGGCCACGATCCTGTGTTTTGTATTGTTTGATTTGAGGTTTAACGTCCCGTCAACACTGTATAGGTCATTTTGGAGACGTTGCTTCCAATTTTGTGGGACTTTTACCCGACACTGAGATGAAATGACATCTCAAGCCCTGCCGCCCAATCAAAACCAACAGGGTTTATATGCATGGACGGTCCGACACGCACCTCTTTGCCTGGGCAGGCTTAGATCATCTAAGCAGATTACCAGTACTCGTGTGCGGGTCGGTTTCAGCTCTGCGTGGAAGCATCATGCAGCCCATCTATTTCTTTAAGTCCCGATGGGCGGGGGCCAACGATCCTGTGTACCACCTTCACACCAGCACTGATAGAAACCACATGTTCAGGATCAAACTTTTGATGTGTGATGTTTGTTTGTTTGTTTTGTTTGATTTGAGGTTTAACGTCCCCGCCAACACTGTAAAGGTCATTTTGGAGACGTTGCTTCCAATTTTGTGGGACTTTTACCCGACATTGAGATGAAATGACATCTCCAGCCCTGTCGCCCAATGAAACCAATAGGGTTTATTAGCATGGACGGTCCGCCTCGCACCGCGGTTCCTGGACAGGTTTAGATCCTCTAAGCGGTTTACCAGTACTAGTGTGCGGGCCGGATTCAGCTCTGCGTGGAAGCATCATGCAGCCCATATATTTCTTCAAGCCCCTATGGGCGGGGGCTTTGATGTGTGATGTAAGGTCGTGCCTAGAAAAGAAGAAATTGTATTTTGTTCTCAAAAAGCATCAAGTGAGAACGTATTGCAACAGTTTTCATTAAACCCTGGACAGTTAGAGTGAGTGAGTGTTTAAGTTTTACGTCCCACCAACAGCTAAGGTCATACGGAGACGATACCTCGGTTTAAAGACACATCCGAATGTCTGGAGAAGTCCGGGATCGATCCTGCGATCCCTGGTTTACAAGGCGAGTAGCATAACCACTACACAACGGAGGCTTTTAATGGACAGTTAGAAGCTGGTCGGAAAGCGGATGGCGTTGACTCTGATTTTGGGTGCCACATGTGTGTGATCTATTTGTCTGTTGGAGCGACATCTTACTATCAACAGAAGACGCTAGTGGACGTCGGGGTAGCGGAAGACCGACGTCAGTACGTCAAGATCGATTCATCCGACAGACGCTTATGCGAAGCAGATTTCCGCCGGCATCTGCTACACTGTACCTGTAGATAAACAAAGGGTTTCAACTACCGACTTATAAGCACTGGCACTGTTCGTCGCACTTATGCGTTGCACTTTTGAGAGCTAGACGTCCCTGTCGTGACCAAAATTAAGACGTCGACACAGTACGGAACACTTACGCTGGTGCATGAAATACGTACATGTATATTGGCGTCTAAACGACTCGCGTGATATGCGTTTCAGTGACACATCGCACTTCAGCGGGAAATCACGCCGATTGTCGTTTCGGGATGTTTCGATACATAGGTGTAAGGTATGCCGAGGCGACGCGTGCGTAATAGAGCATGACATATCGGATGGAATAAGCGAAATGGTATGTCGAGCTATTGTAGCTAGCGACATTAAGAACATTCAAGATCATGACTGAGACGTTAACTGAACAGCGAGACGTTACATCAATCAAGTGCGTCGGCCTCACGCGGTTCCATTTATTTGTTTACGCTCAGAATCCGGGATATCTAATCCAGCAGGATTACGCGCGTGTTCATAGTGGTGTTCTTACTCAAAAATGTCTTCATGCCAATGGAATTCATGTACTGGACTAACCAGCCTTTCTCCTCCGATCTTTTTGTGAAAAGTAGAGTATCTTTTGGGGGGAGGTATCCACAACCGACCAGACAAAAATGTTACTAATTGCCAGTAGTATTGTTAAAACTTGAATTTTAATGTTTGGTTTTGAAAACGTGAATAGTTTCTTTCCAAAATTTGAAACATCGAATGGCATTTCATGATACCACAGGTGTAAAGACATCTGCAAACATATCCTACAATGGAATTTGCATAACTACTTTTCTAAATTTTAAGATTTTTTAGAAAGGTTGTCTGTAAGTTTTCACAGTGTTTTGATTTTCTCATAGAATCTGTCATTTCAGTGCCTTTGGCGCTTTGATTAGTTTACATTCTGGACGCAAAAAGGGTAAATTTTCCTTTTATTTACTAAGAATAATAATTCCTTATGCAGTTACAATATATTTTGAAGTGTGGCATTAAAATTGAACGAACAGGCGCCATATATGACAACAGCAGCGCTGTGGTTTTGAACATCTCCCTTTTGCCGACACACACCTCAGTGGCTGAGTGCATGTCACTATAAAATGGACTACAAATAAGCACAACGCATTCTGTAACATACCTTGAAAAGCAGTCTTTAAACTAGAAATGCTAATTTCAAAATGACGATTTGTTTATGCTTTCAAACTGACAGTTGTGACGTCATGTAGCCAGGTCAAAATCACGATGTCACCGCCTCGGGTCGATCTAATAAATTATAAATTAAATTAAAAGAACATTAACTTTTTTCGATGGATACCAAAAGTATTTCATCTCGTGTGTTGAAAACATCCGAATTTTCACTCGTGCTTCGCACTCGTGAACATTATGATGTTTTCAACACACTCGATGAAAAAGTTTTGGTATCCACCTCAAAAAAAGTAAATACATATATCCTCTATATCCTGAACGGTGGCATAGACTGTTAATTCGTCGACCCCAAAAGAAGGAAATATCACCTTTATATAGGCCACCGCAGACTGATGTACTTCACCAAACACAGCTCAGAACAGCAAACTGATCAACTGTGTGTGGCTCATGATATATAGGCAAAGCCATATGCCAATTGTTATCAGTTTGGAAATTTTACATATTTTGAGATAAAACATTTCTTCTGAAATGACATTTCATAGTACTACTAGTATAATAATTCATAACTGAATTTTTCGAACAAAAAAAAAAAAAAAAAAAAATAATCTGAAACCTTTTCATAAAGGCCTTGATATTCACGAATTTCTCATGGAATCTGTCATTTCAGTGCCTTTTGGCGCTTTGATTCCTATTGTATTCAAGAGCCAAGATATGATTGAGCCTATGATACCGGGCAGGGCCGCAGCCGCAGCAAGCTAAGGTAACCAGGGCACGCTCAAGGGCCTGTAATTGTTTTTTGACCCACTCTTTCAAACCGCCCTTGTGGGATGGCTTTTGAGCCGGTGCCGAGGTGTGCGCACTTCCCCAAGTGCAAGCACAAGCGTCGAGATTGCCATGCCGATTATTTTGAGAATCAATGCGATGGTAATTCCTTGCTCACGAAAAGGGGTGCAAATGCGCTTAGTCAGCGTAGTGACTTCACGAAAGAGCAGCCTGAATGTGTCACAGATTCTGTTAATCCAGGACCGGAGAGCTGCTCTTTTCGTAGAGAGGTCTTCCAGACTGGACTGTCTTTCATTTTCTATGTCAGAAAGCGTCCTCTCGATTATTTTGATTCGGTCTCGAATCTCTTGTTGGATTTCAGTGTCGTCTTCCTGCTGAATCTGTGTTTTAACATGGGAATGGCACATGGGTGATGCATATTCACGGTCAGGTCGAACAAATGTTTTATATGCAACATCCTTTGTTTGCCTAGATGTCAAAGCCAAATTACGTCTTAGAAATCCTAAAGTCCTGGTTGCTTTTGATGTTACCTCCGAAATATGATAACCCCAATCAAGATCGTCAGTGATGGTGATATCGAGATATTTGGCGGATTGAACCTGCTCTAAAGTTAGTGTAGTGTTGGTGTAGTGAATAATCAAAATTAATCTTATTGTCGGGAAGGTATCGTGACACTCTCATCGAATTATATTTGCTCACATTCATGTGCCCCCCTCCCCCCCCCCCCCCACACACACACACTGTGCTAGTCTGTAAAGGTCATCTCGTAAAATAAGACAGTCAGAAGGAGACTATATGTTCCTGTACAGTACACACACAAACATCAGCAAACCAACGGACAGATGACCTTATATTATCCGGGAGATCATCTATGAATACTAAGAAAAGGACCGGTCTAAGTACCGAACCTTGTGGGAAATCAGATAAAACAAGGTCTGGATCGGATGCTTCAATGCTTCGGATGCCATCAAGTACAACATGTTATGTGCGCTGCGCCCAGAGAGCCATGTGCTAATCCACCTTTGTGTCGATCCTCTTATACCATAGTATTCCAGTTTGTACAATAGCCTTCTGTGAGGAACCTTGTCAAAGGCCTTGGCAAAGTCCATGAGAATTGAGTCAGCCCGTCTGTGGCCCCGGATATTGGCCGAATCCAGATTGCTTACAATATCAAGGTAAAGTAGGGCTAATTGGGTTTCACAAGACCTTTAACTGCGGAAACCATGTTGACAGTCAGCAAGAATGTTTTCAAAGGCTAGGTGCTTTTTGATATGGCTAACTAGTATATGCCCTGTTGATTTGCAACAGATGCATGTAAGCGACACTGGTCTATTATTTGCAGCATCATATTTCTCTCCTTTTTATAGACCGGAGTAACATTTGCTTGTCGCCAATCATCTGGTTCAGCGCCCTGAGCAAGTGATCCATTACAGATAAAGGCAAACAGAGGAGAAATTTCAGCACTACATTCTTTAAGCATCCTGGCATTCAGCTCGTCCGGCCCTTTTGAGCTAACCAAACAGTTTAACGACCCATTGGTGTCATCTGTTGTGTCCCCGATGGAGGGAAACGGGCTACTACCTTTTGCATGGAAGCTCATCATCAGATTCACGAGTAAATGCAGACTGAAAATGTTAATACACATATTTGCCTTATTGCGTGCGTCAGCCAAGAAGCCTCCGTGGTGCAGTGGTTACGCTACTCGCCTTGTAAACCAGGGGTCGCAGGATCGACCGGGCTTCTCCAGACTTTCGGATGAGTCTTTAAACCGAGGTCCCGTCTCCGTATGACCTTAGCTGTTGGCGGGACGCAAAACTCAAACACTCACTCACTAGTGTGCGTCAGTTTTTAGAATTCCATTTTCCCTTAGCGAGGAGATCCCAAATGGTTTTGTTTTTAAGGGACTTTACAAATGACCAGAACCTGAGGAGCAAATTCTTTCCTTTAAAAGTAGACCCCTTTTTCATTGGAACAGGGCTTATAGGAAAGCGAACAGGAAGTTCCGAAAGTTGTCTTACTTTAAAAAATGGCGGAAAAATCTGCCAGGTGTTCCCATTCCCCTTAAATCTGACCCACAAGTCATTTACTGACATGTGAGAGAAGTCAGAGAAAAGGAACGAGTATATAAATCCCGCTTAGCTTTTATATAGAGAATTTTACATGAGTGTACGTGTATTATTGAAAATATTAAACGAGTTGAGGAAAAGGGATAAAATGCGAGGCTTTGCCAAGCAATTTATCCTTTTTCCCCAACGAGTTTAATAAATTAAATAATACGTGAGCACGAATGCAAGATACTATTTATCATATGACATTTAAAACGCATTTGATTCACGATTGTTTAAAAAAAAGGTTAATATTCTGCCGTTAGTAAACGCGACGTCGTTAAGGACGTCGTACATGTAACGTATCTAGCTAGTTTGCATATTTAATCCACTAGTGGATTATCGAAAGTATTACATGGCGTTATTACACTCTCAGACGCGACGTCATATGATAAATCATAATTCAATATGAACTATGTCATGATCAGCCTTGCCGATCGAGGGCATCCCCTTAACTGGACTAACTGGGGATGGAGAATTTGTAAATAAAAGATCAAGGGTCTTTGCTTGACGAGTGGGTATGTTTACTACTTTGGCCAAGCAATGATCTTTTATACTGTCCAAAGTCTGTTGCCGTGTTTGCCTTTTTGGCCCCTAACGGGGTACCTGCATATTGTCCCGTTCAATATCTGCACAACTGAAGTCTCCACCGACCAAAATATTAGCATTTCCATTTGGCAATATTCTCGACAAGATAGAATTGAATGACTCAAGATATTCTGAGTCAATTTGATTTGGTGGCCTATAAAATGAACCAAGGTATAGTAGTCGCAGATAAAATTGACTAGGCGGAGCTATCGTTTGTACCAGCCTTTCGAATGTTCTATTAACAGAAAAGTAAAACAAGTCACCCGATTGTGTGAATTCAACTGTAACACAAAAAAAAAGTTGTGGCTTTGTCCGCTTGCAGAAAGCATGCGAAAGGCACTCTACCGAAACTTCTGGTGGACTGAGTGAATTTGACATATATTGGCAACAACTGAATAGCTCCGCCTAGTAAATCTAGTAGTATTCACAGTGAGGGTTCTGGAACAACCCCCACCCAACACTGTGGCCCCACGGAGTTGGGAATTATTTTTTTATTCCCGCAATACTGTGGGGCCCAGCCCCACCCCACCCCCCGGGTCAGCCCCACCGAGAGGGGATGCAATAGAATTAGGAGAGCGCATTTTCCCCCACTCTACCAGGATTTTGTGCTACTTTTTTCAGCATGCGCACACAGGTAGGGACACCCAGCATGTGCACACCAGACACAGGTAGGGATACCCAGCATGCACACAGATAGGGACACCTATAGTACGCACGCACAGATAGGGACAGGGTATGGACACCCAGCCATACACACATATAGGGACAGGGTATGGACACTCAGAATGCACACACAGGTAGGGACGGGGTAGGGACATCCTACTAGAGAAGTGGAGACGCAAAGCATTGCAATGCCTGGGAAAACACAACTGTCCGAGGAAGCTATTCGGCATATCGCTTCGGGCGAGATTGGTATACGGGCAGCGAAGTCGAGATATGGGATAGGAGAACGACGGGTGCACCGTATTCGGAAAGGCTTGGATAACGAGGAAGCCAAGGCCGACGCAGAGCAAGCGCGAGCCGAAGCCAAGGACGACGCAGAGCAAGCACGAGCCGAAGCCAAGGACGGCGCACAGCAAGCACAAGCCGAATCCAAGCACACCAAGGACGAGACAGAGCAAGTACAATGGCGGTGTTGTGTCGTGAGCTATCCAGAAACGCCGACCGGAAGGTGATGGTTTTTACCCACTTTGATAAACTACAGTACCGGGAAAGCGAGAAAATCATGCAGAACAGACCACGCTCTCCAGTCTAGATCGGCCACTCAAAGCAACCAGAACAGTGCCTCTGCCAGGGAGATTCTCAACCATTTACCCAGGTAAGACTTCTTCCTTGTCCTGTCCCCAGTCCTGGTCCCGCATACGGGCTATTAAAATACATTATTTGGCGACGAGCGATAAAACGGAAGGGGGAATTCTCCGGTCATTTCGTTAGAGGTGTATTACTACTTCACGAGTTATCCTCGGATTCGTGAGGGACGGTGAACATGATACGCGGTCCACTTCGTTATTTTTTAACGTTGGGGATTGTGAAGGGTTCAGATTTACTTCACGTTTTCGGACGTGGGGGACGGTTAACATGATACGCGGTTCCTTTTGTTTACAGAGGGAACTGTGAAGGGTTCAACTCTTGATAGCCTGACAGGTTGGAATTGTAGACAGGTGGAGTTCTGAGGCATTTAGCTTCTTGGTTTGGCCTGTTTGTTTTCAACATCGTGGAGCCAGTCAGTTTTGGGGACAACCGGTGAGTTTGGCATTTAGCTGAATGAACCAATTCTTAAGGCAGTCTTAAATTAATTTAAGTTTAGATAATTGGATTGATTTTGGCTTGTCTTCTGCCAGTTTTTCTTGGGGTAATTTTCAATTTGGAAAGATTCTAAATTGTCCCTTGCCAGTTGGGGTTTAGTTTTGCCTGGTTGGGTGGCTGATTTTCTCTGTGGAATGGCAGAGGAATATCTGGTTGTCAAGAAAGAAGAAAAGGTAATCTCTGTGTTTTCTAAACCAAGATTTACATGTACTTTTCTTCGATTGTTCGCTGTATTTTATACGCGACCATTATTATAAAAGAAATCCCTAACCTATATCATTGTGGTATTAATTCAAGAAACCTACGTAAAATCTTTGGCGTATTCTATACACAAAGTACTTTCTTGAATAAAATTGGTGACAAATAGATGTCTGCATTTTTGAAGAAAGGGTTGGTTGGTTGGTTGCAGACGAGAAAGGGTTATTTTCTTGAGTTTTCTAAACCGAAAATAGTCCTTTTTCTTCAAATTTGTTGTATTGTAAAGTATTGGCAAACAGCCATATATTGAAAAAGCATAGTTCTTACATTTTAGGAGTATTCTATACCCAAAATAGTTAAAAAGAACTGCTTGTTACTCAAAAGAAGCCAGCCATCTATTAAAAAGCATTGTTCTAACGTTTTAGAAGTACGGTGCGGTCCGGTAACATTGCGCATATAAAGTTTTGATAGCTATATATGTGTGACTTTCTTCAAGCCACCACTCAATTTTCACAGTCAACAACATTGCAACATTTCCCTATCGACCAGCTGCAATGAAAATTAGCCTCTGAAGTTATTAATATACAGGACAAAGAATACTATGAAAAGGGATACCCCCTTGAAATTGAACTACCAATTTTGTCGCCTAACATTGCGCACAATATGTTTGTTGAACAGTTTGAACATGAGGGTTGACTCATAAGTTGTTGATTCGTTCTTCTGCAATGTTGTCAGAAGCAGTATGTTTAGAATCAAGGGAATAGCGACTTTGGCTAGTTTTAAACTCAGTCTTGACTTTTAAAATTTCGTATTTTGAGAAAATTGAAAAATTCCACGAAACTATCTCATCTGCACGTGCAGGCCCATCTTTTTCGGGTTACCGTTAAACTTAATGCCGATGCACTGAATATAGTGGAATTGATAATTAGGGATACAGTTTATGAAAATGCTAATGCAGGGTGCGCAAAATAAACGGCCATGCAAAGTTGCCGGACTCGACTGTAATATATTCTCAAAATTCTTGGTGAATAACTGCTTATCACTTAAAAGACAGACTTTTCTAGGGTTTTCGCAGTATTCTATACGCGAAAATTATTGAAAAGTGTCTTGCCTGTCGAAAAGCCAGAAAACAAAGGATAAATATTTTGGGAGAGAATCTCTGGAGTATTCTATACACGGAGGTTATTCTTGAAATATTTATATTACACTGTACACAAGTTTGTATTTGTCACTCCTTGCACAAGTAAAAGATAGCAAATGTTGAGGCTAAGATTATTGACCAGACAGATGGCTGGATGGAGCATTAGTCGTCTTCTAGATACACAGGCGCCGGACGACACCATCAGTCAAAGGATGAAGAAATGCTTTCACGTGAACAGAATTGATTGAAGAATGTAGTGGGCATGGCGTTGATTTCTAATCCCCATGACCAAGAACAGTAGTAGAGTAGTCATGTAGTTGATTTCTAATCCTCATGGCTAGGAAGAGTAGAGCACAATGGGTTGATTTCTAATCCCCATTGCCAAGAACAGTAGAGAAGTCATGGAGTTGATTTCTAATCCTCATGGCTAGGAAGGAACAGAAGAGGACATGCATTGGATTTCAGAAAGAGTTTAAGAATTAATAGAAAGAAGTGACTGATCAGCCAGATGGTTCACCAGAGTGCTTGGAGTCTTCTAGACACATGTGCTTTGGTCGACATCATCAGACAAGAATAAAAAAAATTGATTCACGTGAAAAAATAGTCTTTGGTCTCTCCGAAAGCAGATATGAAAATGGACTTGATAAGAAAAGAGGGGCCTCATGCCAGTGAATATGATTCTTACAGTCGTAAAAGACATTCATTGTCAAGATCACATGGTAGGAAGTGCGAAGAGTCCAGCAGTTTACGGTAATCGTCAAGAAGGCAAACCAGACCAGGGTTAAACTCCAGGGGTTAAAGGTCAGGAACAACCAGGAGAGGACAGATTAAGCGAAGACTGGAGACACCTTCTAGAAGGCATGGAAGGTCGGGCTCACCTTCAAGGAGACAGAAATTGTCAAGGTCACCTAGGAGGGAAGGTCAAGCTCACCTTCAGGGGACAGAAATTGTCAAGGTCACCTAGGAGGCATGGAAGGTTAAGCTCTCCTTCAAGAAGACATGGATTGTCAAGGTCACCTTCTAGAGGACATGAAAGGTCGAGATCGTCTTTGAGATGGCATGTTGAGGAAATCACCTTCAAGGTCAAGATGTCAAGGTTACCTTCAGGAGGGTAAGGAAGGTCAGTCACCTTCAAGAGGGCGTGAAGCGTCAAGGTCCCCTTCAAGAAGGCATGGAATGTCAAGGACATCTAGAAGGCATAACATGTCAAGGACACATAGAAGGCATGACAGGTTGACTCTTCAAGAAGGCATGGCAGGCCAAGGTCACCATCAAGAAAGTATGACAGGTCAAGGTCACAAAGAAAGCATGAGAAGCCAAGGTCATGCTCCAGATATGCAAGGTCAGGGTCGCACACAAGATCATACGCTCGACACCGGATTTCAAGGTCGAGCTTGTCAAGACACTAATGATAGTACTTCTAGGTCAAGGTCACCATGGCATACCGATACTGATGTGGGAAAAAGCGAGTGATGATAACATATCACATCCTGAGGAGTCTTCTAGACACTCAAGGAGAGAGAGGCGTGGTGATCCGAAAACAGCTTTCAAAGAGCGTGGATTTGACGGAGATGTGTGCTGGATGTTTTTTAAACAGACATAAGTTTGAAAGCTGCAGGTCAGTTTTAAAATGGTTCGACAGAGAATGTTGTGATTACATATATTGGTCTTTCGAGGGCAAAGCTTTGGATTTCTTCGCAATCACTGCAGGACTGGGAAGAGATTTGAGGATAGATTGGGATACAGCAAGAATGAAATTCCAGCAGTCATTTCAAGATGGGAAAGATCTTTGGAAGAACAGCTGACCAAGTTCTGACCCTTGCCACTGCCACATTTAGAGACCTGCCTGAAAAGCATCGGATGCAGGCGGCTATTTCAAAATTCTGTCAGGGATGTGCTGATGAATAGACAGCCAAGCAAGCTTGTTTTGAACATTCTAAAGTATGGAGGCTGCTCTTAATGGATTTAAACATCAGTGCAAATCCCAAGCGGTGGAAGGAAAGAGACATTCCAATGGGTAAAGAAAAGATGTTTTCCGTTAACAGTCAGCTCACTAACAGAAACCCGGGTACAACGACTGACTGCTGATGGGATTGATGGACAAGATCTGAACGACAGAAGAATGAAACATCAAATGGAATGATCCACGTTGGTATATAGATCATCGGTGGAAGAACCAGTTGTCTTACTTCTACACTAAATTTTGAAATGGCTTGATGAAAACAGTTTCTTAAGTAGGCTTCTAGCCACTAGGAAAAGCTTACACTTAAGTGCAAGGCAAGAAAATAGCAAGTAATATGACAAATGCAAACTATGACAGGCAAAAATAGTCAAAATGATGGCAAATAAGGCTTTTAAAACAACAAAGAAAATTTGTCCAAACCTAATGATACAGGTCCCTTTATTTTGATATGTGAATTCTTCCAAACGTTAGCAAGTTTAAAATGGAGTAGAAAGAGTATAGGCTTTTAAATAGCAGTTTCTTTTTGCCTCCATTTTAAAGAAAGATGCAATTGAACGAATTGAAGACTTTAGCTGGAGTTGAAAGAGTATAGGCTTGTAAATAGCAGTTTCTCTTTGCCTCCATTAGAAAGACGCGCTTGAATGAACAAAATAGATTTTTGCTGGGGTAGGAAGAGTATAGGCTTATAATGGCAGTTTCTCTTTGCCTCCATGGAAAACACATTTGAATGAACAGGAATGAGATTTTAGCAGAGTTCTCCCTAGGGTTTTGCAGTCCTCCAGAAAAAGTTGGGAGTTTTACCATACTTTTCAAAAAGTTGGGAGTCAGAAATGAAAAAGTTGGAGTAAATTACTCCTAATTTGGAATTAACTAGAACTCTGTAAATTAGCCACAGTATTGTTTACCAGTTATCTTGGGTACTATCTTCTAGGCAAGATTTTGAAAAGGCTCATTCAAGTTTAACATGGTTTTTATTGTTCAGGGAGCTTCAAGGGTCAGCTAGCTCAATGGGTTGAGGGATTATCCCAATAAAGCTTAATATTAACATACAGACAGTTAAGGAATTCAGATCCTCTGATGCCATGTGCAGCATACCGCACATGAGTACTAGTAATCTACTTAGGGGGTCCGGGCCTGCCCGGACGGGGTAGTGCAAATCTGACTGTCCATGCATATAGGCTATGCTGGTTTCCTTGGGCGGCAGGAATGGAGAAGTCATTTCATCTCTGGTAAGGATCGCGCAAGGTTAGGGGCGGCGTCTCCGGGGTGGCCTAGGTGGTGTTGATGGGGACGTTGGGTCTCGGGGTCAGGTAAACAGAAAATGAATCTATCTGACACACAAGCTGTAGTTTTGCCCTGCGGTGGTTGTCATTACTGCACCAGGCCAGATGTTTAATGGGTCAGGTTCACGGTAAATGTGGGTGGCTCCATTCGGGTACAATTAGCTGGGCAGGGAGGAAAAATAATGGGATATGCCATAAGGAGACAACCACCGAGATGAAAGACAAATTGTTACTAGAAGATGCACACAGATAAAGAATTACCCGGTAACCATTAGGTTTACTGATTTCTTAAGTTCACTGGTTAACAAACTGTGCTGATGTTTTGGAAGTATCCACTAAGAATGAAGGAAAGATTGATTTTCTAGATCGCACACATCCAGAAATGTGTCTTCTAGACGGCAGTCTATCCGCGGATTTCTGTAATAGTCCACTAAATGACATTGAGCTTCTTGTTCTGTCACGATTTCTGGACTTCTAGTTCGAAATCTGTTGGACTTAACGAGATGGCCAAACAGCAAATTGAGTGTGTCTTCTTTGTCCGCTCAAGCTGTCAAATAACAAGCTAGACTCAACACAGCAGCTTGCAAGTGAGGCTTCTTCGTCTCCTTCAAGCCAGACAATAGACTGAGACTTCTAGTCTCGTCCAAGCCCGAAGTGACAGTGGGACATCAGTCTCACTTGAGAAACAGTGGGACATCAGTCCCACTCAAGGATGAACCTGGCAGCTGGTGACAAGGCCTTCAAGATAAAGTGGGGAGGAGTGTTGTGTCGTGAGCTATCCAGAAACGCCGACCGGAAGGTGATGGTTTTTACCCACTTTGATAAACTACAGTACCGGGAAAGCGAGAAAATCATGCAGAACAGACCACGCTCTCCAGTCTAGATCGGCCACTCAAAGCGACCAGAACAGTGCCTCTGCCAGGGAGATTCTCAACCATTTACCCAGGTAAGACTTCTTCCTTGTCCTGTCCCCAGTCCTGGTCCCGCATACGGGCTATTAAAAATACATTAGCGGCGAGAGGAGCTGGAGAAGGAGAACGCCAAGATGTGCAACATCGCACTGGGGAATGTGGCACTGCAGGAAGCTTGCAAAGAAAGACTGCGGCGGATGGAAGTGGAGGCCGAGAACGCAAGAATGCGAGAAGACCTTGCGGAAGCCCGAAAAGAAAGAGGGGGCGGGAGGAGCAGCTGGAGGTCGAGAACGCAAAACTGCGAGAAGACCTTGCGTGCGCGGCCCTCTTGCGGGGAAGGACAAAGCACAGGAAGAATGGGAAGAGGGCATAGTGCCGGAAAAGTCGCAGCAGGCGCACGTCGAGAACGACGAAGGAGAGCGTATTTTCCCCCGCAGCGGTTGTCTATCGGACAGATCGGTAGTGTAGACAAGCACACACTACCCAGGTAGATCGAAATTTCGAATTAGACAATTGGTAGTGCAAAACCTCGAGAACACCGTCGATAGTGTAGACTGTAGACATATCGCATACTGCCATAGAAAAAAGGGAAATTATAGAACGAACCTTTCGAGAGATCGGGCTCTTTTGGGGCAACCCATCTTCTCCTGGAAAACGCATTCGAGAGCAACCTTGTTCCCGACATCTCGGCGGTGGGTTACTTGGAAAGGCACTCGGGGAGGACGCGGCTGCTCCCCCTCGAAGGCCTCCCAACCTTCTCCGACGATGTGTATGTGTACGGATACCTACGTAGGGAGGATTGCGTGTCCAGGGTCGACAGAGCCTCGTGAACGACCGGGGAAGGTGGGTCGGCGCAGGTGGTCGTGGCCTCTATTTCTTGGAGCATTCGGGAGTCTCTGGACGGCTAGAAGCACATGCAGACGAATATTGTGCACACGATCGCAACTCGGTCCGACGCACGCAGCAGCACGATTTTGGCCATGGTGGAAAGAATAGAGGCGGATACCGACAGGCTCGTGGAGAAAAGGTTGAAGGAGCTGCACGGGGAGGACCCATTCGCGATCTTCGTGGCGAAGGTGGATGTTTCCGAGGTGGAGATAGACAGCCTACAGGCAAGGCTTCCAAAGCTCCAGAAACTGCTCCTGGGGAAAGGCTACGGCCTCTATTCGATCGACTACACCCAGGATTTCTCCGGGACGTTGGACCGGCAAGCTCTCGTGGCCCACCTGGAAAAGCTCGGGTACAGGATACAAGAAGATTACAACGGCGCGCTCGCGAATAGGGATGCCCCGACGGTCCTGGACAACACCAAGTCCGTGGGGAACCATGTCTGCACCTGGATAGGAACGGGCGCGAGCGGGTACACGGTTCGAACCAAGCTCTACTAAAGGTCGTCTCCAACTTCGAAGCCGGTGAGGTCCGGGAACACATGGGGGGCCATCTCGCAGACTATGTGGACTGTCCGAACGAGCACCTGCGGAGGACTTTCTCGCACCCGGATGTGCAAGAAAGAGGATGTTAAAGGATCGAGGTCTCCCTCTATGCGTGCAGGGGTAGGGATCTTTCCACGGACAAGGCAAAAGAGGTGGTCGAGGATGCGCTTGGCGTCGTGTTTCCGGAGGAAGAAGATCTGTTTGTCGTACAGCCGCCTTCTAGGTTGTGGACAAACCTGGCCGGCAGCCTGGATAGGTGCCTTGTCCTAGCCGACAGACCCCAAGGGACAATCTTCGTGGCCTGGTATGCGCACACCGGGACTGGTAGGGTGGCCGGCATGCGTATACGCCCCACGCCACAAACCGTGGACAACGATGGCAGCTGGGAGAGGGCTGTGGAATGGGCCGCGGCAGACTTTGGATTCCGGGATTGCCCGATATTTCGGGCGGATATACTGGAAACCAGGCAAGGTGCGCGGGAGGAAGGAGAGGATTCTATCCTATTCTCTCCGCTTCGCTGCTACACCAAAGACGCTGGCTCCGCGACGATCCTGGCCGCCTGCAAGAAATCGACAGCTCTGCACCCAAACGGGTCGGATCCATCCACCCTTCTTCCACCGAAGTCCTGGGTGTGGAGGAAAAAAGAAGACCCATCGGATCGGTGCGGAGACATCGCAGTTCCAGATCGTGGAAATGCCGGAGATAGCCAATGGTCGCCGACTCTCCACGCTCTCTACGCGAGACAGAGAGAAGAGGCTTTCCGAGAATTTTGCCAAGCAGTTGTTTCCGAAACTGCTTTGTTTTGTTTCCAGAGTGTTTTCTGTTGTTTTCTCGTTTGCATAGCTGCTTTCTTGTTTTGTTTCCGGACTGCCTGTTTTGTTTCCTCGTTTGCTATGCAACTACTTGCCAACTACTTGGCAACTGCTCTACAATATTCTCAGAATGTTTCCGGTTTGTTCGCGTCCCGATTTGGAAATATATCTATTGCGTTGGATACAAAATGGGAAAATCGAATCTTTCGCTCGATGATATCGAAGATATTCGCAAATCCAAAGGTCTACTATCGGGCGCCGCAGTTCGCCGAAAATACGAAAATGGGCAAAATAGGCTAGACAAAATATGGGGACAGGGTGCGCACGCTATAGAACGTGTGTCTCGCGACGATCCTGCACTAGATATATCCTACAAAGGAGTTGCTTCCGTTGGCTCCGCCAAAGAACAACAACAAACCCCGCGCCCGACTGTCGTAGATTTCTACAAAAGGCTGGAGGGACTCGAGTCCCAAGCAGAGCAATCTACGAGACTGCTGGAGGAGGTGCTGGCCCAGTTGGCCGCCAACACAGACAAAGAAGAAGACGAAGATCTCGATGCCTTCCTAGAAGAGACAGAGGAAAAAACAGAGGAGGCCCGACAAGATACCCGGACGGTCCTCGAGAAAATAGAGCAAATGGTGGATACGGCCCGAGGATGGGTATACATCTCGATTGCCGCGGCGGTCGTCTGGGCGGTGGTCGCAAAGACCTGGAACCATTGTACGCCCATGGCTCCGCCACACGCGAAGAAGCCGCCGAACACCAACCCGCCGGCCGTTGTTTCCGTTCCTCCGGAGGAACTATCACAGAAGCCACCGCCGGTTCGGGGATCCCTTCTACATGGAATAGTCGAAGACTCTCCAAGTATCTTCGAGTACCTTCGAACAGCTGGAGCTGGCGGGAGCTGGTGCCCACAAAGTCGAAGTCTGGAGCTGGGGAGAAGGAACATTTGGACGAGAACATATATCTGCGAAATACATATATGTAAACTCTGTTTGCGGGCAGGCATGGAGCTCGTGCAGAAAAGAGGATGTTGTCCTAGGTTCCAGGGGTTTGGAGAACACAAGAAGAACTACATGGAAAGGGGGCAGGTCGAGTGGGGAGATCTAGAAGAGATCCGGGAGGCTTCCCGCGAATGGGCGTTGGAACTGGGTTGGGGTCCCGAGGGAGAAGATAGGATATGGACGATGGAGAAGTGTGTTGGGAAGATATTGGGGGAGATCTCGCCCAAAATGGCGGAAGAAATGTTGGGGTGGAAACACGGGGGTTTGTACGTTGTGGCCATTTGCGGGGCTCCCGTATTCTGCACAGATCTTGGAGGGGTTGTACGCTAGTCGGCTGGTGTGGAGGCTATGGAGACCATCCTGTCATTCCTCTTTGTAGGCGTCGTCTTTTCTACCCCAAACCTGCAGAGGATGGGGCTCCGCATCTTTTCCAGCTCTGCCGGCCCAACAAGGCGCTCTATCCCCTTCTCCAGAAAGTGTCCGTACGTTGAGTGTTCCACATCCGTCGTCGGCTCTCCCCCACCCCCTCGTCTAGGGGAACCACATATAGCAGCATTCTGGGGGCTCCCCGAACCATCTGCAGAGATATTCTCCTGGGAGCATATCCACGGCTTTCCACAGATCTGTAGATTTTGGGGCGATCTCCACCCGTCGCACACACGAAGCCTTTTCGACAAATTCCGCCTCCGACTCTGCCAACCTCTGGACAGTCTCTACGCGGAGATTCCCAGGAGCATGCAATACTTGGATTGGATTCCAGCAAACCTCCATCCCTCCCCTACCAAAGAACTTCTTGCTTGGCTGCACTTCTATCCCCAGGCCCCGCACCAGGGCGTTGTGCTCCAGCGCTGGCATCCAGTATGTGGTTTTGTAGCGACCGTCGTCTACACGTTTCTCGAAGAATTCTTTGCAGTTGGATAGGATCCTAGCCAGGCCCTCTGTTGCCCACACCGCTATCCTAGGAGTCGAATCGTTCGACAGCACGACCCTAGACTTTCGTGTATCCTGGTGCTGCTCCCGGAACCCCAGCACGATCCACCTATTCGGTTGGAGGCTAGAGATCTTGCTGGTCTGCATGGAAGATAGGATTCCCACCACCTCCTCCTCGGTTTTCCTCGAAGCAGCCATGTACTCCCGATGCTCGGTGGCAAGCTTGGATATCTGTTCTAGCTCCTCTCGCCTGTACCGACTGTTTCTTTCCTTTTCTTCTTCCAGTCATTTTTGGGTCTTGCTACTCCACTTCTCTATGTCGGCGGCTTGGAACAGATCCCAAAGCCACTTCTCTCTGTCTCGCGTAGAGAGCGTGGAGAGTCGGCGACCATTGGCTATCTCCGGCATTTCCACGATCTGGAACTGCGAGGTCTCCGCACCGATCCGATGGGTCTTCTTTTCCCTCCACACCCAGGACACCTTGTCGGTCGGTGGAAGAAGGGTGGATGGATCCGGCCCGTTTGGGTGCAGGGCTGTCGGTTTCTTGCAGGCGGCCAGGATCGTCGCGGAGCCAGCGTCTTTGGTGTGGCAGCGAAGCGGAGAGGATAGAGGATAGGATAGAATCCTCGCCTTCCTCCCGCGCACCTTGCCTGGTTTCCAGTATATCCGCCCGAAATATCGGGCAATCCCGGAATCCAAAGTCTGCCGCGGCCCATTCCACAGCCCTCTCCCAGCTGCCATCGTTGTCCACGGTTTGTGGCGTGGGGCGTATCCGCATGCCGGCCACCCTACCAGTCCCGGTGTGCGCATACCAGGCCACGAAGATTGTCCCTTGGGGTCTGTCGGCTAGGACAAGGCACCTATCCAGGCTGCCGACCAGGTTTGTCCACAACCTAGAAGGCGGCTGTACGACAACAGATCTGCTTCCTCCGGAGATACGACGCCAAGCGACTCCTCGACCACCTCTTTTGCCGTGTCCGTGGAAAGATCCCTACCCCTGCACGCATAGAGGGAGACCTCGATCCTTGTGCATCCTCTTTCTTGCACATCCGGGTGCGAGAAAGTCCTCCGCAGGTGCTCGTTCGGACAGTCCACACAGTCGGCGAGATGGCCCCCCATGTGTTCCCGGACCTCACCGGCTTCGAAGTTGGAGACGACCTTGTTGTAGAGCTTGGTTCGAACCGTGTACCCGCTCGCGCCCGTTCCTATCCAGGTGCAGACATGGTTCCCCACGAACTTGGTGTTGTCCATGACCGTCGGGAATCCCCATTCGCGAGCGCGCCGTTGGGATCTTCTTGTATCATGTACCCGAGCTTTTCCAGGTGGGCCACGAGAGCTTGCCGGTCCAACGTCCCGGAGAAATCCTGGGTGTAGTCGATCGAATAGAGGCCGTAGCCTTTCCCCAGAAGCAGTTTCTGGAGCTTTGGAAGCCTTGCCTGTAGGCTGTCTATTTCCACCTCGGAAACATCCACCTTCGCCACGAAGACCGCGAATGGGTCCTCCCCGTGCAGCTCCTTCAACCTTTTCTCCACGAGCCTGTCGGTATCCGCCTCTATTCTTTCCACCGTGGCCTAAATCGTGCTGCTACGTGCGTCGGACCGAGTAAAGATCGTGTGCACCATATTCGTCTGCATGTGCTTCTCGCCGTCCAGAGACTCCCGAATGCTCCAAGAAAGAGAGGCCACGACCACCTGCGCCGACCCACCCTCCCCTGTCGTGCACGAGGCTCTGCCGACCCTGGACACGCAATCCTGCCTACGTAGGTATCCGTACACATACACATCGTCCACGAAGGTTTGGAGGCCTTCGAGGGGGTGCAGCAGCGTCCTCCCCGAGTGCCCCTCCAAGTAGTCCACCTCCGAGATGTCGGGAACAAGGTTGCTCTCGAATGCGTTTTCCAGGAGAAGATGGGTTGCCACAGATTTCTCGGAAAAGAGCCCCATCTTTCGAAAGGATCGTTCTACAACTTCCATTTTTTCTATGGTAGTATGCGATATGTCTTCACTATCGACGGTGTTCTCGAGGTTTTGCACTACCAATTGTCTAATTCGAAATTTCGATCTACCTGGGTAGTGTGTGCTTGTCTACACTACCGATCTGTCCGATAGACAACCGCTGCGGGGGAAAAATACGCTCTCCTTCGTCGACCTCGACGTGCGCCTGCTGCGACTTTTCCGGCACTATGCCCTCTACCCCTTCTTCCGGTGCTTTGTCCTTCCCCGCAAGAGGGCCGCGCGCGCAAGGTCTTCTCGCAGTTTTGCGTTCTCGGCCTCCACTTCCCTCCGCCGCAGTCTTTCTTTGCAAGCTTCCCGCAATGCCACATTCCCCAGTGTGATGTTGCACATCTTGGCGTTCTCCTTCTCCAGCTCCTCTCGCCGCCATTGTACTTGCTCTGCCTCGACCTTGGTGTGCTTGGATTCGGCTTGTGCTTGCTCTGCGCCGTCCTTGGCTTCGGCTCGTGCTTGCTCTGCGTCGTCCTTGGCTTCGGTTCGCGCTTGCTCTGCGTCGTCCTTGGCTTCCTCGTTCTCCAAGCCTTTCCAAATACGGAGAACCCGTCGTTCTCCTATCCAATATCTCGACTTCGCTGCCCGTATACCAATCTCGAACGAAGCGATATGACGAATAGCTTCCTCGGACAGTTGTGTTTTCCCAGGGATTGCAATGCTTTGCGTCTCCACTTCTATAGTAGGATGTCCCTACCCTGTCCCTACCTGTGTGTGCATGCTGGGTGTCCATACCCTGTCCCTATCTGTGTGTATAGCTGGGTGTCCCTACCCTGTCCCTATCTGTGCGTGCGTGCTATAGGTGTCCCTATCTGTGTGCATGCTGGGTATCCCTACCTGTGTCTGGTGTGCACATGCGTGGTGTCCCTACCTTTGTGCGCATGCAGAAAAAAGTAGCACAAAATCCTGGTAGAGTGGGGGAAAATGCGCTCTCCTTATTCTATTGCATCCCCTCTCGGTGGGGCCGACCCGGGGGGGGGGGGGGGTTGGGGGGACACAGTATTGCGGGGATGAAAAAAAATTGTCCCCACTCGGTGGGACCGACCCGGGGGTGGCCCCACAGTGTGGGGTGGGGGGCTGTTCCAGAACCCTCATTGTGAATACTACTAATCTTATCTGCGACTACTATTCAAAGTCCTACATCCAATAATGTTCAATTTACACCAAACTAATTCATCTCCAACTTCGATGTTTTTTGGCTTCCAATTTCGATTGGAAGCCATTTAGATTGGATTGGTGATACCCAAGTATATTTCTAACCGTCTTATGACGTAACTAGGAAAGCCCTACAGAGAAGACTGCTCTCCACATATTTACGCAACGAAAACTCGTTCGGAATAAACAGGAATATGCAGCGCCCGTCGATGTCTATGGTATCAAGCGTTTCCAGATATCTATTTATAAAATGTTTCCAAGAAGTCAAACCAAGAGTTTCACTTTCGTCCTTTTGACGTAACCCATAGGTGCCAAAACATTTCCACCTTTATATGTCTGGAGTGGTAAATTTCTAAGCATAGGGCTGTCATTTTTTGTGGTAAGTTTTACAAAAATGCATGTACGTTGAGCAAACGGTTTAGATCTTGATCAGATGCGGCGTCTGATCTGGGTCTGCAGTTTGTCAATGTCTCAAAAAGAGCTGCTAGGCATATATGGGTTATTTCCAATAATTGAAGGTCAACGTAAAAAGCAGGAATACTTGATTCCAGTTTCCCATTACTCGGTTTTTGGCTTCCAATTTCGATTATTTCTAACCGTCTTATGACGTAACTAGGAAAGCCCTACAGAGAAGACTGCTCTCCACATATTTACGCAGCGAAAACTCGTTCGGAATAAACAGGAATATGCAGCGCCCGTCGATGTCTATGTATAAAGCGTTTCCAGATATCTATTTATAAAATGTTTCCAAAAAGTCAAACCAAGAGTAGAAACAGATCCTACTTTCACTTTCGTCCTTTTGACGTAACCCATAGGTGCCAGAAAATATTCCCCCTTTATAAGTCTGGAGTGGTCAATTTCTAAGCATAGGGATGTCATTTTTTGTGGTAAGCTTTACAAAAATGCATGTACGTTGAGCAAACAGTTTAGATCTTGATCAGATGCGGCGTCTGATCTTGGTCTGCACTATTCGTCAATGTCTCAAAAAGAGCTGCTATGCATATATGGGTTATTTCCAATAATTGAAGATCAATGTAAAAAGCAGGGATACTTGATTCCAGTTTCATATTACCCGGTTTTGTTTGTTTGATTTGAGCTGTAATGTCCCCGTCAACAATGTATAGGTCATTTTGGAGATGTTTCTTCCAATTTTGTGGGACTTTTACCCGACACTGAGATGAAATGACATCTCAAGCCCTGTCGCCCAATGAAACCAATAGGGTTTATAAGCATGGACGGTCCGACACTCACACCGCTTTGCCTGGGCAGGCTTAGATCCTCTAAGCTGTTTACCAGTACTCGTGTGTGGGTCAGATTCAGCTCTGCGTGGAAGCATCATGCAGCCCATATATATCTTCAAGCCCCAATGGGCGGGGGCCGTCCCATTACCCGGTAGGATGGTGAAATTATCTTAACTGCCGAATTCGACGTAATAAGCGTTTGTTGTGACAGGAAACAAACCCTATGGTCTTCTGCATTGGAATCATTATATAACATCTATGTGCTAAACATTTTCAGTTCACATTACGAAAACAGGCCTATTCAAATATATACAGAATTGTGCCACCCAAATGAAAAGTGTCCGATAAAAATATTCAGAGTTTTTCATATTTCTGCTCTAAAATAGATTGTGGGTACTGGTTGGGAGCCGCCTCGATGATGCGGTTCTAACGACTAGCCACTGTCTAGGAGTCAAAATTAGGCAGGCGTGTTTTCGTGATGTGAAAAAAATATTCTTTTTTTTTCTAGTCCAAATATAGAGTGTCGGTGCTCGGTGTTCTGAACCCCCTAAAAAAGAAAATAATGTACCCCTGTACACCAAATTTTCTCTATATAAAGTTGGGTTTACAGGGTTGTTCAGTACATATGGGGTAGCCGCTCAATGTGCTTCTCGTGCCCGGATACCTTAAAAACAAGATCACCGTTGTTCAGTACACAGACTTGTTGATGTTATGCCTTTCTTTTCTTAAGGATTTAAAAAAAAAAAAAAAAAAACAAGATACAAGGACTGTTCAAATATGAATGCAAGTAGAACGTTTTCTCATGCACTAATGCGAAAATCACCTGGAAATAAATGTCACAGCGTAGAAAAACATTTAACCTATACATTGATGACCGGCCCCGATAGCTCAGTTGGTAGAGTGTCCGCTCCGGGGAACGGGAGGTCTCGGGTTCGATCCCGGGCCGCGACAAACCAAAGTCGTTAAAAATGGTACTAGCTGCTCTTCGCTTGGCACTCAGATTTACGGGGTAGAGCTAGGACTGGTTGATCCAGTGTCAGGATAATGTGACTGGGTGTGGTATCATGTAATGTGTCTGGGACATGATACTTCAGTGAGGCAGCACTATAAACGTGAGCATTGAGCTCCCTGTCGCAACCAGACACCGTCGTGATATGACTGAAAAATTGTTGAAAGCGACGTTAAACCCGAATTCACACACACACACACACACACACACACACACACACACACACACACACACACACACACACACACACACACACACACACACACACACACACACACACACACACACACACACACACACACACACACACACACACACACACATTGATACCACACCTGTTAAAATTCGTCCACTATAGCCATGTATATCGTTCGATAAACACTGTCTACTCTTGTATACTAATACAAAACATGGTTGGAAGAAGGTCAGAGTACGCCGTTGAAATACGGTCCTAGTATTCTTGGACATTTTTGATGAAATATGTTCGGTTTATGGGCATAATGAAATGTCTTTTCCGACAGTTTTTCGTTGGTGTAAGAAATTCAGCTGTGGGCTAGGCTCAACAGAAGATGCACAACATGATCGCCGGCAGAAAAGAGCAATATCTGCCAAGATGGTGCTGCAGTGAAAGAAATAGTTGCTACCTATGCACGATACACCACTAGGCAAATAGCTAGTATGGTTGGCATCTAATTAGGAGCAGCTCATACAATTCTGAAATGGGACTTGAAAATGAGAAAGATCTGTGCTAGATGGATTCCCCACCTGTTGACAGATGAGCAGAAAAAGACAAGCGTTCAGTGCGCCAAGAAGTTGCTTAAAAAGTTTCCAAATTACAATGCACGGTGTTTCGCTAATGTCGTCACAGGTGACGAGACATGGGTTCACTTTTTTTGAGCCAAAACGAAAGATTCAGAACAAAATATGGGCAACAAAGTATTGCAAAAGACCGTGCATTGCAAAGCGGACCATGAGCGGCAAGAAGGTAATGTATGCCATTTTCTTTTCAAATCAGGGCCCTGCTATTTAGGTTGCTGTGCCTAAAGGCAAATCTGTAAATGCGAAGTTTTACAAGAATAAAGTTCTTCGAAAATTGAAGAAAATATTTCAAAAAAACGAAGACCCGCAACTGGTTTGGCCAATGTCAGATTGCTACATGACAATGCGTCATCGCACAAGGCGTTCATTGTGCAAGACTATATGAAGCGGGAAAAGGTTGTTGAACTCCCTCACCCCCCGTATTCCCCTGACCTTGTCCCGTGTGACTTTTTTTTGTTCCCGCGGCTGAAAAAAAATACCTTTCTGGTCGAAAATTTGTACAGCGCAAACACCTCGGTTCTGCAATATTCCAATGCCTTCATAGTATACCTCGAAAAGACTACCAAAATGCATTCAATGATTGGATCAGAAGACTGAAAGTTTGTATATCTGTTAAAGGGGAATACTTTGAGGGGACAAAATAAATTTTTCATCGAAATCCATCACGGAATCATTTTTATGTGATTAGTTGCATTCATATTTGAACAGTCCTCGTAAAATAAGTTAATTGTGTCACTTGAGAGGCACTTCTCTCGGCTCTCGGAATCTCAAAATTTTCATGGTCATTCAGAATTTCCAGGACAAGTTTACGATGAGAGCTTGAGTGTTGAAAACAGTAAAAATAGTTTTGCAGAGTCCAGTTACAGGCTCTATGAAAGTGATATGTCATTTTTTCTTCATTTATTTAGGAACAATATTAACCGTTCCTTTATAAGCGGTGAGGGAAGAGAAAGACAGGTTTAAACCAGGCAGAAAGATACCTCATATCCTACGAACATGGTCAGTTTTACAAAACATGCCATTGTTCATCTCTAAAATCAAATTGCGTGTCAAACGAGTAATTTAAAAGCTTAACATGGTTCTGTCGTTTCTGACAAATTTTCCACCAGTATAAAACTTGTGCGAGAAAGCAGCTCGCCACATTCAGCCTTCGGTGTTCATAAATGCCGATTTTTTTTTCTGAACCATTACAGTTAGATGCGCACCAACGTTGCGGTTTCGCTCCTCGCCGGGTCCGTGAATATGTTTCTATGTACGTTGTCCTCCGTTCAATGGTTTAAGACGGGCAGCTTATACTAAAACAGTTACCGTATAAGTCTTACCAGGAAAATCGTGCTTATTTAGAGCGACAACGTCGATGCAACGTCAACACGTAGCATCGGCTTCATGGACATGACATGGGTCTTTTTTTAAAAAGACGACCAGCACTGACTCAGGCGAGCCTGCGAGTACTCGCAGCCTTACCGGTGCCTTTGCTGCTCTCGGATATGTAGAAGAGTAGATGCGTTTTAGTTGGCTACGCACATGCATTTGGTTTTGGTTTGATTTGAGGTTTAACGTCCCCGTCAACACTGTAAAGGTCATTTCTGAGACGTTGCTTCCAATTTTGTGGGACTTTTACCCGACATTGAGATGAAATGACATATCAAGTCCTGTCGCCCAATGAAACCAATAGGGTTTATTAGCATGGACGGTCCGCCTCGGACCGCAGTTCCTGGACAGGCTTAGATCCTCTAAGCGGTTTACCAGTACTAGTATGCGCACATGCATTTGACAAAATGTATGATTATAAGGGAGGTAATACAGAGTAAATGATTAACTACCTGGGAAATCTAGTGAAAAAGAATATATATATATACTATACTATATATATATACTATATATATATATTTTTTTTTATTTTTTATTTTTTTTTTTTGTTTTTTACATGCAGTTGATAACTTTACTTGAAAATAAATTTGTAAAACAGCTCAAATGATTGCTTGCAGATAAACTTCAACCAAATGCAGACGCCGATGCTTACGCCGACGCTTACTTTTGAAAGGCGAGCAAAAATGGCGGATTTTCAACTTTACATACTGGGGAAGCCTTCCTTTTAAAAGGAAACTTTATGTTTGTTTGATTTGAGCTTTAATGTCCCCGTTAACAATGTAAAGGTCATTTTGGAGATGTTGCTTCCAATTTTGTGGGACTTTTACCCGACATTGAGATGAAATGACATCTCAGGCCCTGTCGCCCAATGAAACCAATAGGGTTTATAAGCATGGACGGTCCGACACTCGCACCGCTTTGCCTGGGCAGGCTTAGATCCTGTAAGCTGTTTACCAGTACTCGTGTGTGGGTCAGATTCAGCTCTGCGTGGAAGCATCATGCAGCCCATATATTTCTTCAAGCCCCGATGGGTGGGGGCCGTCCCATTACCCGAAAGGATTGTGAAATTATCTTAACTGCCGTATTCGACGTAATAAGCGTTTGTTGTGACAGGAATCAAACCCTATGGTCTTCTGCATTGGGATCATTATATAACATCTATGTGCTAAACATTTTCAGTTCACATTACGGAAACAGGCCTTTTCAAATATAATTCTATAGAATTCTGCCACCGAAATGAAAATTATCCGATAAAAAAAAATCAGATTTTTTTCATATTTCTGCTCTAAAAATAGATTGTGGGTGCTGGTTAGGAACCGCCTCGATGACGCGGTTCTAACGACTACTCACTGTCTAGGGGTCAAAATTAGGCAGGCGTGTTTTCGTGATGAGAAAAAATATTCTTTTTTTCTAGTCCAAATATAGATTGTCGGTGTTCGGTGTTCTGAACCCCCTAAAAAAGAAAATAATGTACCCCTGTACACCCAATTTTCTCTATATAAAGTTGAGTTTAAAGGGGTGTCTAGTACATATGGGGTAGCCTCAATGTGCTTCTAGTGCCCGATTACCTTAAAAACAAGATCACCGTTGTTCAGTACACGGACTTGTTGATTTTATGCCTTTCTTTTCTTAAGGATTTGTAAGAAAAAAAACAAAAAAAAAAAAACAAGATTACAAAAGTTAATTGTGTCACTTGAGTCACACTTCTCTCGGCTCTCGGTGTTTCAAACTTTTCATGGTCACTCAGAATTTCCAGGACAAGTTTACGATGAGAGTTTGACTGTTGAAATCAGTAAAAATAGTTTTGCAGAGTCCAGTTACAGGCTCTATGAAAGTGATATGTCATTTTTCTTCATTTATTTAGGAACATTATTAACCGTTCCTTTATAAGCGGTGAGTGAAGAGAAAGACAGTTTTAAACCATTGCAGAACTCGTCCCGATCGTGCCTCGAACTCAGGCAGAAAGAGACCTCCTATCCTACCAGCATGGTCAGTTTTACAAAACATGCCATCCCCCGCCCATAGGGGCTTGAAGAAATATATGGGCTGCATGATGCTTCCACGCAGAGCTGAATCCTGACGTGATGGCTCTGAGCAATCTAATCGGGATATATATTGCGTACCATAAAATGGGCGTACCCATCCAACTTCATTGATGGAAGAGTGCACTCGTGAATCTCACGGGTGGGCGGATTTGAGGGTAAAGAAATCAAAGCATTGGCAGCACTGTTTGACCGATTGACTCAGAGCGCTGGTTGTGTAAAATGGCCGTGGACTTGGACTTTTTCGGTATACCCTTCGGTTCTTGTTCCTAATGCAGACAGTGTAGACCCTGATCAGACGCCACATTATGTGACGTCTGATCTGGTCTACACTGTTTGCCAAACCAAACACATGATTCCAGTCCAGATTTTACAGATAACTATCTTACATGTACGCAGCCATCTGACGTCATAGTGGAACACATAACACGGCTTGTTTTAGGTCGATTGGATTGTCAATCGACCCTAAGTTGCTAAGACGAAAAGCTTTTCCGTGCTAAAGTACACGTGGCTATCACAGTCTTGTCGGAATAACTATTTTATTGAAAATATTCGCAGTGAGATCAGAGTGTTGTGTAAGATAGTTATATTGGAATCAAAGGTTTGGCTTGGCAAAAAATGTAGACCAAGACCAGATGGTCTTTTGTTTGTTTCAGTTGAGCTTTAACCTCCCAACACTAGTTAGGTCTTTTTGAGACGCTCTTCCAATTTCGTAGGACTCACCCGATATTGGGATGAAATGACTTCTCGAGCCCTGCTGCCCAAACAGACTGTTCACATGCAACGTCAAAACTTATTTTCTCTGAGAAATAGTAATAAAAAGAAAGAAAATAAAATATATTTGAAACTGACGCCGGCAAACGTCCTGATTGGCAGTTACAGGGGATAAACCAACATTTGAAACCTCAAATTTCTTTCCCGTAAATTCGTACAGTAAAGGACAGATGAATTGGCATGCCATTTGAAATTATACCCTTTAATATTAGAGAGCAGCATTTGAAAAATCTTGCCCGACCGCCAAGGTGTAGTCACCCACATCCTATGTTTGAGACCAAAAATAAGGAAAATAAGGTATTGGTATTCCCATGCAAACTCTCCTTGTACTTAAAGTGGGGTTAACAACGGGCCCCATAGTCTTTGGGGGTAAAATCGATAACTCCTAATGTCGGAGTCTCATAACTCTGCGGTTCGAGCCTAACTCGGGTCACGTGAAATGTCAACGGAAGGTCAGGTGGTGTTTTTGCCCACTTCTGATAAACGATGGCTACGCAATAAATGAAATTATATTGAAAGGGCCATAAAACCAAATCAAACACAAGTGGGATTTATAAGGTCGTTCCCAACTGAGGCGATTCTCACGCGTACCTACAACCATTGTATAGGGAATATCGGGGTTTACGAAGATCTACAGTATTGCTCGTATTTCTGTCGATAAACCCCATCATGTAGATAAAGTTGGATTTACCAGGGCTTTATAAAGGCCTCAAAGGGCAGCAGTGTCTCAAATGGATGATATATTCGTTACCCTAGAAAAATGTGAAAAATATCAGAAAATTTGTATCTGAAAATTTTTATTTTGCGTGGAAAAATATTTGGACAAGCCTGCTTTCGTTATGGTAGAAAAAATGAAGCTTTACTTTCCTGAAGAAGCCCAAAGCTCTCATCGTCTTTACAAGCCCATACGATGAACTATCTTATAAACACCACTTTATATAGGTAAATCTTTCGAAAAAATGGGTATCAATAGTATCCGTTTCGTTCTAAAAATATTGAGCGTGGGTAGTTGTTAGAACCGCCTCATTGAGGCAAACGTCTATATCCAGAAAAGAAAAATAAAACTAAAGCGATTCGTTTGAAGAGATATGAAATGCAACATCATAGCTACGAATGTCGTTATGGATTGCATTGGTATCCAGAACAGATTTCCTTTATACGGATGTGCGATAGAGATTAATGGATTAGTTGTCTCATACTTAGGTTCTTTGCGTGGGCCTAATATAGGCCCACGCAGTAAGAATATGGACGAGATTGGAAAATGTTTATACTCCAGCATCAAGGTTTGCAAGACGCTTCTCAGCGACGCAATCAAGCGTTTGCTTCAGGCGGATCAATAGATTGGTTCCCTCGTCGTTATCTCCGCTAGATGGCTACTTCTTCTTTGGTAGACTGCTATATCATTAGTAGGGACCAGCTGCGTAAATGTGTTAATAAATAAAACGGGTTTCCCATTGAACTGTAAATAACCCATTAATGCCAAGCGCTTCACTGTCAGTCGGAAGAATTGTCGTCTGCTCGCTGCATGTATTTTGACAAAAGCAGCAAAACCCCTGACCAGACTGTGCATATGCGCAGGCTGATTTCTGTCTCTACTTTTCTGATTTCTGTCTCTACTTTTCGCAAAATTAGTTCAATATTTCTTTGTGCCTTTTATGGAACGCTAGGCAAATGGGGGTAGTCATTTCCAAAAACGTTTTGGGGTTAATAACCTGAACATATTAGTTCAGTGCATACGTTGAATTTATCCATGGGGCTTTTCAAAAATGCAAGGTTTCGCAAGGGTGAATGCAACTTCTTTACTACTGCTATAGCACTGAGTAGATCGATATGTATTTGTTAAAACTGCCTCGTCGAGGCGATTCTAACGAGTATCCATATTATCTAAATCTATGTTTGGTCTGAAAAGAAGGAATATTTTAGCAACAGTATTTTATGGCCCTGATTGATTGATTGAATGATTGATTGATTGATTTAAGGTTTAGCGTTCCCGTCAACACTATAAAGGTCATTTTGGAGACGTTGCTTCCAATTTGCGGGACTTTTACCTTCATCTCAATCCCTGCCGTCCAATGAAACCAATAGAGTTTATTAGCATGGATGGGCCGACTCGCACCGCTTTGCCTGGGCAGGCTTAGATTCTCTAAGCTGTTTACCAGTACTCGTGTGCGGGTCGGTTTCAACTCTTTTATGGCCCTGAAAAATCACATTAGTTTGCCAGACTTTCTAACGTAAGAACACACAGAGAAACTAATAAGGACTGAGCTAACCGCTTTTATATAGCTAGGTACATTTCCATATAGAGTTATTTCTACATAATTGTTTAAGATGTATTGGGTTGATTTGCAGAATTGTTTGCGTAACAGTTACAGCTTAGTTGGGGAAATATTAAGTCACAGCACTGTGAGTACCGGTGGGTCGATCGTCTCTGAGTGTAGGTTGGGAAAATATATCCTGAACTGAGAATTGATCTGTTCGTTGAAGCATTAAATTCCAGTACTTTAAGTAGGCAGAGTAGGAGAAGACAGCGCGTTATGTGGCGTTTGATCAGGTATACACTACTTACCAAAGCCCCCCCCCATGACGTCATGAATGACGTCGACGAGACTGAAACTTTCCCGCATTTGAATATAACGGTTTTACTGCAAAAGCGGTATCTTGTATCTTGTACATAAAGTAGTTCCAGCTAAAGAGGTTTATTTCTCCGGCTAAGAGGAAATATTTCTTCTCAGCAAAAAGGAAAATACCAAGATTATGTCTGGTAGAAATCATAGTATTTCTCTGTTATGCATGTAATATAACATTTTATCAAACTTCTCCTTTGCAAACAGTGTAGATCCATCGAATGCTTCTGCTGATCAGGATCCACACTGCCATAGTTTCTCCTCTCTCGCATTTTCTCGCTCAGTCGCACCACTGCATCCCAGCTACTGAATAAGGACGATCGGCGTGACGTCACTTCCGCTGAGGTCCGCCATTTTCGGAGGTGCAAACAAAGGTATTCTGCTATATAACCTTACCAAATGTACACAAGAAATAATTTCAATCAGTCCCACACCTCTGACAAAGACTAACTCTATATTATTGATCCGTATATTTCCTTTTATTTCTGATGATTGTTGATAAAAAGTCAGACACATTTTGCTTTAAAACTGTTCAAAAATGATCAAATTTTAGCAATAAAAACCGAAGCTTTCCCCTCAACCAAATGAGAAACTGGCGGGAAAGATATCCATTCTTTGTTTCTTTTTACTGAAGAGTTCCCTGCCGACTGTCCTTATAACAGTGATTCAGTGCAATGTTTTTAAACAAAGTAATTTGTTCATTCTAGCTGTTAATGCAGGCCCGTACGCAAGAGTGACAACCCCCACCCACCCTCCTAATTTGGAAAATTATCTCAAATTCATGCAGTATTTCACATTCTGCAAATTACCCGGAATTCGCACCCTCCCCACATTTTATAGAGTCTGCGTACGGACCTGAATCATGTTCTAAAATGAAAATGTTGCTGTATGTATGGCGAACAGTGCTGGTCCTGATCAGACGCGATGTACTGTCTATCCGATTTGGGTCTATGTTGTATGTCTAATAACGATACCACCTATAAAAGTTTTGCTCCTAAATATTCCTAGGTTCTAAGATATGTTATAAGCAGAAGTGCGAAAAGTTACGTTATATTGTCTTTTTTTTTGTCGGCTTAGCATACATATGTGCAAACGTCCATTTCTTTCTAACAATTTTATTAATAGTATTTTCCGAAAGTCGTCGCGTGAGAGCGCGGGCTATATTAAGATACTGTTTTTGTTTTCCTTTCATGACGGAGGCAGCCTGGCATTGGCCTGACCTATTTCGTTTGATCCTTAAATGCCAGTATTTAAGCAAACAGTGTAGTCCTGAGCAGCCGGCTGAGCAGACGCCACATTCCGCGCCACATTCTGATCTGGGTATTCAGTGTTTGCGAAACCCAGCACACGATTCCTTACCAGACCCTATAGATAGCTCTGACTTACATGTAACATCGACAAAAATAGCGCGACGTTTTCTATTTATAATGATAATATTGGTTTCCCCAAATCAGTGATTGTCACGTGGGCAACATCATTATTTTTTATTTGCCTTTTAGTAACTTTGGGTCGATTGTAAAACAATCGACCCCAAAACAGGTGTTGAATCTTTACATTTCTGATACAGGTTTAAAACTACATGTAGTTCTTTGCCTTATTCTCGATCATTGAAGGTTCGCTAGAACCGCCTCAGTGAAGCCATTCTAAACTTTCTTTTTAGTAGAGTTACAATACTAATCTTTATCTCTGCAATCCCAATTTTTTATTATATAAATCATTGCCTTCTCTTCTACTTAACAGCAGTGCTCACTGCAAGGGTGTTAGTGTAATGTACGCACTATAACAAAAACGAAAAGTCCGTGAAATGAACACTCCTTCAAACCCACTTTGTATAGAGAAAACTGGGGTTATAGGGGTACACATTATTTTCTTATTTCTGCTCCAAGACATAGGTTGTGTGTAAGAATCGCCTAGCAGAGGTGGACCTAACGAGTGCCCACAACCAATGTTTGCAATATAAATTAGAAAAAATATCAAGGATTTTCATCTGAAAAGAAGCCATTTTGGAGATGTGAAAGAATGCACTGTGTCGCACGGGTGTATTATCGTAATGTTTTGAGGAATAATACCCCTTGCACACTCCACATTTTCTCTCAATAAAGTAATGTTTGCAGGGGTGTATATTACTTTGACTTTGTAACGTGATGGGAATGTCAAGGAATAAACTTTTTGTTTTTCAGAAAAATACAAAGTCTGCATAAAACCGATCAGAAAAAGCAGAATGCGGTAAAAAATTCATTCCTTTATTATAAGCTGCATTTATTACGATGATATACATATTAGGTGAAAGTAGATTCATTTAGGTATTTGGATTCTTATTCCTGTCGGTGTTGCAGAGTAATTTTCTATAAATAATCGAAGAGAAACCATCAGACAGCTTTACAATTCTGTGATGTATATTCATTGACCTACAGTAGCGCTCGGACAAATCACGTGATCAGCCATCAACTACAATTGTCCGTTTTTAAAATAGAAGTCTGTGTAGCTGTCTACTTCTTTGGGTAAATAAAACATGTTACTGTGTGTAAAACTTTAGGTAAAAACATGTAACTAAGACTTCTAACCCGAGACGCCGTTCTACGCTTTTGGTAAACATGAAACCAAATCTTCGGATTTGAGACGTCTGTATATATATAATGTAATAGACAAACGGAGATTGAAGCTGGATATATGTAGTATTCATTTAGCAATGGGCAGAAAAGGTTTGGGAATTCGTAGGCACTAATACTACTAATACATTGAGACTATTCAACCGCATAGGAAAACTGACGTAAAATAAACATTTACATTAGTTTAGCCTAAGTCAGACTTTGAAACAGTTCCCAAACGATGCACAAAAAAAGTCATATAATGGACTGAACGGTACAGAGCAGTTAGGTTTAATTTGAAACACTTTCGAATAAATGAATGTTTAAACGATTGAAATGTTTTCATTGATTTAAGCAAGTTTTAGCATTTTATAATGTGCAGATATTCTTGTCATTTGCTTGTGTGTGTTTTTTTTTTTTATAAATGACAGAAAAAATGGTGGCTTTTTTATATTAATCTTCGCGAGAATCCTATCCGCTATTATTATAACCACCCAAGTGAATCATTTTTCGTGGCAGATCTAGTTTTAGTAAGTACTTACATTACGTTAAATTTAGCCAAAAGATACTTTTGTGTAAAGACAAAATCCAGTCTATAACAATACAATCCAAACAATATACACCTTCGCATGTAATAAGTCATTCAGTTTACAGAATTATCTAGAAGCAACTTCTAAAACATTTTTAAATTGTATATGACTGTACATCTCTCACCGAATCATGCTTTATTATTGATTTTGTAACAATGTGATTATTATTGCTAAATAAGAGTACCAATAAGCTATTCTAAAAATGCTTTGTTTTTCTTTCAATTGCAGACAATTAAAATACTTTAGACAACAAATAGTTTCAATATTTTTGTATTTATTTATTTGTTCTGCAAATAAACTGCTGGTGAACTGATTATCTTATGTGTTTTAAAAATAATCCAAAACCCAAAGTTTAGAAAAATTGCCAGCCCACGTATTGGATTCCTTTTTTGAAGGAAGCCAACTTGTTTCTGATATCGGTCGGTAGTGCAGTTCTCAGCTACATGTAATGATCAGGTGCAGCGATAACGTCTCCCAAATGGCAATTATCCCATCAGTTACCTACAAATAAGTTACAATGACATGATCTGAGATTACCATGAAATCCGAGAAGTGCATATGTTTGCGATGCTACAAAAAATGCTGTGTTTTCTTCTTCTTTTTCTTTTTTTTCTTCCTCTTCTTCTTCTTCTTCTTCTTAGAAGCCTCCGTGGTGCAGTGGTTACGCTACTCGCCTTCTAAAACAGGGATCACAGGATCGATCCCGGGCTTCTCCAGACCTTCGGATGAGTCTTTAAACCGAGGTCCCGTCTCCGTATGACCTTAGCTGTTGGTGGGGACGTAAAACTAAAACTCACTCACTTACACTCTTCTTCTTCATTTGAAGTCAAATTACTTAACGCACTTGTTGGTCGATTGTCCCCGAGTTTAGCAAGGGCTTGAACCCATTTCGTTGAACCCTTCTAAAGCTTTACTTTATGCGAACATAGTAGAACTGATCAGCCGCCGCATTCGACTGATCCCGAGCAATTATACCCGGTCGTTCAGTGTTTCTAGCTTAGACATTCTCGCAGAGATGGCCTTGTTTATCCCACTGTATACTGAGTATTGTGAGTACTCAATGAGATGGTTCCAACTTGGCGAGCACCCACAATATATTCTAGGAACATAAATAAG